>BRZM01000033.1:2728898-3061554 GCA_033238685.1 Lates japonicus | reverse complement strand
ATCAGTATTACTTCGTTTAAGTTACGTAACCTTCTCATAAGGCCAACACGCCTGCACCTCTTGAGAAAATAAGCGTACACTGTTAACAAAATAATAAAAATATCAAATGTAGTATAATAACCCTCCGCTCATTTGCCCTTGAAGGAGGGCAAATGAGAGCTAAATTAAAAACAGTTTTTCATTTAACAGCTTACAGTAGTTTTCTTTATTACCATTTAACTGTAAGTATTTTCAACTATCTTGATATTCACGACACAAGCTTAACGATAACAACAATGAATGCCTCTGAACAAAATATTGAATATTATCGAAATCGCAATATGGCTAGGTGCATTAACCAACAAAGGGGTTCATTGTTGTTGTTCATTTGGTACAGACATCATCATTCTCACATTTTTTCCCAGTGAAAATGAAATTCAAAAATGTCCACTAAAATTGTGACCCATGTTGCAATCGCATTATCTGTCAAAACAATCGCAAAATGTGTGTGTGTGTGTGTGTGTGTGTCTGAGTTTTTATCTGGATGATGGGTTGCTTAATGACTAAACAATAATGTACTTTATACTACTATTCAGTGGTTACAGAGTTACCTTCTCTTGCACTGACGTGTAAGAAAATGTGGAAACGTACATAACACTTTATGCAATATTCGTACAATTACAGAAGAATTTACCTGCAACAAGGACAACAGTGAGACCGGCTGCGTGGTTCTCTACGAATTCCTTGATGGTCTCTGCGTAGTTTTCCATCTCACAGGCAGTTAATTATTAGCCAGCCTCAACAAGCACGTGCCTGAATGGAATTATTCTAACAAACTGTAGGTTTCAACCCGGCCCGTTTATACTGACAGTATGTTATTCACCAGATGAAACCACAAAAAGCATCAAAGCCTGAACCTAAAACGTGTTTTTTCCCTTTATCAATGTTGTAATGACAACTCCCCGAGCGGAAGTGGGGCCGTAGTATGCACCGGGTAGGACTTTCAGAATAAGACGCTTGACGTGTACCCTCTGTTGTCATAGCAACTGAAGTATGAAATAACATCTCTGCTGATGTCTTTGCATTCGTCGTGAATCAAATGTGAGACCTTGTCACACAGGTTTGATAGTCTTTAAGAGGCTAGAGGAGAGCACCGCAATCTATCACAGGATGTTTAATACTACAAAACACATCCATTAGTACAATTGAACTCGTTGACTCATCCTGGCTACTCTGTTAATTTATCGTAGAGTAGTTCAGTGTTACTCTCTGGCATGATGCCCTACATGCCAAATCAGCAGAAATAAAACAAATAAATTGTCAATCTCAGCTGCTACATAGCCTATATTTGTTAAACTGCCCCGACATTAAAATTAAAACATTTATATGACATAACATAATAATAATACAACTGTGCCAGGGGCCATACTGCATAGTAAGTACTTTAGATACTTGAAGTTCTTCTTGTTGCTTATAATTCTTTACTTTTACTTAAATATGTGAATACAAGACTTTTGTGTTGCTACTTTAAATTATCTGAATACTTCCTCCACCAATGCAAAATACATAATACATGAAAGGACTTTTGAACTTACTCGATTTATGTATGTTTTATTTTGACTTGCTTTACTTTGACAAACCTAAAAATATTTTGCATTTATTTTGAAAAGTAAACTACATGACTGTTGGTGTTGTTACGTTCATTGGATGAGATCGGAATGCCGATGTATCGCTGCAGTAAGTCTCTTCATGGCCTTAATTGCTTTCAAAATGATATGTCTTACATCAAGAAGTTATACTGGAGCTTGTCTGACATTTTTCTATATTTGATAACAGCGGGCTAATATTTCACCAAAAAAAAATAAAATAAACAAACTTGCACCGGAAGTATTTTGTGCTCGTGCCACGTAAGAGCTACAAAACTGCTCTCATCAGTGCTACAGTGTAGAGGAGTCTGCAGTTTTCTGCACTTTACCTCTGTTCTCATCATGCCCTACCTGGCTGGACTGAGCTGTTTGCTGCTGCATGTGTTTGTGGTGTTTGGGACTGAGCTCACATTTGAGCTGCCTGACAACGACAAGCAATGTTTCTACGAGGACCTAGAGAAAGACGTGAAGTTGGACATAGACTTCCAAGTAAGTTACATTCAAAGCGCCACCACTTCATTATGTGATTGTGTTATTAATATGTGTGTTAATGGTTTGTGTTTCTTGTTCTTGGAGAGGAAGAACATGTATAGTTTTAGTTCTTTACATACTTTCAAAATACATCTGTTTTCTGTAAGGAGCCCATTTAATTATCCAAGCTTGCAGATTAATTCCACAATAAAATTAAGAATAAATGCTTTGGTCTCGTTTTCTTTCCCAGTGTTACCTAACTGGTTTGTTGCAGTGGTGCTGCAACACTGCACAGTCCATATGTCACAAGACTGTTACATCATGCCTATATCCTGTCCTCGCGTGTTTTTGATGTGTGCTGTCTTTTCTTTCAGGTCATTTCAGGAGGCAACTATGATGTGGACTGCTTTGTGACTGATCCTGACAACAACGTCTTGTACAATGAGAAGAAGAAGCAGTATGACAGCTTCTCTCACACCACAGCTATGAAGGGAGTCTACAAGGTCTGCTTTAGCAATGAATTCTCCTCTTTTACACACAAAACGGTGTATCTGGATTTCCGCCACGGAGATGAGGAGCCTCTCATGCCGAGCATGACGAGAAGCACAGCACTGACTCAGGTAAGCCTGAGGAGCCTGGTTTACAGCTGAGGCCTCAAAGGGCCAGACTGTGGCTGTCACTTAGTCTCTCCAGTGTGTGAGTGAACTGTGGTAGACTATTGTCCAGAAAAGATAAGATGGGCTCACTTTGATTGTTCCCCCCAAAAAACTTCATGTTTGCGTTTACTTAAGTGATTTGTTTTCATCCTGCTGCCATGTTAAGCATTCTTTTGTCTCATTTCTCAGTGTTTAAACACTTGCTACTATGACCTGGTGGGCAAAACACACAAAAAGACAACCATAGTTTATATGTTCATATTCACTTTCAAGATGTGAACTAGATTAAAGTGACACTATAGGAGAAAAAACATATTTGCTGATAGTGTTGTGTTAATTAAGTTAAGGTTAACTTATCAACTGTTGAAGTGATAGCAAGTACAACAAATGGCCAATGTGGGAGCCAGAATTGTCCTGAATCAATTCCCAGCACTTACCGAGAATACTGTATTAAGGAAGGCTGAAATATTTTAATGTGCTCTCCTTACCTCACAATACCAGAAACGGTCTGATGTGTGACGACTCTCTTTTTGGCCGATCAGTTAATTTCAGTTTTATATAAAATGGAGCTAGAAATGTCAGCCATTTTCATAAATACTGCAGTTTCCAGCTTAAACGTTTGTTGACCTTATGAGAACAGAGTAAAACATAAGATTCACCTAATCAGCCCTCATTCATAGTTCCCTAGTTAAGGATGGTGTGCTGTATACTGTTCTATACTATACACAGGACAGTGTAATGTACATGTTATACTTCAAGTCCCAAGACTTGTCAGGAAGAGTGTAGGAAGTTGAAGTGGGGCTGGACGAAATGGCCAAAAATGTTATTGCGATTAAAAAAAATTTCAGTCAATCAGTCAATATCAGTAATTATCACGATAAATGTCAGATGATTAGGCTATTTCTTTCAAGTTTAAAGGCTGATGCTTTTAAAAAAAAAAAAGAGTTAAAGTTGAAGAAACCAAACTGTTTATTCTGGTTTTAATCTGTTTTTTTAATCAGAACACACTTGCCAAACAGCAGAACATTTCACAAATCTGCCGTAGATCATTTAAAACAATTATAATGATAAAATCTAAGATAACTAATACCTTGTACAACACATACCTTTATTCCTGCAATGTGATTGGCAGTTCTTGATTTATTGATGTGCATGCTAAGTAAGCAGGGAAATTACACACGTGTGACCCACCTTCCACTGTGTGTTTTACTGCAGGCCATTTCTGTGCTCTTGATTAATCTGTGTTTATCTTTTTGGTTTTCAGTTGGAGTCATCTTGCGTCTCTATTCACGAGATCCTGAAGGTGGTGGCTGACTCGCAGACGTGGTACAGGCTGAGAGAGGCACATGACCGCTCAAAAGCAGAGCACCTCCTCGAGCGGGTGACCTACTGGTCCATCGGAGAAACTGTCCTGCTCTTTGTCATCGGCATCGGTCAAGTCATGTTGCTCAAGAGCTTCTTCACTGAGAAGAAAGGCTCAGTAGCAGCCACCACTTAGAACTTAGAGTTTTGGAAATTCTTCAGTGTGTGAATGCAGAAGTGCACCTGGAAATTAGCACACATCATGTTGTATTTTCAGCAAACCTTTTCTTAAAGGGATAGTTCCTGTTTCTGACTGCTTACCCAGTGTCCGACAAACTTGTGGATGCCTCTCCCATGCCTGTGTTGTTTTGTTCTTAACAAGCTGTATTGAAAAGAAACACCACTCATGCCTGTGTTGAAAATGAGACTGACGTCTTTCAACCGTGTGCAGATTATTTATTATATTTTTATAGAAGTGCAACATACAGCAGGTTTGGTTTGATCTATCTGTGGATCTGGGATTGCCTTACAGTATGACCGTCATGGATTTTCATCCCCAGCAGTTACAGTCAAGGTTGTGGCACACTGATAGAGACCAAAGAAGAGCTGATTGTTTCTGAATGTTAGTTTTACTTGTTTTATAGTTTGTATTTTGTTTACTATTACCTTAATTTATGTGCATAAAATTGTTGTTATTACAAGTTACGAGAACACAGTCTCCCTCATGTCCTAGTCTGTCTCACACAAAGTGCCTTAAAATTGTTATGGATATTTTTTTTAGTTTCCTGCCAAGTTGAAAGTTTACTATTTTAATTTGTCTGTTACGTGCCATCCTGTTGTTGCTGTTAGAATGGATTATCAGTTTCCATTATTACATTTTACATTAATAGACATTGGAAAGTGACCAATTGTTAGTTTTTTTTCACCAACAAATAAATGTTTTCAGTCCTCATTTGTTTATTTGTCTGATTGTTTTCTGTAAACCTGTCTACAGATTTCAATAATAAAAAAAATGGTGGAAAGTCATATGTTTTGAACTGTCAAGAATTTCTTAACATTATGATTTGCCATATGATACCAGGTCAGATCAAGGTTCACATAACAATTTATTTTTAATTTTGAAAGAGGAAAACTTGTTTTATCATTGAAAGAAAAAAAAAAACTCAGAAGACTGTTCAGCCCCTGAGGAGATCAGCTCTGTTAGTGTTTTCTAACTGACAGATGAACCACACATTACATCACAGGGAGATGAAAGCTTTTCTGGTCAAGTCAGGCTCCTATCAGCATCTTTTCCCATTTCATCATTCAGGACAAAAATAAGGGAAGGGAAATAGGGAAGATATGAATGAATATATGATATGAATGTCTTTAGGCCTCCAATGTATTTATATTTCTCTAACACAACAGTGTGGAAACAGTGGAGTGGATCAATGTCTGCAGCCTGGACAGCCTGCTACGTGAGGGACGGGGAAAAGCAAAGCGAAAGAGAGCTTTAAGTGAACTTGAACTCACCACAGGCCTGTAGTCGGTTTCACTGGCCAATCAGAGTGAAGCCTGCTGTGCACCGGAGTTGACGTGGGAGGAATTTATTAGAGCCTACGTGCGGCGTCACAAGTTTTACCGGGCTCTACCGGCCTTTGGTTCATTCATAAGAAAAGAGCGTACAGTCCCAGCGGCCGAGCCCGTGACCGTAATCAGTCCCCGTAAACATGGCGGGTTACCTAAAGACTCTGACGACCGTGTCGAGAAGTGCAGCTGCTGCGCTGTCGCAAAACCCCGCAGTGCTTTCGCCGAGCGCCGTCTGCCAGCACAGACTGCAACAGAGGAAATGTAAGTCAGCCGTCAACTAAAACCGCAACTGCACTAATGATTCAAAACATAATATTTTGGGTTGCGCATTTTCAGCGAGGGTCACAACATTTAATGTGGTCACCCGGGTGAGTAATACATGGTCTGGGCTGAGAGAGAGAGCGAGTTAGTATGTGACAGCGGAAGCCGGTAGGAAGTCGATGTTTCTGTCTGGCGTCCAGCCATCACTGAATCATACATAACAAAACCCTGGAAACAGTAAAAGAAAACCGCCAAGTGTTTGTAAGAAACCAACAAAAAGATGCTGAATTCATTAAAATGTGTAGAATGAAAGGATGAGTCGTCCTATAAATCTAAGAGGTGAAAGCACTGGTTTATGTAGCCTACAGCAGATGTGAATAACATATTGTATGTTGTACAAACACAAAGTGATCTTGAAGTGAAGTCTTCAATAGCAGCTCAGTGTGCCAGCCTGTCTTGGCCACGTGTTGTCAGGTACAAAAAGGGCTTGACAGGTAATAACTGATATCACAGCTGTCATATAATCCCAAGGCCAAAAAGTCTGGCAGCTGCACTGTCTCTGTAAGAGTGAACTCTGTCTGTAAGGGATATAAGATAAAAAAGCAGTATTATCAGCTTGTTCTTTGAGGTGTCACAGTCATCAAAGGAAGCACTTTTAGAGATATTCTTGAGTTGTTAATGATCTTTCCCACAAAATGTGAGAACCAAGAAGTTTAATACAAAGCAGTGAATTAATTCTAATGCAATGAAAACATGCATAATGTGACTGTTTGATAGTTAGCCTCCAGCTCGATGAATGTTAAGTAGATAAACTGCAGAGCGGCGGCCTTGACTGTGAGAAAATTCTTTTTGTTTCCTCCCAGACATTTTCAGCCTCACCACCTCTCTGCCAATGTAAACACTGTGAAGTATGAAAGTTAATATAACTTCACATTTTTCAGATGCAACAAAGCGCATCAAGGTCGACCATCCAGTGGTGGAGATGGACGGAGATGAGATGACTCGCATCATATGGGAGTTCATCAAGGAGAAGGTAGATCTTCCAGGCAGGACTGACTTTTTAAGGGTTTACATGAGCTGTCCAAAGCAGCAACAGGTAGTCATAAATTATGAGCAATTTCAAGGATACTTCATGGATCCAGAGTCAAAATTAATTATAGCAGAAACAGTTAGTTGCCGAATCAATTAGTTGATCGACAGTAAATGAATTTGGCAGTAATAATAATAATTGTTAATGTCATTTATTAAGCAAAAGTGACAAAAAACTATTGCCTCCAGTTTTAAAATGTGAATATTTGCTGGTTTTCTTACTCGTCTATAACACTACTCCCATTTTTGACTGTGGATCAAACAAAACATGCAATTTGATGACATTATTTTGGGCTCTGCTATTTTATGACATTTTATAGCAAAAACTAGAATCCATGAATTCAAGAAAAGAATGGGAAAATGGCCAGGTCATGAATACAACTGGTAGTTGCAGCCTTAAAATAGGTTATGATCACCAAATCAATATGATCGATACAACACACTGAATTTCAAATATGAGTCCAAATTCAAAAACTTTTAACACTACTCGGGTTATTACAGTAGTTTGTGATAGTGTGGTGTAGAAACACTGCATGTGTGGGTTTTTTGTGTTTACCATGCTGTGTTGTCCTTAAACAAATAACACATCAACATCTTGTACAGCTCATCCTGCCCAACGTGGATGTTGAGCTGAAGTACTTTGACCTGGGTCTGCCCTACCGAGACCAGACCAACGACCAAGTCACCATTGACTCTGCTCTGGCAACGAAGAAATACAATGTGGCTGTCAAGTGTGCCACCATCACTCCCGATGAGGCCAGAGTTGAGGGTAAGTTTGTGTGTTCAGCAAATCAGACAGTTTCTAATCCTTCATTTTCAACTAGTAGTAATGTTAGAGTGCATGTAAGTTATCAACAGAACATGTACATATTTAATGGACAAAAGCTTATAATATCTATATTTTTCCAGAGTTTAAGCTAAAGAAGATGTGGAAAAGTCCTAATGGAACCATCAGGAACATCTTGGGTGGGACAGTTTTCCGTGAGCCAATCCTTTGTAAAAACATTCCCCGTCTTGTTCCCGGTTGGACACAGCCCATGACAATCGGCAGACATGCTTTTGGCGATCAGGTAAAAAAAAAAAAAAAAACATTTAAATGTTACTTTGTGTTTGTTCTTTCCGAAACAGGCATCCAAACTGACAGAAGAACAGTCTCACATGCTGGTGTTTGATTTTTAATTTCACAGTACAGGGCCACAGACTTTGTTGTTGACCAGCCTGGCAAGTTCAAGATTGTGTTTTCCCCAGCTGATGGAAGCAAGCAGAGGGAGTGGGAGGTGTATGACTTTCCTGCCGGAGGCTGTGGGATGGGAATGTACAACACTGACGAGGTAAGAATGATTCATTTATTTGAGATGATTTTAAAAAAGCTTACAATGAAAGATAATTTGTCAAAAATAGTTGTTTGGTGAGTGCATTTTCTGGTTTTTAATTGAATGTTCTGTGAAGTGATTTCTCTCTGGACCTTTGTATTTTCTTTGCACAGTCCATCAGTGGATTTGCTCACAGCTGCTTTCAGTATGCCATCCAGAAGAAGTGGCCTCTGTACATGAGCACCAAAAACACCATCCTAAAGGCCTACGATGGACGCTTCAAGGACATCTTCCAGGACATCTTTGAAAAGTAAGACACTTGCCTGCCGTATCACTTTGCTTAAAAACAGCTCTCTTCAGCAGGCTCGTCACAGTTTTGTGTGGTGAATTTAACAAGCACCGGGCCACTTAATTTAACTGCCCCATTAAGTGTTTTATTGTTCTGTCTCCTTTAGGAATTACAAGCCAGAGTTTGACAAGCTGAAGATCTGGTACGAGCACCGTCTCATTGACGACATGGTGGCCCAGGTTCTGAAGTCCTCTGGAGGATTTGTTTGGGCCTGCAAGAATTACGATGGAGATGTGCAGTCAGACATTCTGGCTCAGGGTAAGTGCACTTTAACTATTTATTTCTGTCTGATCTACATCTCATAGTTTGTGTGTTTTGACTTATTTTGGTCAGCGGATATCACACTAACAGCATGTTTTGTGTGTGTGTGTGTGTGTATATGTGTTGACTCAGGCTTTGGGTCACTGGGTCTCATGACATCAGTACTGGTGTGTCCTGATGGTAAGACTATTGAGGCCGAGGCTGCCCACGGCACCGTCACCAGGCACTACCGTGAACACCAGAGGGTAAGAGTCATCCAGTGACACTGCCTGGAGTGTTTTTACGTCAGGAACAAAGAATACTATGTGTGTTCTAGTACTTCTACCTTTGTTGGAACAAATTTGGTTCATAGACCTTGAGTTGAGTGAGTTAATATTTGAAAAGTGACACACGTTTTGGCTGGAGCTGGTTTTTCGGATTAGGAGCTGTTCACTTACAACTGGAGGGTGAATTCAGCCAGATATAGTGGCTCAATAAGTAAAACTGTTAAAAAAAATATGACCATTGTTGGATTTCAGAAACAAATTCTACAGAAATGATACAGAAGTGTTTCAGTGTAGAAACTATTGTACCACTGTATTCAACATTATGCCATTTTGTGATATTTTCAGCAGCTATGTATTCAATTCTAAGTAACTGATGCTAACTGTGTCCTCACTTTGTAGGGAAGACCAACCAGTACCAACCCCATTGCCAGTATCTTTGCTTGGACCAGGGGATTGGAGCACAGAGGCAAACTGGATGGGAATCCTGATTTGATCAAGTATGTTATCTGATTAAGTCATTTAACGCGATAAACTGTATATTTGTGTAATATTACAACACACTGATTTGTTGCTCTGCATTGTCGCTCTCAAGGTTCTCCCAGACGTTAGAGAAAGTCTGTGTGGAGACTGTGGAAAGTGGTGTGATGACCAAGGACCTTGCAGGCTGCATCCATGGCTTAGCCAAGTGAGTTTACTGTCTGTTGAATGTCTTCTATCGTTTTAGGAAACTGTATGTGGTGTTCTTGCATAAAGAACACATATATTTATCACAAATCTAACCCCCTGTTATGTGGTCTTGCAGCTGCAAGCTGAATGAACATTACGTCAACACATCAGACTTCCTGGATGCTATCAAGACCAACCTGGACAAAGCTCTGGGCAAATGAAGAACGATCAGAGGACACATTTGCTAATGAAGAGAGACAAAGCCTGTGGATTTTTAGCTATTTTTTATGTTTCGTTTGTATGAACCTTTGTATCCAGTTTTGAAGGAACCACTATTGCTATTTTTCGTGCCTTTTTTGTATTTGTATTTTTTTGTGCTTCCCTAACACATTATTGTCCCTCTGCCTTTCCTATTGCCAATGGCCCATTTTTGTATCGTACAAATTGACTGATTGTACTGTATGAATTAATAATAATGCTAATGTTAACTTATAATGGTCATTCCAGTCTTTTCACATTTAATTAGATGGCATCTCCAGGGAACAGTGTGTACAAATTAGGACATTAATGCCATGTTTTGCACTATCAACACGAATACAAAAAAGGAATAGTGATTGCTAATCACTCAGTAACAAGCAGTGTGTGGAGTTTCTTTTTTGCTTGGTTGTCATTTTGACTTTGTCTTATCTGAACATTGGGGCAGAAAACAGTAACCAGCACAGGCATTTGGATGTGGTTAGATACATTTTCAAAACCTCCTGCACTGTAATAAAACAGCAGTTTCATTAGTAACGCAGATGGAGGTATAATTAAAAATATCAGGACAGAAGCATTTTTTCCCTAGCTTATCAAAATCTGGCAACAAGAATGTATTTACTAAGTGTTTTAGAGGTCAGAGTTGCACAGAGAGATGTTGGTCTGATCAGGGAGTGTGGGAGTAGTAACCACTTAGCCTTCTGGAGGAGCCTCAAGAATGATGAGACACCGGTTCAAGAATGTGAAGTGTTAAATCCAGAGGTCCTCCAGACTGTAGAGGTTACCTCACGAGGGGTGGGGTGGGGGGGGGTGGCTGCAGCCAAATGGCAAATCCAGATGTTGAAGTCTGGATCGCTAACAGTAAAAGGCGTCCATATGCAGTCCCATTTTACATTTTAATTTCATGCACTTGCTCATAGGAGCCTCTGCCCAGCAGTGCATTAATGCAGCGCTGTATGATCGTTTAGTAGGCATCATATGCATCCTCCAGCACATGATGGAGAGTAGTGTTTATACCAGCAGGGGGAAGTTTTGGCGTGGGTTTTTGCTGTGGAGGCAATGACAGTGTATAACCAGCAGATGTCGACATGGTCAGAGTCAGCCAGCTATGTACTGTACTGTTCTGTGTTTCAAAGATTATCCATCACTGTTCCACCTTAAAGATGCACTGGTTTTAACTTTACACTGTTCTTATATGAAACTGATCCTGGGCTGCATGTCATGGTTGCATGCTCCAATCTGCTTGTGATGTTTTGCTGCAGTAGGGACGATTCAGCTCATGTTAGGCAAACTGCCAAGCACAGGTTGCCTAAACTGACCTTCCAGCAGTGTTTGAGTTCATGTAGATTATCTGGGATAAACCAGGTAATCTAGATCAACTCAAACACTGCTTATGAATAACTAAAGTAGACAAAAAACATGCCCTTATAAGTCATAGATTTATATGTAATAAGTGAATAGGATCTCATTGGTCCCTGCTGGTGATCTAATTGAAGGCAGCCTGAATGAGTATGAAGACATCAAAACACTGACAGGACAATAGTCAAAAGTCTTCACAGATGTTAACTTAATAGCCAGAGAATATGCTACACTGACCAGAGAATATACTAGTCCCTCTCTCTCTCCTCAGTCATCAAAAAAGTCAAAGAAAATGAACAAGGTGCCTTCAGAAAAAAATACTAGAAATTAGCATTTAGATTGGCCTCTTCTTTCTTTCTTTTTTTTTTTTTAAATCTCCTCTTGGAGGAATAACCGCTAAATGCTAAAGACCTTCCAATTTAATGTGATCTACAGCTGTGGAAGAGTCATATCTCTGAGTAAACTGATCAATCACATCCTGGGAGATGATTTCCTATGGAAGTATAATCTCTGCACAATGCAAAGCATCTGTGAAACAGTAGGATCAATCAAGGAGGGTCTATACTGGAGTTGACTAAGAATTCTGAAATACCCAAAAGTCACAATTCAGTTCCCATAACCGGAAATGTGTCCTCAGAGGGACATTAACCTCCTACCAGCTGACTGCACAAATACACTGATGGGATTACATATATAAGATATATAAGATAACAATACAAGAAACTGCCCTTTACACTTAAAGGTGCACACAAAACAGTGAATAGTTCAGACCACATATCAGACTTATTTACTGATCTGTGTGCAGGTTTTTTGAACCTGATTGTGGTAGATGGAAGGTTATTGGATCAGCAGTGATTACAGTTTCTCTCATTTCAAGTATTCAGACCCTTAATTCAGTACTTCACAGAAGCCAATTACCTCTCTGTATTTGGCTGTATTCACCCTTCCTTTGATTCTGAGCACCCCACAGCATGATACTGCCACCATCATGCTTCACAGTAGGGGTGGTATTAACCAGGTGATGAGCAGCGCCTGGTGTTTGCCTGACACAGTGTTTGTAGTTCTGCCCAAAGGATTCAATTTTTGCCTCATGAGACCAGAGAATCCTTTTCTTCATGCCCTCAGAGTCTTTAAATTCTGTTTGGCAAACTCCAAGTGGACTGTTATATGCCTTTTACTCAATGTGACCTCCGTCTAGCCACTCTGTCATAAAGGCATGATTGATGGAGTGCTGCTGAGGTGGTTGTCCTTTCGGCAGGTTATCCCATCTCTGCGGAGGACTTCTGAAACTCTGTTAGAGTGATGGGTTGGGGTCTTGGTCACCACCATGACCTGGTTACTCAGTTGGGCCAGAGAAGCACCACAGAAAAGGGTCTGAATACTTTTGCTGGGCAAAAATCACAATTTTATCCCTTGAAAATTCAATCTACAATGCAATAAAACGTACAAAAAAAAATCCCAGAAGCCACTGTAGCTGGAAAGCAGCAGAAATATCCCCTTCCTCTCCTCCTCCCA
This sequence comes from Lates japonicus, assembly GCA_033238685.1. Taxonomy (NCBI): domain Eukaryota; kingdom Metazoa; phylum Chordata; class Actinopteri; family Centropomidae; genus Lates; species Lates japonicus. The sequence continues at coordinate 3,048,597 of BRZM01000033.1, read as the reverse complement.
CTCCCCACCTCCCCCCAAAAGCACAGTGATAGATTACAACTCCAGCCTCCATCATTTAAACTAGAGAACCTTTATTAAATAATTCATGGTCAATTTCCATGAGGTCTCAGTTTGATATTCCTCATCTGAAAAAAGAACTAGTAGACCATTCCTCTGGTTTAGTGTGCATATCAAGGCTGACCTGCATGGCAGGACAGGGGGAGCTGACTGTCTTCCCCAAAACAGAAGTATGAATAGCAAGACTAGTGTCAGTCCACTTTCAATTCAACCATTACAAAATGTAACCAAGAACTCCAAATATTTCCTTGCTTCTTTTGAATCTGCATGTTGGATTTAATATCCATTTCACTGGGTTTTTTTTCCCTCGGGGTGGGGAAATATCTTTCTGAATTAATTGAATTGAAAGTAAAGTGAAATCAGCCCTGGATTTAAGAGTGCTGAAACTACAAACAACAACAAAAAAACAAAAAAACAAACAAACACCCAAACTGCTGATTCTTCAGTTCACATTTGAACTGACAACAGTGAAATAGCCATACCAAAGAAACTGCAGTTTACAAAAACCTACTGAGAAAGCATATCTGTTTGTTTTTAATAATATTGCCGTTATGGGGATTTAGAAGATTCTATGATCTTATTTCCCCAAGCTCTTCTCCTTGAGGCAAATGAGTTCACTCTTACTGAGGACAGGCTTCACAGAAAAATGACAGGTCTCAATGAAAAAGTGCTTTGTATTGTTCACTCGATAATTCAAAAACTAGAGCAGTATATTCACTACACGGGATTGATTATTAATGTAAAGCTAAACCATGTGAAACAAACAAACAAACAAAAAAAAAAACGGTGGGTAAACAAACTGCATGTAGCAGAATCATTTGTACAGTGAGAGGGCTTTACATGCCGGCAACGTGGTTTTCTGGTTATCAGCCGACATGGAACAGTAGCAACTTTGGTAGTCAGTGCCCTGGTAAGAAAAAGGCTACAATGTCCTGTGCAAAAAGCACAAACGCATTGAAAAACCGGCCTGTTTAAATTTTGAACTGAGGGCTGGGCAGGAACGAGAAACGACAATTAGGAACTGTTTAGTAAGAGCATTCAAACCTATGAATATGTTGTGACTATGTATCAAAAAGTTCGATATACAGTGAGTAAATAGCTGACACGGTGGAAGCTTAGTTGCAGATGTATCTAGCTGGCACTTTCAGTCAAAAATATAAGGGCATACATTGGTTGTGAATGACAAAAATGGCAAAATGGTAAACAAATTTCTATCACATCAAATGTAACTGATGGCTCTGCAACTTTTCTCTTTTGTCTTTTTTTTTTTTTTACTTTTCAAATAACTGATACATACACACAACATACAGATTTCACTGTCCGCCAGAGAGAGTCTTGGAGTCGTTTAGCGTAGTAATCCCAAAAAAGGAGCTCCAGACCGCGTCAACGGTTTCAGTGTCTCTGCTATAAGCAGCAGAGCTGAAACGATCTCCTTTGAAGTGTGTCTCCTTCCTGGCCTCCCATCAGAGTCCGGCAGCAGTTCTGGCTCTTCTGGAAGGAGGCCAAAACTAAAAGAAAACCCCTTCCCCAGAGTCTCCCAAAGCCTTGACAACAACTCTGTATTTTCCTTCTGCTTTGGAAAAAGAAAAAAGAAAAAAAACAAATCATGTTCTCTGGTCCATCACCACTCAAGGTGTAGTGTAGCTGCTTGTATCCTTGCCGAAGTTGTAATACTCCTCCATGTCCTCCATGTTTGCTGTAGTGAGTTTAGTAAGGTTTTGGGAGCCACCATTGTCCATATTGTCTGGTGATGTAAAGCTGAAGTTCTGTCCTTCATACTCCCCCTGACTTTCCATTTCTGGAAGAACTTCTGGAAAATACAAAAAAAAGTATGATGAAGTATATTATGGATCATATTACAGATCTAGAATCAGATTTGATCTGCAGCAGCCTGGCAACATTAATAGGCAACCCCATTACTGTCATCAGGTTCTGATTCAAATGATGCTCAGTTCTGCATGGAAATACATGACATCATGTCTGATGTTTGTCCAGTCAAAAAATAAATCAACACTGAGTGTCTTAGGTCAACAGAGAAACAACTGTAAAGAGCATACAAAATGAACAACAGGAAGCTTTAACAGAAAAAATGAAAAGCCAAACAGTACACATGACACAGGGTTTTGTTGATGTTGGAAGCTCAGGCTGAGTGTAACAGAATCCAAGGATAGTGACATATTCAGGCTAGGTTCAAATCCATTTTTGTGTGAACACTGACAATCTGAAAGTATTCAATTTTAATTAAAAAATAATTACACATATTAAAACCAATGTAAATTACTTAATTTATGTGGGCATGTGTGTTTGAGATAGTGTGTTTAAGTTTTAAGGTTGGCTTCAAAGCCGTCAGACCAGGCTGGAACTGGATGTGAATGTGAGGTTGGACATGGCTGAACCAAACCCATGTATGTTCAGATCAGCCTTTGCTGGATAAAATGACAGCACGTGCAACCGTCCTCACCTTGTCCCTCTGGTGAAACGTCCATTCCATGCTTGACCTTCATGTGCCTGCTGAGGTTCCCCTTCAGGTTGAACTTACTGGTGCAGTAAGGACACTTGAAGGGCTTACTGCCAGCGTGGAGGTGCATGTGGCCCAGCAGGTTGTACATTCTGTTGAAAGACTTGCCACAAACCTGCGGAAAAATGGACAAGAATAACTCAAAACAGCGACATTTAGGAGCACAGGCATAAACGGAAAAGACAAACGTCAAAGCAGTTACTGCTAGATGGCAGTTCATGATAAGATCGTCCTGCCTGACAACAGTTGGCTCCAACTGTAACAATTTGATTCTGATTTTACCAAAGCCACTGATATCAAAGCATTAAACTCTTACGAGCAGTTTCCTAGCAGTATATTTTCTCATTTCTCCTCTTCACATAATCCTGTTACATTAAACTGACCTGAACTTAAAACATATCTCATTTCACACCAAAATGAATTAGAAAATCTTACATTTGCTACTATCTCCCAGGATATAATATCTTTTTTTAAATTAATCAAGTTCAAATACTCGCCTTGCATTTGAACGGCTTGACAGGCAGGTGGACGATCATGTGGGTCTTGAGGGTCTGTTTCTGGATGAAGCTTTTGAAGCAGACGTGACACTGGAAGGGTCTAACGCTGTTGTGGATGAGCATATGCCTCTTCAGGTTGGCAGACAGGGTGAACTCTCGGGAACACACGTCACACTTGTGGCCTTTCATTCCCTGCCGGGTCCAACACAGAAGGAAAGGGTTAGTTGTTCCAATATAGCAATGTGCATTGCGCTTTTTTGGTTCCTTGTCATGCGATTTGCTAAAAGTGTGACAGAAGTGGATTAGCTCCTTAATTCACAGGTTTTCAAACTGTGACGGGGATGTGCGAGAGACTTGAGAACCAGGTGGCGGAGGGAGAGACTGAGGCAAAAATACTGCATGAGGTGCATGCTGGTGGTCAGAAAACACCTGGAAGGTAATTATTGTAGTTTGGCTGCTGATTTGGTCTGTTTATCAACATGGTCAACAGTTGCATCAGCAGTGGCTGTGACACACACACACACACACACACACACACACAGCTCATGGAGGCCCCTATTAGCACCTGACTGCTGCAGCTACTGCTTACTGCTTCTCTGAGTCATAGCTCAGGCAAATCTGAACATACAGACAAGTTCTATGTATTTTCAGATTCAGTGTGATTTGCCCCTTCCAAGAATCTGTGATGTCCTTTACTATTAAATGTCCATAAATTCACTCCTTACAACTCCAGAACGTGCCTAAGAATCATCACATTTTTTTCAGTGTTAAAGTAAACCAGTGATGGTTGTCTGTACATCCACTGGTGTGTTGCAAAGAGAAAGTTCTACTAGCTAATTCAGCATAATTTGGGCTGAAAAAATAGAGCTCAGGTTGTAGCCCACTGCTTCCTGTTTGCATCCCCTAAAGCATCAGGGGAACTGTAGTTCTAAAACACAGAAATGATTGTTCCCCATAGAAGTAATAAGACAAAGTATAATAATAGCAGTGACAAAAACTATTTTTGCTTTGTATTATCAATAAAGATTTTTCATGTTACTGTTCATCATCAGTATTAAACTTTGAAAACCTTGTGTTACTGCAACTTAGTATCTAGTTTCATCCTCAAAACAACCACAAAGGTATAACCAGGACTCAGGTGGTAGAGCAGGTCACCCACTATTCGAAAGGTCAATGGTTCAATCCTCAGCTCATCCAGTCAGCGTACTGCAGTGTCCTTAGGCAAGATACTGAACCCCAAATTGCTCCCCCAATGTTGCATCAGAGTGTGAATGTGCTTGTGTGTGTGTGTGTGTAGTATGTGTATGAGTATATGTTGGCCGAGCGCTGTATGAATGTGTGTGAACGGGTGAATGTGACCTGTAGTGTGAAGCGCTTTGAGCGAAATATAGTGCAATATAAGTGCAGTCCATTTTCAGTTTGGCTTTTCGGTTTTTATCATGTCATGTATATACAATGTAAGGACAATGTGCTATGATGCCACAGAAACCATTTTTCTGGGATGTCAGCGGCAATTTTAAAAGTTTTAACCCTATGCTTTTCTCATCCTCTGTTAGATGTTGTTCTTTTCTTTGACCATATCAAAATCCATGGCAGCCATTTTAGGTGTACCAAAAGAGGTTACTCTAGTACAACAGCAAAAGCCCTTCGTACCCTCTGCTCCCACAATATTCTCGACCGCACGCCACAGGAAATGTATAAACACTGAGAAGCAGGTCACAGAAGCAGACAATTCACAACATCTATGGCCTTGAGGCTTGTCTAAATGAATGTGCTGCTGCACCACACACACTCTACTCTGCAGTCAGTGTCAGCAGACAAAAAAAGTGGCAGTGAATGATCAGATTCTGGGTTATTGAGAAGAACAAATATGTATTACAGGTCACTAGTGGGTCGAGAGACAGTGTTTGTATAAGCAGACAAATCTGGCAGACTGTCAGTCCACCCACCGTCTGCACAACAAATGGACTGTGCTGCCATTGTCCACCAGGGGGAGCAGTGAACAGACGGCAGGCTCAGATACAAGCCACAAAAGAGAACATTTTCTCCACTGAGAATACGGACTTCTCTCTCATTTCGATGATGAGTGTGGCTTAGGATTTTTATTCCTCTGAAACTAATCAAATTTAGGTAAATCCTTAGAAATTCAGCATTTTCATTTGTCACTGTGTGCGATTTCTCCCTTTCTCCCTCTTCCTCACCTGTGTGTGTGTGTGTGTGAGTAACTGCGCACACGTGTGTGTAGAACAGGCAGGGGGCACCAAGCAATTACAGACGGTTCATTCAGACGAGGATTATAATGAGGAGTACACGAGGATGCCTGATATGGTGGATGTACAGATTCAAATCCTTCAGAAAATGCGGCACTGAACACAAGTGTCTATTCTACATCTTACTTCTTTTGCTGTCTGACAGCTTTTTAACGGGTAATTAAGACATTTTTAAGTGAAAGAGATTTTTTTTTACAGCTTACAGTAGAATTAAGACTTTTTCACAGGATCTCACAACAGCTCAGCCCTGGTTTGTTAACACGAACAAATCTCTTTCAAAGCTAGAAACTCAATTCTCTTGATGATGTCCCCAGGAGACACATCCTGGAGCTTGTTCTATTGAATAGTGAATGGGTGATTAACTGTACCCAGGGTGACTGAATGAAAAAAATGGGCACATTTCCTGATCCCAGGAAACTTTACTTTATTAACATTTCGGCTGGGCGCTAATTGTCTATGTTACAATTGCGGTTTCTTCTATTCTGACCTCACTGATCTCAAAGAAGGTTTAGCCACAACAAAAATCCGACATGGAGACACAAAAGGATGCAGGACGCAGGATGGATGCCTGCCAGGCTATGTGCTCTTACCTGTCTACTTCACCCAGATCTCAGTGAGTAAAGGACAGGAGATGAACTGAGGTGAGGCCTTCAGACAGCAGAGGTGTGGTAGCCTCCCTTTGGTGATCCGATAGTGCCTCTTTTATGTGTGTCTGTTTGCTTTTGCTCTCTCCGCTATCATTTTCTTTTACATGACAAGAAAAAAACCATAGCAGTCTCATGATCTATGCATGTGATATTTACGGTGTGTCTGAGGCTAGAGCAGGCAGGATGTCTGGGTGGGAGCATAAGTGTCCGGCAGTGGTGTCGGTACCTTATGAGTGAGCGAGTGCTGACGTAGATGGTGGAGCTGCACAAACTCCAGGCCGCACTGGGAGCAGGTGTAAGGCCTCGGGCTCTGGTGCTTCAGGAGGTGGTTCTGGAGCTGGCTACGGTAGGCAAATGACTTGTTGCACTCGGTGCACTGGAAGGTGTGGGGGCCCTGGTGGCTGGTCTGGTGGCGTTTGAGGTGGGCGTACGTGGGGAACTCCATGCCACACTGCGAGCACACGTGGCAGCGGCCCCGCTCGTGCTTCACTTCGTGTGCTCGCAGTTCACTGGGATAGGCAAAGCCGCGGCGGCAAAAGCGGCAGCTGTAGGGCTTGACGTCAGTGTGTTGGAGCATGTGCCGCTTCAGGTGGCTGGTTTGGGTGAAGCCCTTCTTGCAGACGGTGCACTTGTGGGGCCGCGTACCTTGGTGGGTTAGCAGGTGGGTCTGAAGATGACTGGGTTGCTTGAACAGCTTCCCGCAATGTGGACAGGCATGCGGTTTGATGCCATTGTGGCCCAGGATGTGTGTGACCAGGTTGTATTTGGAGGTGTACGATTTATCACACATGCGGCACTTCCAGCGCTTCAGTCCATCCCCCACATCTACGCAGTAAGATTCGTCAATCTGGATGTTGATATCTAGCCGGTCCACTCTGCGACCGCCGTGCCGACGAGGAGGCTGTGGGTGCGGAGGCTGCTGGTGCTGCCCTCCTCCACTCCCATCTGTCCACATCATGCTCTGGCTGCCGTCTTCGTACTCGGCCCCCATACCCATTTCCCCCGAATCATAGCTGCCGACTTCACTGGTTTGGAAGTAGCTGCTGATAGCTTCCTCCTGCTGTGTGGGCTTCATCATGTTGTTCCCCTGGTGTTCTACTTCTTCTTCATCCTCTCGGCCACCTCGACCGTGGCCCCCCATGGGGCGCTGGCCCTGCAGTCCTCTGTGGCCCTGCTCCCCTCCTCTGTGGCCCACCTGAGAGGGAGGAGGGTGGCCGTGCGTGTTGGCTTGCTGCTGATTTGTCGCTTCCCGCTCACACTCTGAGCAGTTCTTGTTGGCGCCTCTAAGGGTGGCTGGATCGACTTGTACTAAACCACCTCTGGGAGCCAAATTGTTAAGCATGTGGACACAGGAAGACATCCCAGAGTTCACCCCTTCCCCTTTCACATGGGACGAGGACACATCACCGCCTTGAAGGGCGTGACGATCGGGGACGACCATTTTCCCGTCCGGATGTTGGGGAGGCCCCTGTTGCCACCTCCTCTGGCTGCAGCTGGGTTGCATCTGACCGTCTTCTCCCAAGTTGTCTCCTAAGTAATCTCCGTTGGCTCCGATAAGCTGGTCTGCGTACTCGTAGTCGACTCCGTCTACTGGGGGCGCGGGGGACTCTTTGGGTTCGCCGGTGTAGAAGCCGTTAGGTGCAATGGTAGCTCCAAACACTTCATTCTGGGAGATGAGACCTAGCACGGCGGGCCTGGGCCAAGGACAGCACAACTACTGGATCTGTCTGTGTGCCTATGTCCACCAGCCTGGCCATTACCTTGGGCTCACATCTACCCAGGCGCCGGCTCGCCTCCTCCTGAAACAGAAAGAGACACAGACATGTAGAAGGTCAAGATATCAGCATGAGAAGGAAGCAATTAATAAATATCTGGCTATAGAAATACAGTCAGCAACTTGAGGTTGTCCTGATTCATTTTTCTGAGGGGAAAAGTTAAAGTAGGGATTTCTTTCTCAATCATCATTGTAAGTTTTGTTGTGTCAGCCAATTTCTAAGTCTACCTCATGAGCAAAAGTGGTTAGAAATAGCTAAGAAAACAACACCTAAGCTACAATCAAATGGTCTGATATCTAAATTGTTATAAAGGCAGAAAAGTCATAATAATTTGGCCACAGCCAAACTACAGCACACTGTCCTCCAATGAGCATGTGTCCTTCGGCAAAAGTGATCCAATAAGGACAAAAAAGTGTCAAGGCTCATCATCCAATCAGTGTTTTTTTTTTAGCAGGTTGCAGAGAGAGAGCGAGAGAGAGAGAAGGAGAAAGCAACAGATTTAGATTTTTAAGAGCCCTGTATTGCATCACTAGGAAGGATGCACAAAAACCAGAGAACATTTCCTCCTACAGAGACGAACCTATTCCCTAAACACTCGTTCTGGTACAAGAAGTCAACCTGAAACAAGACTGCCCAAAAGCAAACTTTTAGATCTAGTGACTGAGACACAGGAACTATAAAAGACACCATCCTAATTCAGCGTGCTAACCATGTATGGCTTGTGTGTGTGTGTGTGTGAGAGAGAGAGAGTGAGTGTGTTGTGGGGGGGGGATTAGATGGCCTACTGATCTACACACAAACACACATGTTCAAGTGCAAGAGGGGGGAAAAACAGAGAAAGAAAAAACTGAGCAAGATTAAGAAATGAAAAAAGAAAAGAACGGAAAAGCAGGAGAGGAAACAAAAACAGAAGAGAGCAGAGACAGTGGGGGAAAGAGGAAAAAGCAGATACAAGAGAGAAGGAGGGAGGGAGGGAGAGAGAGAGAGAGAGCTTAGAGCAGACAAGAGTCTAGTGGAGGGGAGGGGGAGAGGGAAAAAAAGAAAATGAAAGGTAAAGGGAGAATGAAGGAGAGATAAGGATAAGAGGGGGGAGGGGAGGGGAGACAGGAGGAAGGCTGAGAGAGAGAGAGAAAGACACTGGAGAGGGAGGGAGGGGAGAGCTGAGTGAAAGAGTGAGAGGGTGAGTGTGAGGCAGCAGGCAAAAGAGAGCAAGAGGAAGAAAGAGAAAGAAAGATATGTAGAGACAGAGGGAGGGAGGGAGGGAGGGAGAGGCAGTGAGCAACCAGGAGACAGAAGGAGAAAATGACAAAATGAAAGCCAGACAGAATGAAAGATAGAAAATTGTGAGGAGGAACAGACGAGGGGAGAGGAGAAAAGCAGAATGAAGAAGAGTTGACAAAAGCTCAAAAAGAAGAACGGATGGAGGAGGCCCTAATGAGTTAATGCCAGAGTCAATTCTTAATTTGGGAGAAATAAGAAATTCACAAACGGCAACTTTAAAAACAAAAACATGTAAAAAAAGAACCAAAGCATCTCTGGTAGCAGCTTTCTACCTGTCTTTCAGCTTCAGTGTGATCAAACCTAAATGTTGTTAACATGCTATGAGTGAGAGCCAATAAACTCACCACGCTCCTCCTGCTGTGAGGTTTCAGGTGCTTTAAGGATCTCATTCTTCAGTGTGAGTGTTGAGTGAGAATAGGCTACGTTCGCCTCCTATTTATACGTGAGGAAAGAGGGGAGGCGGGGCTTACACTGCCCGCCTCCACCACCACCACCCCCTTCTTCTTTTTCTACACAGTTTCGGTAGTGACTCCGGTCACACCAGCACAAACACAGACCAGACGCAAACAAACAAACAAACAAACAAATATTCTCCCGACAAAGGAGCATGTGGCCGGTAGGTTTAAAAACAAACACACGGCTAATATATCACTGAGGCTATTTGATAGTCTGGTGATAAATAGGCTAAGTCACCTCAAAGTCACAAGACACAAACACACACACACACATACCAACAACAAAAATAAAATCAACATCATATCAATCTGAAATTATGGATCTACCAAGCTGCCTCCCACCTCACTCACCCGCATTTCCTCCATCTTCGTCTGTCATTCTTTGTCTTTGTTTCTGCCTATCCCTGTCTGTCTCTCTTCCTTTATCTGTTTATTCCTGTAGCTCCATCTATTGCTGAGTCTTTTTTTTCCCTGTGTTTCATCTATGCATCTCTCTCTCTCTTTCTCTCCCTGCCTTTGTATCTTTCACTTTCTCATTTATCAAGTAAGGTTTATGAGTAGGGAAAAGTGTTGGAGGATTGTTTCGTGCACAGATGCAAGTATGTGATAGGAGAGGGGAAGAAGAGAGAGGGGAGAGAGAGAGATGGGAGAGAGAAAGAGATGGAAGGTGACTGACAAGGAGATGAGCAAATGGAGGAGAGAGAGAGAGAGAAGATGGAGAGAGAGGAGGAGGAGGAGGGAGTGGAAGGAAAGAATACTGAAAGAAAAGAGAGGGGAGGGGGTGTAGGGGAGAGAGAAAAATAGAGAGAGAGAGAGAGAGAGAGAGAGAGAGAGAGAGAGAGAGAGACTGAGGGGGATGGGGAGAGTGGAGCAGAATGCGGTAAAAGAATAAGAAGAAATGGAAGATGGATGAAGGGAAGAAACAGACAAAATGAGAGAATAAAGGTATTGTACTACTTGTAATGATGCATCAAACAGCCCCATGAATCCTTCTCTGCTGGCCTCAAACACACACACACACACACACACAGACAGACAAACAGTGCTGCTGAATGACACATCAGGAAACATCAAGGTTCAAGTGTGAAGAACTTTCGTCTCTTTTCACATCAGCTCGCAACCAGCGCACCGCCACCAAAATTAGGGACGCGTGGAGAGACGAGATAGCCGTGGAGCTGTGAGACGGTGCCAACGGTGGCCTGAGAGTCAGCAAAGGTCATGCATATCCTGCCAATAATGAAACTGAGACAACACAGAAGCTGCAAATTACCAAGCTGCAAACCATGGAGGGAAGTCAGAAAATCGGAATCAAATGACTGACTGACACTCAATTTTAAAAATACATGAAATAATAATAATTACACACAAAACCTACACTCAACATATTGTACGTATTTTGTAGGAAACACTTTGAACATGTGTGGATTGATGCATGGGTGGAACTAGGGCTGCAACTAACGATTGTTTGCCTTATCTTCCTTAATCTCCCCTTTATTTTCTTGATCCATCGATTATCCATCCATCGATTTTTTTTTGTGGCATTTTTGCTTTAAAAAACGATTACTAACTGTTGCTGATTAATTTTCTGTCAATCAGCTAATTATGTGACTAATTGTTTCAGCTCTAAAATAAACAAACACATTTATTTTGAGACAACACGAGTGAATGGACAGCTGATTGTAACTGTAGATCTTGATGTGCATTATTAATGAGTGTGTGAGCCAATGCATGGTATGTTGAGGGTGTGTTCTCTCCACACTATGTTGTACAGCCACAACATTAGTTTCCATTAAATTACCCTCAGTCATACACCTTCCCATGTCACCTCTGTTGTTAATAGAAAAGTAAAGACACTGACAGCCCTGTGTTTTAACATGGGCCAGCCAGATGCAGTTTTTATACCATTGCTCCCTGTCACAGTAGTTATACATGATTCCCATGAGAGACAAATACACTGAAACACTTTGACTCTAGGTGCAGGTGTGTTTAAGAAAAACGTTGGCTGGATGACAGAAAGTTTCACATTTAAAGAGAAGTAAAAGGAAAACCTGAGATTGTCATATACTGTTTCTGATTACACTGCTTGAAACATACAAGAAAAGTGTAAAAGCTATAGGCTTGATTCATTAACTTAAAGACATTTAATTGGGTTTTGCTCCATTAGAATTAGAGCTAATACCACTGATTGATTGATCAACAGAAAATTAATCTGCAACATTTTTGATCATCGATTAATCTTTGAACTGACTTTATTGTGTAAAAATGACAAAAATTCAGGTGTTCACGCTGCTCAAATCTGAATATTTGCTTTTGTTTTTAAACTTCTCTCACAGTAAACTTCATATAATGTTGGCTTTGGACAAAGTATGATATTTGCAGATGGCACATTTTCTTAGCATCTAATTTGTGGCTGTTTCGTATCAGTAATGTTGGTAGGTAATATGTGGATTTCAGTCTAAAATCATACCAAGTTTCCCAGTGTCATAGTGTGTTTCTCACGGTTTCACATGGAAATGAAACATTTAGAAATTACTGCAAGCGAGAAGTGATGAGTCGGGGTGTTTTCCCTCTACTTTCAGCTTCACTGGTGTCCATGTTTTCGTTGACTTTCCACAAATAGTTAACGTCCTCTGTGGTTATGCTACAACCCACCTCCTGTCAGTCATAACCCCGTCAAGCACAAAACAACAAAAGATGCTCCCACTGAATACAGTCTGTTAAATTTAAACCAGGAAATGTATTTTGATATGACCAGTATTATAGGTTAACACATCTACTGATGCAATAAAACACAAAAATTGGAAACCATATGTACAACAGTATAAAAAGCCTTGGAATGAAATTCTATTCATTGTAATCAGTTTCTTTCACTTAGTTTACTTTTAAATTAACTAAGCTGCCTTATTTTCTTGGATTTAATGTTCATCCGTGAGATATATTTTTCCATTACCAGAATTTTGCGATGCAGCTACACAACATGCCAGGGAGATGTAGTTTCAAAATCTTTTTATCCAAAATTAAACATAAGATAAATTGGGCTGTGGTTACACAGTTACATAGAGTGAATAGGATAACATGGATGCATGTCTAAAATAAACTCTGCAGTGCCTGCACAACAAATTTCACAAACACTTGCACACACATCAAATAAGTTGAGACAAATTTACAAAGTCTGCATCTGATGCAAGACACACACTAACCACTGCAAACCTTTTTCTAGCTGTATGACCAACAACAATTTTTTTCTCTGTCACAGTCACAGTTTCCTAGAGATAAAATCAAATGGGAGCGGGAAGTGAAATCTGACCTAACGTGGCCATTGAGACACATCCTGATGCCAGGTGAAAACTGTTCTCTGTCTCTACTGGATGCAAACTCGCTTTAGATCTATCTGGATAAAAGAAAGTGAGGAGGGTCAGAGCCCAACTTGGCAACTCTGGCTGCCTTTGACCTATGAACTCTATCAGGGAACCAGTGATACAGTAACAGTATGGCCATGGCCATCTTTGCTGGCAGCCATGTTGGCTCCACTGTGGGTCTAGAAAACTGATAATCAACAACTGCGTTAACTGCTGAAGTCATTTATCAAGCAAAACTGGCGAAAAGTCCCTGGTTCCAGCTTCTTAAATATGAGGATTTGCTACTTTTCTCTGCTTTAAATATCACTGTAAATTCAAGTGAGCTTTTAAAGTGTTGATCGGACAAAACACTACAGAACATTAGAGGACATCATTTAATTACCTTCTGATATTTCTAAGACTAAATGATTAATCCAAAAATAATCAACAAGTTGATAAGGAAAGTTGTTAGTTGCAACCATTGTTTGTCTAAAGTACCATAACAGTTGCTGCAAGCACAGCGACTAGGGCTGGATATTAATCCTCAATATTTTTTGGTACTGACAGAAATTTACTGAAGATGGTCAACCACCCTGAATTGGCAGCCAACGTTCGCTCAGATCTGTACTCACAGTTCCTGATTTGAACCATAATTTTGGCAATTTCTGTCTGTAATTTATCTACTTTGCCTTTAGGGAAAGGTCTTGTGCAGCTGCTTGTGTTTAGATAACATTAAGTAATGGAGAACTTTGGCTTCTTTAAATGAAAAAAGGGTTTCATAGAAAATCATGATTATATTCCCCAAAATAGGGTACCATAAAAATATCATTCTGGTTAATGTAATGATTTTCAGTTACCAAGTGGGAGGGGCCGCTAATATTCCCCATTCTGTATGTTTTTTGTTGTTGTTTTTTTTACATTATCAGTGATATTGTTTAACATAGAAACACACAGGTCTATCCTAGATAGGGTAACCATCCTGTTAGTTAATGTTATGACCATCAGTTTTAACTGTATTGACTTAATTTCTGAGAAATCATATTTTGGCCTGCTGGACATGTCAAAACACTACAATACCCATGAGCCTTGGTCGCAGTTGCTATGGAGTGAGAAACCAGTCAAAGACGCTAATCAGAGCAGATGTAAATTTCAAACACTTGACATTAAAGTTGTAAACCAAACACGGCTCATGAAATGAGATAAACAGTGACTAGATTTAAGCTACAGACTGTGAAGTCAGTTTTTTCAGAAGCATAATCTTAAGCACCAGTCCGATTATTGGTGCACATAACAAAATTTTAAGCTGAGTTTTCAGACGTTCCTTGCCAAAATGCACCATGGGAGACGTAGTTAGTTGTAGCTGTAGCTATTATCAAAGAACCAGATATTTTCTAACTTAACCACACTAATCTAAAGTATTGAAGTGCTCCAGCTCCAGCTGTGAACAATGTTACATTTTCTATGGAGGAAATGATCGGGACTTTCACATCCGCAACTATGGGCGCCCGAAACAGCTCCTCCCACTTTGCAACTCGATAGTACTGAAACATTTTTAAACCTTAACCAGCCCAAGCAGTGCAGTAAACCCTCAGCCAGCTATCAGTAGTGTTCTGGGTTGCAGCTGTGCAGAAGGGAATAGTGCAGTTTTACGAGGCCATACTGTCTGTGAACCTGAGAGGTGAGGCTGTCACCTGGTTCATCTAGTTTACATTCCCCTGAGGATGATGACTGTCATTTGTGGTTGTTTTGTGAAATTGCCCGCCAGCCAGGCTCTCCTTAAACCGACAACCACCATATTGCGTCGCCAGCTAACAGGAGCAGGGTATTGACAGCGGTGTATTTTAGGGCTAGTAAAATGACAAGCCATTCAATGGCACCATAGATAGACATTATTAAATAAAGAAATAAATGTAGTGATGGGAGGCTTTTGTTCAAGATACCTTTTATTCAGAAATATAACAGTTTCTACTCCAAACGTGTTTGTATTTTCTGTGATAGAAAACAGTTTTTTTTAAATAAAGTTTGTATCATAAATGTCATGGGGGAGTGTGGTAAACAACAGGATGGAGAGAGGAACAGCATGGAGGAGGCCAGACCGTCGGGCGTAGAGGCAAGTGAGAGAAAACAGATGGTGCATGGAATGAAATTGAGATAAAGAACAAGGGCCGGAGGTAGGTGAGCAGGCAGGTGAGTGAGTGAGTAGGCAAGTGAAATGGAAATGTGAGGCAGTGGTGGGAGGATGGGAGGCAGAGACTGGGCCAGAGACAAAGACAAAGGAGGATGGGACAGGGAGCAAGCGTGAGGCAGGAGGGAGGAGGACAGTGTGCAACGGGAGAAAGAGAGAGAGAGACAAAGAGGGAGGGAGAATGAAAGAGGGAGGAGAGGAGGAAAGAGGAACAGAGAGAGGGGGATGGGAAGAGAGCCAAAGCGAGAAAAACAGAAAGAGGTAGAAAAAAAATAGGGAGCGAGTGAGGGAGAAAGAGAGCACAAAATCTATCTCGCTCTATTTTGTGGTTTCACAAACATGGCTGCAGCAAAAGAAGGAGAAGAAAAAGAAGAATGGCATTGTTGGTTTTTAAGTCCTCTCTCTAACACACACACACACACAACCAGTAACATTACAATATAGCAGCATCAGTTGTAATCACCCAGGTTAATCACTGTAGGCTGAAAGCAGCTCCATTCAGGTACACAGTGATGTGTTCACAGTCTTGCTTAAAGGCCCAGTCTTTTATTCTCAACCACTGTGAAGGCCCTCAACAGTAATACACTACAACTGATATATCAGCTGATTTTATCTTATCACAGACAGACAGATATCAGTGTGTTGCAGTGGCTGAGACAACTGCATCCCTCCATCACCCCCTCATCTCTGCCTTGTTCCCATAGGTTCAGTGAGTTGACATGCAGGCTACAAGTTGAGTCCTGTTTATTTACATTTTGACAAAGTGGCACCATTAGAAGTATGCCAAATTAGCCATTAGCAGTTCCCATTTGTAGTGCACCCATAGATGCCCAGACAACTATAAACAGTTCTAATAATATATTGTGATACTGGAGAAACTTAAAAATGTGATCATTCTCAGGGAAGTTTGGAGTTACAAGGTGCATCTTTTTGATATGATTTCTTATGGACATTTATTTACAATGGGCATCAAAGGTAATGATATCCACAAAAAGTATAAGTCAAACTTAATCTTAAAATATGTGTATCCTCTCTGTATATTCAGATTGAACAGAGTTATGACTCAGAGAAGGAGAGTGATTTTGCAGCATAATCAGCGCCGGTATCAGCATTGATACTGACCTTTTAAGCGGATCGTGTATTGATGAGATCATCAAAATGTTTGTTAATCATTCAGTCATTGCAGGTCACCAGCTCAATCTTGGAGCCACAGAAACCCTTGATGTCAAAGGAAAAGTCAGATCAGTGCATCAGTTCTTAACTAAATAACTAAATTTCAGGAATCTGAATCAAAAACATCTGAGATCCTGCTACATGAGTGAAAAAGATGTGGACTGGAAACATCAATTATGTGTCTTCAAAGGCAGACAGATAACAAAAGACTTGGAATATATGTTACTGTCACTTTATGCCTTCATGAGATACAGGTAAAGAGAAGAAGAGCTGACTTCTTGGACCTGAAACATTTTTTGGAATCGAAAAGTCAGAATTCATTGTTTGCATTGTACAGCACAAGGAAAAACTTTTCTCTGTTGCTGTTTGTTCCAGTGAGCAAATGGCCCTTGCAGCGACAGAACTTTACCCATTACCAAAAGTGACCGGTCTGAAAGGTGAAGGGGTTCTGACACTCTGTGTCTGTGTACCAACACACGCAGACTGATAAAACATCATGTCTTCTTTTGTACAGCTGCACTGAGAGCAAATACTATGGCTGACAGCACGTTTGGAGATATAACCTTTACAGCAATTAGTCATCAGGCTAAATAGACAGTTAACCACGCTGAGATCAAAATCTGCAGCTGCCATTTACCACAAACAGTGGAGTAATGTTAGACATTCAAACATTTTGCATAGTTCATCAAATTTTCTTTTGTCTCGTTTAAGGCCCAATTTGTGTGAGCGCTCCATAAGCATCTACTGATAATAGTTAATTAGCCACTATGCACTTCATATTGTAATCTCATGTTTGTCTTATCAAAGGAGAGGTCACATCCAGTTCACTTTCCTCACACACACATGTACAAACACACTGTAGTATATTCATGCACTATTTATAGTAATAGTAAATACTTGTAAATATTTGATTTTACTACAAGATGAGAAAATTTTTATATCTACGCAGTCTGCTAAATTAAGGTAAAATCTGTATAAATGTCAAACCATAACATATGCACTGAATGGTTTGATCAGTGTGAAAACGATGTGAATCTGCTACAGCTGTCACAGTCACCAGATCTCACCCTTGCTGATAACCAATTGAAGATTTTAGGTGTTAGAAAGTGCTCCCCACCACCGTCATCAAAACACGAAAAGAGGGAATATATTTGAGATATATATTTGAGAGATTGTATTCTCAAGGGACTTTCTGGGTAAATAAAGGTTTTAAAAAATTGGAGGGAATGATGTTCATCTTTCCAGTAATAATTCAAGACAAGGAGCTGAAGCTGGTCTGGAGCCCTGTGGTGGTTCAGCACCTGACTGAGGTACTTACCTTGTTTTTTCGTGCAATTTGTCACCCATCTTTATATTCCAGATGTTTATACTTTATTTATCTATAAATCCAACTGCATACTTTCCATTACTGATAATGCATCATAATTGTAGGCAGCCCTGTTTAGCAGTGGCTGATGACTTTTAGTCTGCAGTTAGTATATGTTTCTGTATGTTTTGGTGTCCTGTGAACATTAGGAAGACAATTATGTAAAAATGCACTCAGGTTCCTCAGGCTAATGTAAATCACAGCCAGCATCTCTGAGTTTGTTAGCGTTTTAAAAAGGTCTAGGGTTGCTCCATTATATTGCTGAAAAACAGCCAAAAACGAGCCAATCAGAGCCACTGTGGGCGGGACTTGCGTTGGTGAATATGAAGCTGTGCCAGAGTTGGACAGATTGGGACATCTTAAACACAGTGTTAGCTGAGGTCATCAGGAGCTTCCCAAACACCTCCAACAAAAAACCAAGCATTGGAGGTGGCCTTTTCTGTCCAAATACAGCATGTTCTGGATCTCACACCAATCAGCACTGAGAAGGGAGGAAGCCCTCTCCTTAAACACACATGCAGCCAACATCAACACCAGACCTGGCACATGAATTGCCAATTTGCGTCCATTTGAAATGCTTGAATCAAAGCGGTGAGCGCTGAGGTCAAGCCCCGCTGGCCAAGGAGTTGAACTGTATTGACCTGCAGTTCAGTGATCCATAAACCTCTCACACTTTACTTCAAATTCCTCTGCATTAAGGAAAAACAAAGTCAAAAGAATCAGGGCAGATTTCCTTACTTACTTGTGTTACATTGCTTTTTTGTTATGGGGATGAAATGATCTGAAACCAACATTAAAACTGCATCTATGATACATGCCATCACAGCTCACAGAAGGTGTAAGTGGCAGATTTAAGGTATCCTATTTGCAGCGCTTGAGGCAAGTATACAGCATAATATATTTATGACGACCTGTCCTTTGGGAGTAAAGTCCCAAAACCCCAAACACGTGGTGCGTTAGCTGTTCCTGGTAACATCTTGTCTTTCCTCTCCTTAAAAGTGAGAGAAAAAGGATTGTCCTTCTGTTCAATTTGTCAGTGTTTTAGACAGATACACGACAACAGACAGATAAGTCTGGTTTTGCTTAATGTTTAAGAGATCATCAATCTAAACCAACCTAACAGCAATAAAACATCAGTCCCAGATTTCATTTTATTCCTACCATGTTTCACCCTTATGTTACAAATTCACTTGCAATCACACAATAAAATAACAAGGCATGAAGCTATCACACAGAATCACTTTGAGCGGAATTATGAGAAAAGACAATTCAAAGTCCCAATAAACGTCGCCTCTGCTGCTCTGTTAAATGCTGCTGTGGGCCTACCATTTTGTTCTGGCGCTTTGTAACTAACAGTTTCAAACTACATCACTCCTTTCTCCTCCTCTCTCCCATCACTCTTTCCTCATGTTTCCATGGATACACCCCCTCCCCTTTTTTTCTCTCTCCCTTTCCCCCTCTTTTCATCACTTCCTTCTTATCTTTTCTCTTCCAGTATCATCCCTATCACTCCTTCACTGCTCTGTTGTTCTCTCCCAAACCAAATTCTCTCTTACAGATTTAATTTAATGCACATATGGCACGGTGATCAGGATCCCCACTTGGCATATGGAAAGGAAAATGTCACAGAAAGGATAGAAATGTACAGCATAAATGTGTGCAAAGAAAAAATAAGCTACTTCAGCATCATAGACCTTATTTACATAGTCAAATATTCCCTTAGAGCAACACTGATGACTTTGGGAAATAACCTAATGATCAGCTTAGCCATGCGATGTGTATGCAAAGTATTTAGTGCATAATGGTGCATTTGCCAAGTCTTCTGAGAAGATGCTAAGCTAATTTGCACTGTCTGTGAAAATTCACAATCTTCCTTAAATGTATCACTGGATGCACTTACTGTAAGCTGGTAAAAATATTCTCATTGCAGTGTGTTAAATTGATTAAAGAGCACATTTGCCAAATGGAGCAATTCACTCTAAATGTACCAGAGCTGAAATGATTGGTCAATTAACCGATTAACTGATTGACATGAAATTAACCAGCTACTATTTTGATACTGAATGTCTCTTTTTAATGTGAGTTGATTTGCATTGCATTCTTGCACGATGAGCTCCTCTATCGCAGATAATCGACAGCATCTTGCACACATACAAGGTGAATGAGCCAATCTGACAGTACTGTGTGAGGACTGTATTCACTGAGACAAGTTATTATCATAGCAGTGGGGTATATGTTTTGGTGACTTTTGGTGTTTTGTTTTGTTTTTTGTTTTTTTTTGACAAAAATGAATAATAAATGATCAGCAAAACTACATCAAGAAGGTCTTGTATTCACTGACATCTGCAAAAGAGATTCAACTAGTAACTTTTTGATCCAGTTCTTTTATACAACTTTTCACCAGTTTGTGGCCTCAGTGTAAACTAGATATCAACAGTAATGGCTAAGCAACACTAGGTGTCAATCAAACCAACACTGTAAAATGGCTGTACTGTCTCTGACTCCCTCGAGCATAACACCATCCATCCACAGAGGTGCAGCAAAGCTAAACATACATCACTGACTATAAAACTACTCAGTTAACTAGCTCAGCATTGCTGGCCTGAGCACTGCAGAGTATCACGACAAAGGCCTCGTCAGTGACAGGGACACAGACACAGAGACAGTGTGAAAGGACAGAGAGGGAACGAGAGAACGGAAAACAGAGACAGTGAGAGAAAGAGACAAAACAGATAAGTGTGCACATACACAATGCATGTGCACAAACACAGACACACACAGCTAAAATTACATTCAAGAGGGCATGAACTAGGCCACTGCTCTGCATTATGCTGGAAAGTGGTAGTTAGCTGAGTGAACAGAGGCTTGCAGAGACCTGAAGGCTAAAGGCTAACACTGAATATGGTTGCATACTGTCTGCACTATACCATGTCAGCACAGATGATTATGGTCCAATCATGACTCAGTACAGGGGCAAATAATCAAGATGCAATCAGAGGAGGAAAGCACAGGCAGTCATCATTGTACATGAGAACTGAATGTTCGAAAAATAATTTCAGCCATAAAATAATTAGCAGATTGCACAATACCATGTTCTGTTAAACTGCAGCAA
This sequence comes from Lates japonicus, assembly GCA_033238685.1. Classification (NCBI taxonomy): domain Eukaryota; kingdom Metazoa; phylum Chordata; class Actinopteri; family Centropomidae; genus Lates; species Lates japonicus. The sequence continues at coordinate 3,027,923 of BRZM01000033.1, read as the reverse complement.
AATAAGTTCAACACTGCTAATCTTTTTCATGCAGAGAATTTGGCAGGATTTGCGAGGACTGACAGGCCCAAACCGACTCACCAGACAACTAGTAACAACTTCACACAGCAAAAGCTGGCAAGGACAGCGTTTAGCCAGACCAGCAACGAGACCAAAAGTGACAGGCATGACTCGCACCTAATAAGCATTACATACTGGAGTTGTCTGTTAAAAGCTCCCTCTGCGTACACTCCATGAGGCAGACCCAAGATTCATCAAAAATATTCTGCATTAAAATGGTCAATTTATAGTGGTAACTTATTTATCACACAAATGCACACAGATGCAGTTATTCTGCCAAATTGCCTGGATTCTCTCAGAAAATGAACATAACTTAATTTTAATGTGCTGATGGGAATGACATTGTTTATTATTTTAGCAGTGAAGGTCATAAAACCAAAGTTTTGGACAAAATTAAAATTCAGCCTGATGATGGCGCCAGGTGAAAAGTTAGATGATCCACCATAATTGCAGTACACAGCAATTCATCCACTAGTGGTTGTGACATTTCACTTAGAAGCACAGACAGATGCAAACCTTCAAGTAAAACAGGAGCCATCCTCTGGGAACCATGACTATCTGTATAAAATTCAGTGCCAGTGCCAGTCCATTCAGTACATGTTTAGAGCTTTTTCAGAATAAATGAGAACTTTGACCTACTGATGGCACTAAAGGAGGAGTCAGGGGATCAACAAAGTCACAATGCTTCATCCTCTGGGGACCATAAATGTCATGAAAAATTCATGACAATCTGGCAGTTGTCACTCTTTTCATTTCACTAAAACAAAAACAAATGTCAACCTCATGGTGGTGCTAGAAGATTCACCAAAGTCCTTAAGATTCATCCCTTGAGGACTCTGAATGTAAAATTCCATGACACTGCCTCCAATAGTTGTTGAGATATTTCAGTCTTGGCAGAAGTGGTGGACTGACATTGCCACCCCTGCTACAGATATTAGGTAAAATATGGGGTATTGAAGAGGAATTAGCTATCAGTCTTGTTAAATCATCAATAAGTGACACAAGGTTGGTTCCTATCCATCTATTTTTGTTGTTTCAGTTTTGGATCACAATCATATTTACATGCTTCTTTAAATTCAGCTAATATTCTGACAGTTGTGTTATTGTTATGGGAACATAGCAAGTTGCATTTATCATTAATGAAGTCATATTGAGTAAACTGTCAGCTTGCTTCAGTAACACAAATAAGCAAAATATGCTGTTATTTTTAACAATTCAACATTGCAGGCCTTTTTTCCAGAAGGCCTGAGTATTGTGGCGTTTAAATGGGCCTACACATTACACTCACACAGCTCATACAAACAAACTGGCATTACACTCTAGAGGTCGTTCAGCGTGGCTGTAACCAACAGGCCCTACACTACACATTAGGCCTTTGTGCTTCGAGAAACATCAGCCTCTTTTTTTTTTTTTTAACCCTGCCTGCAGCAAAGCCGAGCGCTGCAATGTGCTGACACCATCATCAGCTATTCTAAACCTTTTACCACAGCTATATTCCCACATCCAGATAAAGAAAGGATGGAGAAAAAAGGGAAAGCTTAATTTTCATTTATCTTCATTTACAAGAGATGTGTCTAATTTTCAGTGTCTGCAAAGATGATTGGTTGAGTTGTTTTGTTGTTGTTTTTTTGTTTGTTTGTTTGTTTTTTTAGAAATACTGTGGATGTCCTGATGTGCTTTCTGTTTTGCCCTGCTGGACCTCATTCACCATAGTCACCCTGCCACTGATGATCCATGGACGAGTGGCTTATGATCCCCTGAGTAGCATACAGATTGTGTAGCAGCAGCAGCAGTGTAATAACACATTATCGATCCAAACTTGGGGAAATTCATTCATCACTGTATAACTCAAGCTGGCCAAGGAATAAAAAACTGCACAGTTAAACTTGGAGGCATAAATTCAGCAGACATAGTACGAGCCTGAATTGTTGAGAACTTGCCAGTGCTTTTTGTTGATCTTGACAAATTTTCAGTACACTATTATTAAATTAAGTTATGGGATCGTCATGCGTAATGTCAAATACAAATCTATCATCATCGAGCAACCTTTCAACACTCCAAAGAAAGTAGTCTGGTCCAAATACCACAGAATGTCTGTATCAGTGAGCACAATAAGTGAAAATCACAAGGCAGAGCAAATTCAGTAAGATAGTCCATTAACACAGTGTTAACACACAAGACAACAAATATAGCAGCCAGCTGAGGGACAACAAGTTTGCAAAGCAAATTAGAATTTGCAGAGATCCCTTCAAGCAAAAACAGACTGGAAACGTTATCGTCAAACAGTGGAAGTCCCAGAGCCTCAAAAACCACATTCAAGGAGGCAGAGCACTCCAATCAAGGATGTGGCCATGACTGGCCATCCACAAGAGCTGCTTGACAATTCAGGAAACATAGTACAGTAAGAGACAAGAGATACACTATTTAGAAGACAGGGGTGGACTCTACGGTGAGAAAATACCAGGCCAACATCACTTGACAAACACTCGTATGCCAAGAAAAGAAGACCAAAAATGACTGGAGATGCTCGGTCTAAGAGCTGCAATGACATCCGATCTTCTGACAAAGGGCTACAGTAACTCTAGAAAAGGCTGAGTTGAACAGCGGTGGTTGACGCCCTACACTCCCTTGGGCACTGAGATGATTAAGTCAGTTAAAAGTGTCATTTCAGGACCGTCATCTTGTTCAGACTGACACCAGAAATGGGTCACTTTCGAACAAAAATGCAAACAGTAGGATCCGCAGCATGAATCAAGCGCTGCGTGGCAGTGATACCTTGGCAAAGGATGCTGAGTCATTTGAATATTTCCATCTAAATGACCATCAATCAGATGACCCATAGACCACAAGGGGAGGATGTCTTTTTAATTACTGCCAGCCACTGAAGTGCACTGACACTGAAGTGCATCAGAGCACATCTATAGGCCTGAGGCTGCCAACTGGTATGCACAGTATACAGCTGCCCTGCTACATGCAGTGCACCATCCACATTATATGATTAGACACTGCATGGCAGGTATGCACGGGGTCAGCAGTGTTATTACTCATTGTTGCTTTGCATTTCATTCAATAAAACGGCACTGAAGGAGGCTAAAATGAGGGTATACATATGCGAGCCCAGACAACCATACAGGACCTTGACATCCCTTGACAGCCAGTGTTGAGATGCACTGCCCTCATTAGTGCAGTGGACGATACCTGTGGCCTATCAATGATCTCTGACAGAGCCCAAGTGACGAGTCAGCCAACTGGTGATAGCCTGTCTCCCCCACAGGAGCGAGCAGCCCGGGCTACAGGTTATCTGCTGCAGTGCATCTTCCCCGTGCGTTGCGGTGTCACAAATACCCCCTCTGTGCAGGGGTTGTGACCAAAAAAATGTGGCCTCGACTGCACGTTACATACACCAGAGCTGACGGAGAGGAGCGTTATCTCAACACTGGGATTGTGGACATTTTTGTCAGCCCAAAATAAAACATTATTTCCCACCAAAAAAAAAAAAAAAAAAACTTGCGCTGTATCTTTAAAAAGAAAGACCCGACAACTTAACGGTGAAAACTTTGTTCAAGACGGGCCTACGCAAGACATCTTAGTCTCCAGTGTCTTGGCATGAAGAGGTGGGTTGTGTGTATATGCAGGGTATAGATTAGTGATGGGCAGACCCGGGCTAATGTGGCCTGGTGTAGACCCTTCTCCTTTATGCGTCTCTTTCCCCATTCTCTCCATCCCCCCTCTCGACGCCATCTGTTTGTGGCATGAGAGAATGTGGAAGTAAAAAAAGAAAAGACGACATTTTGACTGTAGTTGCTGACCTACATCGACCATTTGTTGTCGGCACGGCGTGGAAAACCCGCACCGAAAGGCACCCGTCCTAAACGCAGACGCGTGAAATCGCCATACATAAAGGCGCCTACATTTTCTAGCCTGGTCAGGAGGAATTTAACCAGTTACGGTTGAAACCTCCTCCCTCCGCCTCGCCGGGCGGACGATCAACGCTCCAGCAGCAGATATATCCCTCTATTATCGCCGGAGGAAAACGCAAAGCAAGAACTCACCTGATTCCAAAAGCGGTTTATGGCGACGTGATAGTTGAAAATTTAATGAAACTTTCAGTTACAACGGTGGGTCCGTTGTGTGTAGCAGGAAGGAGGAAGGAAGAGGGGCCCGGCGTGAATGAATAAACAACTGACTCCTCCTCAACGCCACAAGCCAAGCGGAATATGGCTGACTTAGTGCAATTCACCACCATCTATTAACATCATCTATATGCAGTCGTATCCGTTAATATTGATGTTTTTTTTAAACTGGCGAAAACCTTTCATATCGGCTACATTATCTAATGCAGCCTGAATGTGTTAGTTTGCTCTTTTTAAAAGAAAGGCTTTTAGTCTGTGGATAATTTCATATTCTATATTTGTATCATTCTTTAGCACATTTTACAATATTAGGCAATAACACCTATTAGTTGTTTTTTATAAAACACATAATTTGTATGACATTAACAAAACCTGGGTGGCACTATGTCCGCACTTTAACCGCCCACAGTCTATGACTCTAACAACAGGACTGGAATTTAGTATGATGGCTACTCTATATAGGACCCCATCCACATGTTATGAACATAAACTGAACTTTATTTTGAATAATAATCATTTGTCCTGACTACTTGTCTACTACTATAAATTCTTCCATCTCACTGAAAACCCACTATCTGGGAAAATGCACCTAAAAATTTAGCCTATACATTCTCTCAGTGTATGAACTGAATGATTCAAGTTTCCTCATCACACTTCATATTGGACCATGGTTGGCTTTTTACAATGTGTTGTGATGTCAAAATCATGCTTGTACCTACGTATGTAAACTCAGGGTTTAAGGTGAGCACAGGCTTTCCTGCTTCCAGCAGATGAATGTCACCGAATGCAGCACCCCAGTGTCAAACTTTGACGATACATAAATCTGCACACACTGAAGGTAAAACGTCAAGTGGAGTATTGTATCAATAAGGAAGTTTTAAGACAGACAAACGAGCCTCAACATGAAAATATAATATTGCTGGGTGGGAGCAGGCGTTTTCTTCAGATTACAATGTTCATCTCCATATTGTGATTACATGAACAAATCTTTCCCTCACCATCTGGCGAAACAAGCAAACACACAGAGACAATGAGAAGCAGTGTGACAAGCACTGGCTTGCATTATTTATTTGGTATGTTATACTACTGTCTGCCACTATGCTTTATAGACTATTAATCGAACCGCGTTACACACACACTGAATACTGGGACTACATACAAATATTATTGTTTTTTTGTTTGTGTGATTTAATTGAGACATATAAAGAATGTAATATGAATAGAAGAAAAGAAGAACATTTCATAGAAAAAAATACCTCTTGATAAACCCAAAATGTCTCATGTCCCTCAGTCAAATCAAAATAATTAGATTTATTTCATTCAAATTTGTCTCCTATCTTCAAGTGAGCAGAATTTTTATTTGTTACTACAGATTCGAAACTATGAATTGTGGTAAAAGCTCTGAAGTTCTGCTGCACTTATTAATGCTCTGAGAGAAATGTACAACTCTGACACTAGAGGGCACAAAACCTCCACTTTGATGACAGGCACTAGAAGATGTATTTCAGTGTCCAAAGTATTCAATATCTCATATGATTAATCAGAAAGGTCAAAGGTGTGAAGCAAACCAGCAGGCGGTGTTTGTCCACCATGTACATCTATGATTAGGCAGCAGTCTGAGTAGATTGAGTTAAATGAAGGCCTGTAAACTATTCATGATAGAGAAGATGAAATCTTTGGTGGTAATTTTCTGACATTAAATACCAGAATGATAAGACATCTAACATGTACATTGGCATTTGTCATTCATTTTACAGCCTTAAAACTGCTGGTTTCTGCCCCAATATTCACGGACAGATTTAATAATATGATTCATCAGGCTAAAACTAATCTAATGTTTCTGTGGTCTTGTAGAATAAGATCCACATATGTGTAGATTAGTTAGTTTTTTCTAGCTCTGGATTAAATGCTTTAGTACTGTATGTATAAACATATTAGGATTGTAGTATATTATGTGACCAGCTGTGTTGGTGGACTGGTTGAATGTGACTTTAAAATCTGTTTCTTTTGAGGATTCCTGTCACAGGACTTTTTTTTTCCATCTATCATCTGCATTGCTAGATTGCTTTGAAATGTGGGGAGCTGGAGCCAATCCATCTGACATAAGGCGGAGATGGGGCACACCTAACAGATGGTCTGCTTTGTCTATCCTGGGGCTGACATATAGAGACCAACAACGGTCACACTCACATTCACCATGGGCAATTTTAAGTCACCAATTAACCTAACCTGCCTGTCTTTAGTCTGTGGGAGGAGAAAAGCCCATGTGCAGGCCTGGAAGAACATGCAAACTCTTCACAGAGAAGCCCCAGAACTGAGGTCCAAGAGTACCTTTCTGCTAACCACTGCCATTGCCCTCCTGGGTTCAAAAAAAAATGATATAAATATCTTTTCAGTTACTTTTCTGTATAATAACATCACAGGGAAAGTTAAGGTGGTTCTTTTCTGTTGTTTTAAATCACACATCAAGTCTTGTTCCAATGAAAAGCACAGGAGTAATTAGGGCTACATTACATTCAGGTGTACCAGTTTCAGGGCTGTGGTGCACAAACCTGTGCTTCTTCTGCTATGACAAGTCAAATGCCTGCTATGAAAAAGCCGGTGAGTACAGGCACAACCTCTGATGTAAAAATATTTATTCTAGGTCATTTTGGCAGTTATAATTAATAAAATTAAGCTGTTTTACCACGACTCTCATTTCATTCTGAAGGGGTGAGGAGGGTGAATGCTCCTTCGAGATGGGGCAACTCCTAATTAATACCCATGTTTGAATAGGATATTCAGGATTCACATTTGGTGTCAATTTGAGTGTCATATTTGAAGAGATTTATTTTGAGAGGAAAAGAATCATCACATTGTCCACCTCTTCAAAGTTAAGGCTTTTGTTAGACTTTTTAAACTTTTATTTTGTGGTACAGAATCAAAGCCCCATCGAATGAACTTTTCGCAGGTGTGTAAATTGACCTTATCTCAGGTATTTAGTTCATACCGAGGGCAGGATGTGCCATGACACCTTTATGCGCTCCTGTATTTCTGAACAGCTGTCTCTGCTGCTGTGGAAAATCACTGAATCATAAAATAGTGTGTGTTCTCAGTTGGTTTTCTTGAATACTGTTAAAGTGAAAAGACGATCGATATAAATTATAAGTTGGGTGGGTATCTGATAAATTTACTGCTGCTGCTACATCTGAAAACCACTGGAATTAAAATATTAAAATTGACACAGCCTTTTTTTTTTTCATCATAGCCTTTTTTAATGGTGCAGAATAGAGAAAGACAGGAAATACTGGTAGAGAGGAAGGGCTATGATATGAGACAAAGATCTCCCACTGGATTTAAACCATGGATGTTTCCATTTCAATATGCTGGTGTGCATCACATCCCTGAGGCCAAATGAAGGCAAATAAATAATTTTGAACTCAAGTTTGAAAAGATTTCTTTCAAGGAAGTTGTGAAGATCTAAAAAAATCGTGATGACAGAATTTAGAGTCACAGAACTGCACATATTGATGAAATAATAGGGCGGGATAACATGTCTGCTTTTCTTTTAAGAGCATTTACTGGGAAACTCACACCAGTCTGGAATTGAATCTTTGAGCTCTCTGTGGATAAACACAGAGTTCTGGGGGGGGAAAGATATTCCAGTTCCCAGTAAATTTGTCCTTAATGATTGAAGGCCATTGGCTTTAACCTCCAATGTCATCATCCCTAGACATCCTCAGAGAGGATCATGTCACAGGAAGTACATACCAGCACCAATTTGCTTACATAAGAAATTGCAGCACAAATGATGTCATTTCTACAAAACTGCACTTTGTTTTGAAGCACTTAGAAAGTTCTGTTGCATCTGTCGAACTGCATTTATTGATTTTAGTTCTGCCACTTCATCCACACAACTTTACAACAGCTTTAAAAACTGGTCCAACTGAAGGAGAATCCTTTTCTGATTACATGGTTTTTTATTTTATTTCTTATCAAACAGGCCTCTACAAGTGAAAATGAAGTTGGCACTCAGATATAGCAATAAGCAAAACAGGGGCTCCGCAAAGATGCTCAGTGTCCATCAATGTATTAAAAAAAACTCTCTATGTGAGAGTCCATCAGGAATTTTCTGTTCATTCTTATAGAGCTACTGTGGACTTAATTCTAATAGCAGTATTACCTGCTGGTTTGTAAGGCACCCAGTGCAGGTCGACTTGTGCCATATCAGCAATGAATGTGAGAAGCTGTACTTAGCTGTGCACTGTGCACTTTGAATAAGAAATCATGAGAATGGTGACGAGTCACCAAGCATAAACCATGAACTTAATAAATATATGTGATATTTTTTACTATAAGAGCTTTAATCTGACTGTCACAAAATGTGTCCAAGGATGCAGATGTACTTATGAGCTGATTAGTAATAGAGAAACCAAACCTGAAATCTGTGTTAAGCCTGACATCTACTGGTGAACAGCTGAAACTGATCCATCTGCCACAGGCTGCTAACTTGTCTCTGGGGTAACTAATAATGCCAATACTTTTCTGTTATCTTGTCATTTTTACTTTAATATAAAGTGAAAAAAAACTAAAGGCATTTTTTACTGTAAAACACACCAATTATACGGCATTAACAAAATGTAAAGAATAATCAGAATAGATAGAGAAAGTCCATAAAGTGGGAAAAAAGGGGGAAAAATAGGCCAAAATGCCTGTTTCCCCCTCAATAAAATCAAAAATGATTTGACGTATTCCATTAAAATCTGTCTTCTGTATTCTCAAGTGAGCCACAGTTGACATTTAGATGAAAGAGAAGTTTATGTCCTAAGAGAAATGTACAGGTCTGACCATAGAGGGCACAAGCACTCCACTCAACTTGTGTGAGCATTAAACATGTCTTTTCAGTGTCCAAATGATTAATGTCTCATATGATTAAGATTTCTTAATTAATTCATTGCTGTTACATCAGTGTTCCTGTTATAAACTGTCAAAGAAGATCGAGGCAGGTTCACTGTACCAGCAGCCGACCACGTGACAGTGAGGCTCTCAACTGAAACCAGTACAGTGGAGCTCTCCTCCTTCAAAGGAACTGATTTTTTTAATCACGAAAGATCACTGATCAATTTTCATTTGCTGCTGACGACCATAAATGATAGAGGTTTTGTGTTATGTAATTGGGAAGAATGTTTTTGGTATTTGTCTGTGTCACAACAGTGCCCTCCACTCCCATTGTACCGTGCTATCAGTCTACACAGAGGGCTGTGCAGCTCCCTGCAGCCTCTGATTATCCAGTGTTATTGACAGAATATGCTCTTTTACATAAAGATGCTCCGTGTGCCCTTGAGTATTCAGAGGCCCCGTCAATACAAACGCGCTGTGATTTTAAATGCTTGCGAGTCGGTGGTCTCAAACTAAAACTGTGTCAGCAGAGTGAGATGAGTTTTTATTGATTGTTATGTAAAAGATTCAAGGGTAGGAACTCTGCACATATTGACGGAAGGAAAACTCACTTGTTTTCCCACAGGTAGAGAACGGCACTGGAGCATACAACAGACACTGTGGGGGTGTTTTGGGAAGCTCACTGAGTTATAATTCATACTTGTTAGAAATCAGCCATTTGAGGCTCTCTTAACATCTTTTTTTTTTTTTTTTGTAGCATATACATCTGTCTTTCTGTCATTTGTTGGGAGAAAAAGAAAAAGTGCTGTTCACATAATGGGCAGAATACCTGTGGTAATACGCAGCAAATGCCTAGACTCCCCTTTTCCATGCAAAACATATCAATATTCAAATCTGGTACCATTGGTTCATCATGATGTGCTACCATGATAATTTGACTGCCTGCTTTTTGCACTGCAGAAATCTGTACAGTGTAGAGTCTTTGAAAAAAGGCTTTAAAATGTTGTTCCTGTGGGTGGTTGATTTAACAGCTAGGCCTATCTCCTCCTCGCCTACCTCCTCTCTGCCCTGCCTGTCTAGACTGTGATTACCATCTGCTTCATCACTTTGGACAGTCCACTATTTGCTGTGCTCTCTCTCTCCCTCTCTCTCCCTCTCGCACACACACAAACAAACACAAAACAGCCACAAACATAATCAAATAAGATACTAAAGCAGATTTGTGTTGCCTGATGTGCCTTTTAAGGCGCATTTATCAATTAAACGTAGCATTAGGAGCTGGTGTCCATCCTGTCAGTACAGTATTTCCAGACTAAAGGAAGAATAGCGCAATGAGCTCAGAGTTTATGACTGCATTTGTTTCTCAGGATGAGAAACATGTTGCACAATGATTAATCTGAAACAGGCATTTTCTTAAAGGGAAAATGCTCCGGAGAGAGAATATACCATGTGCTACTTGTTATGGCCTCTGCTAGCTGAGGCCTGTTTTGTGATCAAGTATAATTTTCTTCTAGAGCTACACATAATCGAGCCAGCGATGATGTCATCTGCAAAACAGTTGTGTAACGAATTACTGACAGTGAATGTAAGGCAGAGTTCGTGAAAGAGGAGAACAGGAATCTGGGCAGTTTTCCTGCAGAATACCTGAAATATGATAAAATGAAATTCAGTTTGATGATTGTGTAATGCCGAAGCTACAGTTTTGAGCCCACAAACCCAGTCAAAGTCAAAACAGAGCAGCACACTTTGTCCTTTAATTACATAACAAATCAGGTCCTTGATTTACATCCAGCCTTGAGACTAAGCTCACTATCATTTATCAGAACGGTCGGTTGGTCCACTGCTTTGGTCCAGACTGAAATATCTCCAACCAACCAACTATTGGGTGGATTGCAGTGAAAGTCTTTACAGACACTCATGACCCCCAGAGGACTAATCCTACTAACTTTGGTGATCCCCTTGACCTTTCCTCTAGCGCCACCATGATATGTACATTTGTGGTTTTGAATTACATGTCTCAACAACCACTGGATGGATTGTTATGTATTCATGCCCCACTCAGGATGAAATGTGATTACTTTGGTGATCGCTTAACATCTCCTCTGGCGCCACCATCAGTTCAAATTTTAACTTTGGTTTATTGGACAAATATCTGCAAAACTGATGACATTCCCATCAGCCTCAGTTGTTCTGTAGCATGTTGGCATTTTGCTAAAAGACCTGCTGTACAGCCTAGCAGTGATGCTAGCATCTGTAGACTCTTGTTCTGTAATGATTTAAGAAGAAGTTTTTCTTACAATTAAAATAAATCCAATAATTACTGTTGATAACGTACACACTATAGGTTTAATTTTTATCTCATGATGACTCAGCTTGATCCAGCTGCCCGCGAAGACCATACTTATCTAATACTTTGTCATATTTAATTACACAAATCTGAGAGGGCGTAAAAATTAAAGATCCCAGCGTGCGCAGTTTGTTACACCAGTGGATTTTAACTTTGGGCTGCCATATGTTTGCTATTCATTCAAGGCAATGTAGTACTCTGTTTTCCCATTCAGTTGACAGCGTGTTTTTATTAGGGTGTAACGGTATTACCTCATTCGTCCTCTGACAGCTCGCAGCTTTCAGTGCTTTCCAGAGATGTACAGGCAGGGCGTGTTGGGGCAACTGAAGTTCACATGTTCAAATTCAAACCAAATCCCTGGAGAATGCACAAGCTGTTGCGTAAGACCCTGTTTCAAAGAAAAATCCTATGTTGTCATGAAGCATTTAAAACGGAGAGCATTCTTTCTAGTTTCTTAGCAGCTGTGCATGCAGTCTGTGTATATTAATACCTCGTCTTTATGTATGCTGCTTTACAAAATGCCAAAATACTGCACATCATATTGACTATATTGCACACACATTCCTCAGGATTGTAGGAGAAGCATGCGAACTATGACAGCAGTGTGAATGCCACAGTGGGGTCAGAGTGTCTCAAGAATCCCACTCCAGTGAGGGGTTTCAATATAGCCGAAGTCGTTCTCACCCCCTGATGAGAGACCAATAATTAACACAGGGGTGACCCCCTTCTGCATGACATCCTGCCCCCACAGCCCACTGCACCAAGTTCTTGTGCCTATTTCAGGCTTAGGTTTGTTCAGGAGTGTACAGTTGTGCAGACAGACTGTCCACAGAGAGACGTCTTCATCAACAACTGGGTAATAATCTCAACATGTGCAGAAGGGGAGCCATCATGAAGGTCTACTGACCAGCCTGACAGGCCTCTTGTGATGGCCACATTATTATTTGAACAAAGAGAAACAAAAGAAAACACTTGAAGACAGAGTGAGAGATTGTGAGAGTTGTTCAACACTGCATGAATCTACAGCATGTAGTTAAGATGGAGACATCTTTGATGGGTTCAGTCCAGTCGCCCTCTGCCACAAGATGATTAACACTTGAGGAAAAATATTGAAAAATGTTCTTTTGAATACTGCCCTTGATGTGATTACTTGAGTGCAGAAGTATTTGATTTATGGTTCTTCAGCCAACCTTAAAAAGTGGTTACATCATTCACAGGGTAAGGTAAATCAAGTTATGCTCATGTACGAAATACAATATGCCTGGTCTGAGCTTTTGAGTCCACTGAAAATGGGAGAGGCTTAAAGGACTTTTCTTAATCCAGACAAATTATCCACCTGTTTGGAGTTTTTGGAGAGTTTATCCAGAAGTACAACAAACTCTACAAACTCAGCAAGTAGGCGACTACTGTTAGAGGGGAATGTGCGGAAGCAGCATAATGTTAGGCAGCAGATGTATGACAGACAAGATGATGGGACTGATGTGTGCCTGGACAACTGGACCATCACTTTTTGAGTTATGCAAAACATAATACATCAATACACTGAATAAAAGTTGGCCTTGGACACATGTCCTACAGGTGCACTAGCACCAAAAGATCCTGAGACCGTGCATCTCCCTTTGAGAGTTTAGCAGGTTATTAAAGAGCACTGCTGATGTAACACCAGCTACCTTCTAATTGCAGGAGCACTTTGTTCAGTGAACACAGACACTGAACAAATTGAAGAAGCAGCAATCTAATCACTAATTGGTTCCATTATCCACAAGACTATTCCTGTTCTATCTTGAATGTGAAATGTTCTAACCTCTAGATAGACTCTAATAAGAAAAAAAAAACATAATAAATATAACTAATTACTGACATAATTGAAGTTATAATCATTAGTGACAGTAGTAAGTGCGGTTTAATACTATGGTGAATGAGTTAATTACAGCTAACCTCATTGTTTCGTCAGGCACACACAATAAAACACTTTGATTGTGAAGCAGCAGCAGGATGTTCTCTTTGCATTACCAGTAACTTAACTCTGATGTGGTACAAACAGCACAAACAATAGTGAGGCTGTTATCAGTGAGATAAAACTGGATTACATGCTGCATCCTTTCCTGTGAATCCCTCTTGCATTTGAAGGCAATTTAAATCCAGATCGGGAATGGCAGAGTCTGCCACTCACAAAACTACAGACAAAAACTACAACATGTAGGTGCAAAAAAACAAAAAAATGAAGTTTGATCTCACACTAATTTTTATTTCACATCAAGTGTCTGGCTGTACTCTGCTTCTTGATAGACCATCAGTGTGCTGTATTACAGCTAATGAAGGTTTTCCCTTTTAACATGTTGGAAATGTGTTCATGTCTGTGAAGGATATCCTCATCACACAGTGTTGAAAGTGGCACTGACCCATCGAGTTTCCTTGAAAACGACACTTTTAATCAGCGTGTGAACGAGACCAGCGAATATTTCATTGTTCTCGTGCCACTTTTTCTTTCCTTTCAGAGCTCACTGGCCATTTTCATTTGTTTTAAAACAAACACAACTGTCCATGGCACAGAGACCTGGGGAACACTGATAAAAAATAAAAAAAAATTACATCTCAATAAAATATTTAGTTAGTTCCAGTAGTAGTTCCATCATATATAATATGATATACAGAATCTTGATATTTATACGTGTACATATACATATATGATATTTATTCCTCTGAAATAATTTAACAAAAGGGATTGTTCTAATCAGAGCAATCTTTCGGACTAAACAGCATTTGTAGAATTGCATGGAGAAGGAAACATAGTGGAGGATTTTAGATACATTTTTAGAGGAATTTGAATTAAACATATGCTTTTGCAGTGCAGATATGCTGTATTTTCTACTGAGGCAACACACAAAGCAGAACTTGATGATGACCATCACTTAAATGGTTGATAATCACAGATAACTCATCCATGAACATGCTTCTCTCTAAAACTTAGTCCCAGAACACATGCTACTGCAGTCCAATGAACAACAGAACAATAAATCGAGCCTGCTTTATCTTTTCTCTCTTTCTTGCTCATAGGCAATGTGATGCATTATGTGCAGATTTTTCTGAATGCAGCAAAAATTTCACATTCTTCGTGCTCGTTGTTCAGCTGAACACTCTGAGGATGCAAACACTGCCCTGAAAGCCGAGGGCAGAAAATACTATATGTGAGCAAGCAGTTTTGCTCATCTGGGAGGGGAGAGAATTCACCGAGATTGTTGGTCTCTGTCCGGCTCCGGTACAAAGCTTTGATACAAACCTTGTGATTTGGTGGATGGGAGGATGTAAGCTGCGCACCTGTTAGGGGTTTCTCAAGCCTTCTTTGAAAAAGAGAGTGTTTTGTAGCCCAAGGTGAACGGCTAGCACAGGTGCTGACTCCGTTTGATGTAGACACTCTGACTCGGGGAAATCCACCCACCTGTATCCATCTGAGTTATTGAAAACTTTCTCTTCTCTGAATTCACAGTGGGCCTTACAGTACCTTTTGACACAGTAACAGAGTGAATCTTTGGCACATCACAAAAAAGATGGAGATATTACAATTTGAAGCTGAGATGATGTTAACCTGAGGATTTCTTTACCACAAGTGTCCTGAACTAAAGGTTAGATATAGTTCATGGGATTTATACTTTATGTTATTGTCAAGGGTATTGCATCTCAGAAAAATGTCTCTAGTGAAACTACTGGCTTTGATTTAATTAATCAATAAAATGTTGACCATGCTCACCTTTTTCAAAGCACATATATTAAGCACATTCATTCTAAGGTACGTGAGATACCAAACTAATAGACAAAAGCTGAGCGAACAGATTAAACTTGAACTAGAATCAAAATGGTGCCAGGCCTCTACAGCATGACCAATCAGAAGCCTGATTATACATTAGCTGGGGGGAGTTTCACTTATTTTTCTTTTACTGATTTCACAGAAAACGATTAACGGTGAAGGTCTTGAACCACCACAAATGAAATTCTGTTCATCCCCATTGTACTGGGGTGGCAAGACTCAGCACTGGATATCTAAAAATCTCAGTTACTAAAACCAAAACTATCTGCATGGTTTAACCCTAGGGCTAAGTTAGAAATATATTTTTGTAATTTTGGTGAACCTTTTATTAAGCTTTTGCATTAATGTCAAATACATAATAACAGCCGTTTACTACATAGATCAATTTGAAAAAGAGCTGGTCTGTTTCCACTTTATTGTTTCATAAGTAGTAGGAAGGGAAAGGTTGGTAAGAGCTTGCAGCAGGCAAGTGAAGTGTCACAGAGGCCACATTTACCACATGGCTAAAAATATGAGATGGGGCTTTGGACTGACTGAATACAGCTGTACTTGATACCAGAGATCTCTGTGTGAAGTGTCTGAAGAAACTTACACAACCTGTCTGTACGTCATTAGGCCGTTAGTAGAGAAAAACAAGGATCTTTTGAAAGCAGTTTTTCAAAACTTAAAACTGGACAAAACCATAGAGACCTTAACCTTACCAGTTCACATCAGCAAAAAATGCACCTCCATTATAAGTGATTCAAGCATGACACTGGCAACTGACTCATATGTCACAGCAACACATTCCTGTGTGACAGTTTCACACAGGCTTTTATGTATCAATTAAATCCCATCAGTCAACGGTTATCCAGAATCTAGTGGGTCAAAAGATGAGCCTTGGTTGATGCTTCAGCACATCCTGTTAACAGTGAGTCACTTTAGCACTGAAAGACCAATTGTATTCATTAAAGAGAAGCAAAATGTCCCAGTGGCCCTGTTGGTCACATCTCCTTGCCTTTATTGTGGGCAGTGATGGCCTATTACTCTTCTCCTCTCTCAGAGGTGCATTAAGCCATTTTAAATCTCCCACTTCACTGGGACGTTGAGTTTTTGATGTCAGAATTTGTGAGGTCAAAGACGCTTTAAATGTCAGTTTGCCTGAAATGTGATTTTAACAGTGCCACAAGGGAATTGTTTTGCATCTACAGGGTCATACCATTTTTTAAAATGACATTCGGGAAACTTGGGTCTCTCAACAAAAAATGTTTGCACTCTGCTGGGCAAACTAAATGGGACTTTCAGTTTCGCTGCAGGTCTCCACCAGGAAAAAAACAACAGAAGACCTGGTGGATCCAGAATTAAATTCATTAATTCATTCTATCTCTTCCTTGCCTAGTGGGCTTTAGGAGGAAAAATAACACCTACAAACACGCTGTGCTGGAATTGCTCAACACAGCTGAAATGCACTCGGTGCTTCATTCCTGCAACACTGTGGATTCTGCCATAAATCACAGCACATATTTTTCACCATAAATCAGGTCTAGATATGTATGTTTTGTTTTCCGCCATAGTGTTATATAAAGTGGCTTTGACCTGTGGGTGTATACAAATCAAATGCTTTTGTAAAGCTGCTCTTATTTTTTTCCATCTGTCCACCTGTCCTGTGTAAATCATAATGGGAGTAGGAAAAAGAAGATTCACACTCAGTGTTGATGTTGTGGTATAACTGTACTGTGTACTGTAAGGTACCATGTGGAGCTTTTAAGGTGACAACATTTTGTTTACATTCAACACCTCAAAGTTGCATTAATCAACACTTATTTATTAGCAACAGATCAAACGATAATGTGTGATGTGAATAAAGACTCTTGTAGTGCAGACACCACAAAGAATTATTGCACCACCTCAACTTGTTTTGGTTTTGTGACAACTAAATGTTTTCAGACAAAAAGCTCTGAAAAAACACTTTGTATGCTGCCTGTCCAGCACCAAACTCCAAACAGGCATTGTTATGGATAGTTGCTGCTGAACCTAATTGAACATTGAGAAGCTAAACTCAGAGAACAGAGCTAAAAGGAGATTGGATTTACATTTGTCAGGTGACCAGAAACACATCTCTAAACAAATACCCTTGGGTATACATACAGGAATCTGCTGTGTGCTCTGACATTTTTATAGTGCAGTATAATTTATACTCTCATGCTAAATTGAGGAGGAAAACATGTAAATTGCTGCGTCTTTATCCTGAAACACCATGAGGCACCGAGGGATCTGCATTACAAAAATCACAGTTTTGGCAATAAGTAGGAATAATTTGATAGAATGACGCTAAAGTACAGGATATGACGAGTGATTTCTGGAAAACGATTGTGTTTATTGTCAAATCCCCCATCGTACATTGCATCATATCCTGCTTTTCCCCTCTGGGCTGACTGGTTTCATATGTGCAGCGACGGGCTTGGCTGGGCTGAGCTGGACAGCGATGACTCTCCCTACTTCTCAACAAGGTCAGAGCTCAACGGTGTAAGAGTGTGTTTGTTGTCTGCTCTCTCCTGGCTCTCCTTCTGTCTCTCTCTGCCCTTCTTCTCAGATGTGTCAGTCCATCAATGATTGATGTCTCCCCGTAGGACTTGACTCATCTTTCACCTGCAGCCTGCCTCACAGCTGTTCAGTGAGCTCAGCGCAGGCCCACGTGCATGAACACACAGCTCTGCACAGCATAATATAAACTCCTCAGAGGAGGTGTGGTTTTTGGAGAGTCCAAAGGCTGATGTATCACATGTCTCTGTCTCTACATGAATCATCTTGCATCCAGTATGTTTCTCCCCACTGAGTCTCATCCTCTGCACGTTTGTTTCTTTATACATCAGGAGGAGATTCGGGAGTGACAGATCAGTCCAGATGCTAGCTGCGCCTCCTTTTTTGCCACTCTCATTATATGGGAATCAATGCTTTTATTCAATGTATGTCCCACCCTTTATTGCCATTCCCAGGAGCACACAAATAAAAAGCCACTTTTCAGCCGCAGAGGCTGTAATTTCATGTTGTCAGGGCCTATTGTATCGTAGAAGCTGCATCTGCTCTTGTCTTGTATTGTCTGCTGATGGTGTGGGAGCGGCAGACGCCTCGACGGGCGCAATTATGCTGCTTCACAAACCAGTGAAACTGCATTTCCCTACACATGGATCCGTGTTTCCTTGAAGCCAAAGGTGAAGAAATGCTGAATAAATATGTTTATCCTCCTCAGCAACAGACCTCAAAAATTTATACTAACGCTCAGCTCAGGAGCGCCCACAGTAACATATTCATGCAAATATGATGAGCAGGTCATGTACCCTCAGCATTGGCTTAGCCTTGGTATTGTTTCTGTTTGTTTGGCCTTGGCTTTTGGTTTAGGGCAGGGATTATGCTTGCAGAAAGTTTTAAACCAAAATCCTTGCTTTAAACACACAGACATGTGTTTGAAAAGACATCTACAAAGCTTTGGACTGATAACCAAGTCTTTTAAAGATGTGAATAATGTGAACAAAGTTTTGTATTTGTACCCAAGGGATAATGTGCAGAGTTCAGTGATGGTTCACAAAGCAGTCGCTTAGCATATTTACCGTTAGCAAAAGCTCCACTATTACCACGTTAATAAAGTCGTTCTCTACTCATGATGTGATATCCTTTGACTGGATTTTTACTCGATACTGTTTTCACATGAGTAGAATAACACGAAGAACATGTGCCAAGCTGTTACAAGAAGAGTTAACTCAGAGAAGTAGAACATGCCAGTACACTTTAACTCCAACTTGTTAAAACCCAAGAAGAGCCAAAACGGGTGATTTATCCTGTTACTGCAACCAACAGCAATGTTCCAAAGGCACAAAACACATGCCTGGCTGTTACACAATGGATATGCACAATAACAGCGTTTGATGATTCATCTCTCTTCAACAGTTGATATGAAACAGGACACCAACATCCTGGTTGTTTATTTCCAACTTGTGCAACCGGCCTTCTTCCGCTGTTTGGAGTGAGAATTCAGGTTCAAAGACTGGAAAGTCAAGACAATTATGTGAATAAAGTTTCTGGACAATAACAAAACCAACAATTGAATCAGAGTTGCTTTGCGGAGCGAAACAAACATCAACAATGCATGAATTGAATTACCGTTCAAGGCGACTGGTTCTGAATCAATAGAAACTTACAAGAAAATGACACAACCCTCCAGGCCAGCTGGAAGGAAATGTGCTCTGACTGCTGTGCTCAGCCCCTGGAGACAAATAAAAAAATAAATAAAGCGCTGCTTCACAATCCCGCTACACATGTCATTTTAAATTGTTGTCAAATTCATGTTGTGCTTATTCTCAAAGGTCTGCATTGCGTTAGTGTATGTGCTTCATATCGCTATGTATGAGGAATGTCATGACATTACAAAACCTTGTTGAATGGCTCAGAAAATAAATCCATTAATAATTACTTTTCCTCTTCTAATAAATTCATACAATTACTGAAATACGTTAATTTGATTACTCAATGAGGAAAATAATGCCTTTGTAGTTGTCTGAGTAAAGCAAGTTATGTGACTTTTTTTTACTTGAAGTAATTCAAAATTATGAGAGTATATCACATGTGGTCAAAACATGCAGCCCCTCTTGCCAAGATAACTTTAGTACATTCTTTCTCTTGCACACACATGTTCTGACAGTGGAAGGGGAAAGGAGCCGTAAATAATTTGCCCTGATGGTGTTGACAGAGGTTTTTAATTCACTGCCGACCACAGCTCTGTTGATTTTATCATAACCCAAATAATGCAAAAGTGAAATCAAATCAAATGCATTACACTATGTTACTCAGAAAAATAATGTGATTACAGTAGCATATGAACCCCAAGCTGTTCATACACCTCTATAAATAATTTGTGGTGGTATTTGAAACCATGGTTGAGAAAGTAGTCTTACCACCATTAACAAACCTAGCTAACGCAGCCACATGTAGCCATATTATTTCTTCAAAGGGATAAAGGTCATCAGTTGTAATGATAACAGATTGTCTGGAAATTGTGTCTTCATGGCTCTGATGCGCGAATATTCCATTCGTTCAATTTACCTCATATTGTTGACGTATGATTCTAGCAATTTAAATGAAAATATTCCATACAATGCATGTATTAGACCATGCACAACCTACGAAATTACACTCAGTTAAATCTCAAGGTTTAAATCCTCTCTAGCCTCTGTATAAATGAAAAAAAATGTTTCAGAAGGCATATGTCCAGAATCTGTTCCCATTTAGCCAGGAGGAAGTTGACCTCATCAATGTGAGGGGTGTCAGATAGCTGACATCAGCAGAACATCACACTAATAATCCCCTGTCATCTCAAGGTTTCCTCCCTCGTGTTCGCCATGTTTGGGGCAAGAATATATGTGTGTGTATTCAATCCTTGATGGCCCTCGCACAAAACACTATTGAGACGCATCAGGGGCGTCCTCAGGCTCCCATGACGTCACATTTGTAACAATAAGGCAATCAATTGCCAGGCCTTCCCCACAGTGCTGTGAAAGGGCGTCTGCCACCGCTTGATGGCTCTTATTGGTTCTCGGGAGTTTAATGCCCTTAACATTTAACTAGGCCCAGTGTGGCCTGGCTAACATTTGCACATGACCCTGACAGATTATATACAGCCAATCACAGAGGGAGAACAATGAGATTTCCATGGTGTATTTCCAATTCACTGGAAGATATACTGTCTCTGTAGTTATTGGCTGTAAGGGTGGGAGTTGTTAAAACTTATAGGGTTTGACTTCTGGCTGTCCAGATTTTCTTTGTTTTTGTTTTTACCAAACACGCAACTTAATTTCCAGAGGAACTAATTTACACATTAATTCATTCATTCAGTCAGTCACCCGCTCATTCATTTACAGCCAGCCCATTTCCTCCTCTCAGCAATCCTGCTGAGCTGTGTAAAGTGCTTCACATCTATGACAATATTTGTCCCCGCTGAAGGGAAACCTTTCGTCAGCTTTTTCCCATTTCCCTTATGTTCCCACTATGTCATCAGTCTTGTGGATGACTGGCTGCCAAGCTGATTAATTGGCTGACTGGCTGGCTGGCTGCTTTGCAATCTGACTGTGATTGTGCGACTGACTGAGTGGCAGACTCACAGAATGAATGATTGACTGACTAGAATTAGTTGGCTCTTTTGGTGACTGCTCACCAAGGTGACCGACTGGCTGGTTTACTGGCTGATTGACTGACTGCTTTCACTCATGGCTTTTACAGTGCCGGCTGAATTAAAGGACAAGGCTGGAGTCATTCCACATTTTAGCTATTGCCAGTATGGCTCATGAAAAAACTAATGGCGTTTTTCTCTGTCTCTCAGTACTTTTCTCCAGCCCGTATGTGGCTCTCTCAGGTCTTACTGAACATATAATATTGTAAACAATTACTAATAAACTTTCACTTTCATGTTTCTAAAAGGTTAAATAATTCCCTGCACACTGTAGCTTTTAGCAAATGTTCCACAAATACAGAGAAAATGTGTTTTTGTTAAGGACTATTTTCAGCAGTGGATGAATACACATTTGATTCTCCAGCAGCATTGGCGTATGTAGGACTTTATACAGAGGAATAAGCTATATCAGGCTATGGCTACACAGGCAGCATGACTGAGCAGAATTCATTCATAGTTGGTCTGTTCATAGGATTTGGTGAGAATAAGAAAATACATGCAAAATACTAAAGGGGTTAGGTTATACTGTATTTTTAAACATTATCAATGACATTGGATTTTCTACTGTGGGATCCAAATAAGGAAGTGATTAGGAGCAACCAGTGCATCTCTGGGTTAAAGGCAATCAAATAGATAACATTATGCAACGCTGATCTCAGAGTCCCATATAAGGCTTGGGTTATAACTCTTCTGGATCTGTCGTTCGGCAAAGTTTGGGTGTTCTTGGTTGTTGTGAAAGGTCTGTCAAGCTGATGGAAGCAGATGAAACAGGTCAGGAGGGGACAGATTATCTCGTTCTCATAAAGCTTTTACTTCAGTCATTGTTTGCATTTATGATTGAGTGATTATCTCATTAGGTTACTTTAGTGATTTGTGTCTTTTCATTGCCAGTATCAACAAAACAAGCTGTTCCAGAAGATCTATCCGTCTGTCACCCCGGGCGGTCACAGTCAGGGACCGCTCCAAGAAAACTCCATATTTGTCTCTTTTCTCTTCAGCTGCCTCGTGAAAGAGGGTTAAGTGATGGTTTAGGGCTGAGAGACATCCTGCTTCTCTCTTCCTTCCTCTCTATCTCTATCACTCTCTCGCACACACTCAATCATTAAAAGAAGTATCTGTCTCGACTCTCGCGGTATCTGGGAGCTAATGAATGCCAACTATTTGTACCATTTTGCACAAAGTATTTGCATGCTCAGGACAAGTTTAACACTAGTAACATACCGGGATAAGCCCTTCAGTGTTGGTGTATTGTGTCCTGAAAAGGTAGTACAGGATGAACTTGAGACTGCACCTGCCTCTCTCGTTCTTTGTTACCCTAAGCTCTGAAAGGCCCTTGACCAGAGAGAGTCTATGAAACTGGAAGATCTTGTTAAGAGCAGAACCATTTGTTCCGCCAAAGGGGAGACAAAACATGCACACATCAACGAGTAAAACTTCCTTCAAGACAAAACCAGGCAATTAAAGCTGATGAGTTACAGCCAAGGAGACAATGTGATAACCGTGGTCTTGACACTTCATTAAATCACTCAAAACGGAACATGGGAAAAGGCCCCTCGGTTTGTTGCATATTGCATTGCGTTGTATGATGTTTATGTTATGGTGAAATGGGACATGAGACCGGAAATGACAACAACTGCCCTCCAGTAATCAACCTTGTATCTTTTTGCTCTAGTTAAACAGAACAAGACTCTGGTGGAAAAAGAACATGTTTTGATGTAGTACAGTAGTTTTATTGAACACAGTGTCAGACAAAGCAATCTGTGCTGGTAATGTTCTCGTGTCACTTTTGAAGCAGGAAACCATTTTGCCAGCTGGAGACTCTTGGCATTTCAGAGAATCTACCGCCCAGTTTCTGGGAGGGTGATAATGTCGTAGTTTAGTGTCAATACAATGCCCATTGGTTAGAACTTATGAGTGTATTTTAGTCAGACAGAATTACTCAAGACAGCACAGGTCTGAATTATTATTCACATTTATTTTATATATATTGTAAAGTAATATTTCAGCACTTTGGAAAATACAGTTATTCACTTTTTTCACAGAAATGTATGAACAGATCGATACCACCCTCATGTTTGTGTTAAACAGAGGGCTGGAAGCTGGAGGTAATTAGCCTATCTTAGCATAAAGACTGAGAGCAGTGGGAAACAGCTAGCCAGATTCTGTCCAATGTTGAAAAAAATCACACCTACAAGCACCTATAAACAATCCTTATTAACGTGGTTATTCTTGCTTGTTTATTCCCTACACAAGCAAAAATTGTGGTATTTTTTGACAACTAACAACTTATACATCCACTCAGCACCTCTGTGCAGTACCTGTGCTAGTTGTATGGCAGCATCAAAACTCAGAGAAGTCACTCATCACTGTAGTCAACTATAGCACACAAAGCAAAAAATCTTATTTTCTACAGTGTTGAGCTATTTAAAGCTGGACCTCTCTGTCCTGTACAACAAGCTTTAGCTGAATGGATGAGACAGTGGATGAAAGCAACAGAGACACAATGTCTGTGCTCACCCTTTATCATAATGGGCCTTAATCTATTCTCAAAATGACACAGCACATCATTGTTTTCCTGTCTGGCACACCCTCCTGGTTGGAACACATTGCACATTTCTGACCTGAAGCCCAGAGGAGTTGATCCTTAACAGCATCTGACCTTTTCAGACTATATATGCAGTGCGGTTTTCAGCAACATCTATATTTGAAAATGTCTTTCTTCAGTTTCAGTGGAGCTATTTTCCTGTTTGTGCTCATGCAAGTGTCTCACCTTTTCGTCTGCACAACCTTAGTGAGTCCTTTCTCAGCTGCTTGGGGGCAAGAACAGAAGTCCCTGTGTATCCAGAGAGAGAGAGAGAGAGAGAGAGAGAGAGAGAGGCCTGGCTGGCTGTAGGGTTGCCAAGGCAACAGGGAACAGTGCAGGCATGGTGGTGAAAGAAGAGGGGGTCTGGGCTGATAGGGATAACTGGAGACGCCAGGGGACACCTTTGTGCATTAAGATACTCCACACTCTCTTTTGATGGAGGAAAAAGAGACTTTTAAAAAAAAGCCAAACTAAATTAAACTATAAATAGTGCTGGTTAGGCGTGTCTGAAATTGAAGACCCCAATATCAGGAAAAGTACCTCACGGGCGGACACAGAACATTTTCCGGTATCCAGACCAGGGTGAATTGGTACTTTGATCTATTTCTCATGTCTGCTTTATTAGATACATGGTCTGCAGTGGACTGAAAATGAACACACTTGAAATTATGTGCAGTTATTCACAACATAAAATACATCATATCGTAAGAATTTACACTGATGCTTACACAAAAACACAAATCCTGACATGGATTCATCCCATCTATCTAATCATTGTGTCTATCCAAACCAACTAAAATATTGTGTGTGTTACCAGTGAGGATGAATATGTGTCACAGATAAAAAAGCTTTTTGAATCTTTTTCCAGGATATAAATATTCACAACATTAACACAAAATGTGTGATACAAATTAAGTCATATTGGGAAATATGTGGCTAAAACGAGTTATCTAATCTCACTGAACACAAACTATAGATCTCACAACAACAACCATCTGACCATCTAGGCTGTATAAGACTGGTGTGTGTCATAATTCGTTATGGCCTGGAGATTCAAGATGTGTACATCTCTGGTTCAGTTCCACCTGGGCTCCTATGTTGCATATTCTCCCTTTTATAAACCACAAATGCCCATGTCCACTGGATTTGAGTGCACAAACAGTACATGCTACATGCTAGACGTGACCATTTCCAAGGAAGTGCTGCACCCAGTAATAGTTGTTATTGATCCAGCTGGGTCTTACTGTCAACTACAAAGATTTCCTTTAGTCCAACCAGAAGGCATTGTTTAGGCTTTGGTTTTGAAAATGATGAGTTCACACCTCGACCGAGAGACTGTCATGGGTACTTCAGCTTTAGAACTACTGAACCTTCAGCGGGGCTGAATCTAATCTCTTCTCCAACGCAAAAGTCAAAATGTCCATGAGCTTAGTGGAGGGGGAGGGGACAGTGTTCAGGAAATACAATTTACTGTGCAAGTGTGCACAACATTTCTGTGTCCTTCCACTGGCCTAGATATTGCCAAACATATCTTGGATATGCCTTTTTTCAGAAGACATCTGCACAGTAGGAAAAGCACAGGTGTAAATAATGAAGTTAATGTTGGCTGAATTCCATTTAGCTGCTTCAGTTTCAGGGTCCTGGTATTGTTTGTGCTGGCTCACCGTCACACTGTCATGGCTTACTGGGACACTTGAATAAACCAGAGCCATTGGTAATGTTATTAGTAACACCTGAACATTTCCTAATATGACAAGTCACGACATATCAATGCTGTACCCATCTGCACATCCTGCAGTTTCTTACCTGTAACCCTCTGAAAGTACATTAATTGTTTAACAGAATAACCAAAGGATTCACATAAATACAAATTAAATCTCATGTTAAGCAATATGGCAGCAAACAGCAAATCTATGATATGTATCACAGCCACTAAAACATAATGTGCATATGCTGCCAAACTGATAGACCGTCCACTTTAGCTTGGCTTGCCATTCTAATGTCACCAATCTTAATTACTTGCTTGGTTTTCAGAGCCTGGGAACCCTGCCACCATGTTGACTTTAGATGTGGCCCCTTCCCAACAGGGCATAGTTTTGTTTTTGTAAGACCCGGAAGATACAGCTTCACTGGTACTTACGCATAACAAGCCTGCCATAATGGGCAAGATATGGCCATTCTTTACAGTCATGTAAGTAAACAGCCTCAGGGTGCTGTTTAATCTTTCAATTAAAGTATATGGACCCTGAAATGCTGCATACTTATTAGGAGACCATGCCAGTTATTGAATAGTCAGGACCCAATATTCTGACGTCATTACCCTCACACTACATTGTGTCATCGTCTAATCTAATCTAGACTGCAGCAGTGAGTGAACTGAAAAGTACGTCAGCATGATTCTGAGTCTTTCCCAGCAGTCCTTACAATATACAGGCACCAGTCTAGGAAGTGTACATATGGAACAACATGATTCACATCTCTCTCACTGTGGGCACAGGGCCATTAGCCTCTGTCACATATTATTTGGTGAGTCAGGAAGATCTATAATGGCTCATGTCAAATAAAAGGTCAAACCTATTTGGAGCCAGTTACAGAAGAAGAAGTGAAGAATATGTAAGTAAGTGCATACTCATGTTGGTGTAACTAATGTAAAAATGATTGTTACACTTACACTGTTGTTGCACTATGTCTTCACATTTAAAGGGAAATATGTTTAAATGAGCTGAAGTGAAAAATCTGCAGCATTACGTCTGAATAGACACAGGTTGGGGAGTTTCTAATGGTCACTGGTGCCACTGATCAAACCATGATGCTGATCAAAGACCTTGAAATGAGTTAAAATGGTCTTTGACAACTACCACACAGGAGATGAATGGAAAGTCTGCACTTTCTATGTGAGAAGTGAGGAGACAAAGGTATAAAAGGAAGCCATTCTTTAGCCAGTTACTGATTACGACCAAAATCGGCCTTAGCTTGAAACAGTGGCCGGAGCAATTAGCTGAGGGTGAGTGTGTAAATATCCAATATCTCATAAAAAGGTATTGGCAGGAGAAGTTCGAGTGGCAGCACTTCTGACCACCGGCATAATTCTGAATGTGCCAGAAATACTGTAAATAGAGAACAATCATCAATCATTCCCCTTGTACTTTGAGGTATTATATCTGCAGCAGTGTTGCATTAATCCACGCCACTGCTGAATCACTGTGCCTGTTATCTTTCAAGCAAAGCCTTGGTGCTATTCCTGTAGTATCACACATAATGAACTTGTCTTTGGTTCAGAAATCTCTAAAGGTCTGGACACACCAGGATTTTAAAACGGCTAAATCACAGTGAAATCAATTCAGTACAACGGCATGTCACTATCAGAGGGTCGGCTGGGTAGAGTTCGACTTTTGCGCCATTGACTTCTATTTAGAGAGGAGACACGAGGTGGATGTTGCTGCATCCTGAATGAGAGTGCAACACAACAACATGCTATAAGTCACACAAAGCCTGCAGGGCTAAACACAGACATAACTTATTAAAATCGATGAAGAGAGCTGCGAGAAAAGGCTTCCTTATCTGAGCGTTTCTGCCACCTGCACCCCTCCTATCTCGTTTTCTGCCTGTCTTGTGCCAGATTGGTACAGGCAGAGCAGAGGTGCGAGGATGACCCTGAGCTGTCATTGTTTTCCTGCTAACGCCCTTCCTTCTCACTCCCTCCCTCTTTCTCTCCTTCCCTCTCCTTCTCTGTTCCTTTTTGGGGATGGCAGGCTGCACAAAGGCAGGTGATTGCTGCTGCTATAGGGTAAAAAAATAAATAAAATAAAATAAAATAAAAAAGTGTGCATGCTTTTTCTCTTCCATTTAGAGATGTTCCATGTCAAAGCCAGGAGAAAGTGTTTGGAATCACTCACCTGAAATGTCAGTGACTTCCTAACAGGGTGTCCATCAGTGCTTTTTCAAACTGACAAGGGAGCCATTAGCTGGTAGCACTGAGTGTATGTCCTGTGGTGAGATTGAGATTTTTTTTTTTTTTTTTTAAATGCCCATCTGCAGCAAACTGTTACCCTTTATGACATCCATGTAATAGAAAAAAGGGGAAGGAAAATCAGCATCTGGAAGGCATCTGTGCGTGAAAGCTGTGACAATATTTATTTATAGTTACCAGGAGGTTTTGGGAACATGATCTATGAAATGTGGTGTGATTATTATACCTTCTTGATTATAGCTGTTGTTTATGTTCTGCTCATATGTACACAACCACAGACACACATCACACACACACATCACACACACACGCAGGTGCAGGCACCATGACGACACTGCACTGTATGCAGCATGGACACAATCTTTAATCATCCTGTGGTCTGCTGTATTGGGAGAATATACAGTGATGGTGATGCAGACACAAACACACACACATGCACACACACATACACACATGCACACACACACACACACCTTCCCCCACCCGTAGCCCACCCCCTGCAAACCTGGCTCATTCCCCAGTCCATGGCGTAATGCTGCCGTCCTCTGCCGTCTCTCCCTCCCTCCGTCTCTCTCTCACACACTCTCTCTCCTTCTCTCACCCCATTGGTGGCTCCCGCCTGCATCTGCTGGATCAGCTCTGACTCCCTGCACACACACATTACACACGCACATACACACACTCATACACATACTTCCACGCACGCACTCACACACATGCACTCA
The DNA here is from genome assembly GCA_033238685.1 of Lates japonicus. Lineage (NCBI taxonomy): Eukaryota > Metazoa > Chordata > Actinopteri > Centropomidae > Lates > Lates japonicus. Next base: position 2,999,222 of record BRZM01000033.1, on the reverse strand, counting down.
CACACACTTCCACGCTCCCTCCTCTCTCGCACACTCTTACTCATACACTACCAGGGGGATTCCTCCGCCACTGCAGCCTCCTCTGCTCACTCCACCTGGCTGCCGGCCTCCGCCGTGGGGTTGGGGAGGGAAAGCACGGTGAGTCCCTCCTTTCTCTCCTTATGACAGCAGGCGATTGTGGTTTCAGGATAAGACAAAAGGATGAAAGGACGCTGAGAGTGGCGGACAAACACCATTGCCGCCACTGCAGCCTTGGGAGGAGAGGCTCGCATGCTGAGTTTGTGCTGGGAGTGATGAAGTGGTGTGAGGTTGCTCAGTTACTACAGATACCGGTCATCTCATCTCTGGGTGCCACGGCAATAGATTGCATTCAGTCAGCGTCTTGGCTCATTGTGTTGTCTGTGTCCTAGTAAGGTGCTGGAAGCTGTGGTAAGGTGCATGTGTGTGTGTAAGCCAGTAAGATGAGAAAACCTGTTTGTATGCATATGCGTATGTGCAGGCTGAATTACTTAGGAAGCCTACATGTCTAGGTGTTGTGTCTTATCTGGTTTCTCTCTGAAAAATGTCAGTCACCTTGCTTTGAGCAACACAGGATGGAAAACGAGCTGAATCACATGAATGTAAACCAAGCTGCTGCCAAGGCATTAAGTTCCTGTGATGGTTTAGTTTGTTCTGACTCCTGCCAGCTGGACAGGGAGGATATATTAGCTAGCACAAAGCGTGATAGTCTCATTATGTACATATAGATTGTCCCTGTTGTGTCACTGACAAACAGGGTGTGTGCATGGGTGTGAGCTGTGTGCCCGTGACATTTGGACACTCACTCTGCCTTCTCCTTCCCATTATGTGCACTGAGCCTTCACTGTGTTGCCCAATGACATTATGCGCCTAATAGAAAAGTAATTCTATTATTGCCACGGCTTTGACTAAACGACACATTAATGATAATGGAACTGGGTGAATAAAGTCATCACGATTTTTTCTTCCTGGGCCGAGGGTCAATTCAATTTTGCATTTTGTGAAGAATTCCACCAGCCTAACCTTTATATCTACTGTAAAGGAAATGTTAATATTTTATATGGCTGGTCTACCTCACATGTGGACACCTTACAACTAATTCATCCAGATGTTTTCCATTTCTATATCACAAAGAAAAGCCAGGCATGATTCACTGCTTTTCCATTTCAACATAAACGCCAAAAAACTGGCTCTTTTTTTTTTTTTTTTAAGCATCTCCATCCCGTTGAATTGATTAGTTCATTGGCGGATCCATAATTTAAACAAATATCAAATAAATTCAAAGGAAGTGTAATCCATCAAATTACTAGCTCACTGGCAGCAAACCAAACAATATATTTTCCACGCTAGATAATCTGCATGCTGTTCTCCAATTAACCAACAAACAAATTAGCTTTGCTATGCTTTCAACTCGCCTCATTATTATCAATGATTGCAGCTAAAACCACATAGAAAGGAAAGAAACCTACAAAGATAGCTGGCCTTGTCTGACTTTCAGTCCTCATGGAACAGTGTGCAAATATGTTGGTGGATTTCTTAATCAATGATTAGCATTGATGGAACGGCGATCCTCGCGCTGTTTAACTCTGATACTCGGTAGGCATAAATGGAAAGTAATTAATATGGTGGTCCAACAAACTCATAAACCAACAGGCAACAAGGAAGTGCTGCGATAGTCACTTCCTATTGGCTCTAGAAGCATTGTTTGATCCTTAAAAGGTTAGCGCTATGGTCATACTGGGATAGTTTATTGATTTCTCTTACTGTTTGACTCCCCATTGCAGCCGACAACAGACACTGTGTCTCCTCACTGCCCTGAAGACCTTTCAAAAGTAAGATCAGAGCTTATATCTAGTCACACACTGCACTTGTGAACCTGGCACAGACTCTAAGTGTTAATATTCTCCCTGAAGCAATTTTCAGTTATTCCATCATTCTCTGACAGAGGAGTCTCTTTTCTTAGCCTTTTGAGCCGCTCAAGAAGGAGTTGAGGTTGCAGAACCATTTTGCAAAAAGATTTCCATGTTGATCTGCCTCGCTGCAGCAATTAAACTTCAAACCAATCAACTGGAACTGAATATGAGTCTATGAACTCACCTCAAGGTAGAATAGTGAAAGACAGGCAAAGCAAAAATAAAAGAATAAAGGATCAGTTTAATCAATTATAGCATTGACTCTGTCAAATGTGTAACCAATTTGGTTCCTGAAGACAGCTCAGCTAGGCTTCATACCTTCTCACTCAGGTCTGTCACTGCTTTCACTGCACAGACTCTGTGTGAGTGTGTGTTGTGCAGTCTATACACATGCTTTCCCTACGAATACTCGCTAGCTGTTGTTTTCTTTTTAATCAGTATGAGGATTGTTTGATAGCATTTTTTTTTTTCCTCCAAATTTGCTCTAAACAGAGACACAGCAAGTATTTAAGAATAAACATGGGACGTATGTGGGGCCTACCATGGAAAACACAGGCCCAGGACAGCTGCTCTTCCCCTCTACTCCTCCACCTGGCTGCCGTCCTCCATACGTGGGGTTGGGAAATATGATGAGTCCTCCTTTCTCTCCTGTGACAGGCGATTGTGGTTTCCAGGATAAACAAAGGATGAAAGGGCGCTGAGAGTGGCGGACAAACATGCACTGCAGCCAGGAGGAGAGGCTCGCATGCTGAGTTTGTGCTGGGAGTGATGAAGTGGTGTGAGGTTGCTCAGTTACTACAGATACCGGTCATCTCATCTCTGGGTGCCACGGCAATAGATTGCATTCAGTCAGCGTCTTGGCTCATTGTGTTGTCTGTGTCCTAGTAAGGTGCTGGAAGCTGTGGTAAGGTGCATGTGTGTGTGTGTTTTCAGTAAGATGAGAAACCTGTTTGTATGCATATGCGTGCATGTGCAGGCTGAATTACGAGGAAGCCTAAGCATGCTCCAGGGTGTTGTGTCTTATCTGGTTTCCTCTCTGAAAAATGTCAGTCACCTTGCTTTGAGCAACACAGGGATGGAAAAACGAGCTGAATCACATGAATGTAAAACCGAAGCTGCTGCTGCTGCTGCATTAAGTTCCTGTGATGGTTTAGTTTGTTCTGACTCCTGCCAGCTGGACAGGGAGGATATATTAGCTACAATAAAGCCGTGACAGTCTCATTATGTACATATAGATTGTCCCTGTTGTGTCACTGACAAAACAGGGTGTGTGCATGTGGTGTGAGCTTGTGTGCCTGTGACATTTGGACACTCACTCTGCCTTCTCCTTCCCCATTATGTGCACTGAGCTCTTTCACTGTAAGGCTCAATGACATTGCGTCTAATAGGAAAAGTAATTCTATTATTGCCACGGCTTTTGACTGCTAAATGACACATTAATGATAATGGAACTGGGTGAATGAAGTCACTGGCGCATTTTTCTTTCCTGGGCCGAGGGGTCGACCACTTTGCATTTTGTGAAGAATTCCACTGCAGCCTAACCTTTTATATCTACTGTGTTGAAATGTTAATATTTTATATGGCTGGTCTACCTCACATGTGGACACTCTCATAACTAATTCATCCAGATGTTTTTCCATTTCTATATCACAAAGAAAAGCCAGGCATGATTCACTGCTTTTCCATTTCAACATAAACGCCAAAAACTGGCTCTTTTTTTTTTTTTTTTAAGCATCTCCATCCTGTTGAATTGATTAGTTCATTGGCGGGATCCATAATTTAAACAAATATCAAATAAATCTGGAAGGAAGTGTAATCCATCAAATGCTACTAGCTCACTGGCAGCAAACCAAACAATATATTTTCCACGCTAGATAATCTGCATGCTGTTCTCCAATTAACCAACAAACAAATTAGCTTTGCTATGCCTTTCAACTCGCTCATTATTATCAATGATTGCAGCTAAAACCACATAGAAAGGAAAGAAACCCACAAAGATAGCTGGCCTTATTCAGATTCTCTACAGTCCCTCATGGAACAGTGTGTGCAAATATGTTGGTGGATTTCTTAATCAATGATTAGCACATGGAACGGCGCATCCTCAAGGCTGTTTAACTCTGACATACTCTCGGTAGGCATAAATGGAAAGTAATTACGATGGTGGTCCAACAACAAACTCATAAACCAACAGGCAACAAGGAAGTGCTGCGTATAGTCACTTCCTATTGGCTCTAGAAGCATTGTTTGGATCCTTAAAAGGTTAGTGCGTGGTCATACTGGGATAGTTTATTGATTTCTTACTGTTTGACTCCCATTACAGCCGACAACAGACACTGTGTCTCCTCACTGCCCTGAAGACCTTTCAAAGTAAGACCAGGAGCTTATATCGCAGTCATACACTGCACTTTGTGAACCTGGCACAGACTCTAAGTGTTAATATTCTCCCTGAAGCAATTCTTCAGTTATTCCATCATTCTCTGATTGTGAGGAGTCTCTTTTCTTAGCCTGTTTTGACACAAATTCTGACTTTTGGAGCTGCCTGAGAAGGGGAGTTGAGGTTGCAGAACTATTTTGGTGTGATTTCATGCTGATCTGCCCTCGCTGGGTGCACTAACTTCAAACCAATCAACTGAACTGAATATGAGTCTATGAACTCACTCAAGGTAGAATAGTGAAAGACAGGCAAAGCAAAAAAATAAAAAGAATAAAGGATCAGTTTAATCAATTATAGCATTGACTCTGTCAAATGTGTAACCAATTTGGTTCCTGAAGACAGCTCAGGCTAGGCTTCACATACCTCTCACTTCAGGTCTGTCACTGTTTTCACTGCACAGACTCTGTGTGAGTGTGTGTTGTGCAGTCTATACACAGGCCTCTACGTGAACACTGCCAGCTGTTGTTTTCTCTTTTTTTAATCAAAGGTTGTGATTGTTTGATAGCATTTTTTTTTTCCCCCTCCAAATTTGCTCTAAACAGAGACACCGCAAGTATTTCTAAGAATAAAACATGTGACGATGTGGGGCCTACTTATGGAAAAACACAGGCCCAGGACAGCTGCTCTGGTTCTTCCATCCTGCTCCATAATAACAGTGATGGTCCGCTTTCATCCAAACTATCTGGCAAATGTCATGCATACCTTATCACAAAACGATTTTCAACTAAAAAATTTCCATCATCTAAATGTGTTCAGTCTAAACGGTTAACTGCACTGAAAAAAACAAAAAACAATGAATACTTCCAAAGTGAGGAGCTGTGTGTCTGCAGATGGGCACAGCTTAGAGCACAAGGATACCTGGCCCTGCACAGTGGTGTGGCAGAGACTAAACAATGAACAGAGGATTAAGAGCAGCAAAAACATGAAGGATGATCCTTACCCATATGAAAACCTAGCTTGTCTGTTCTTAGCTGCATTATCACTTACTGGTATTAGTATTCCTTTAAAAGCCTGAATCGCTACGGTAAACTAGTCAGATTTCATACTTTCCTTAAAAACAATCAGGATCATGAATATCTCGTGTGGCTGCCCGAGCAGCTGATGGAAATTTCATTCTGTTTTCAATGAGCTGTTTTTCTTAACATTCCACAAACCTCCATAGAGCTTTGCTGAGAGTGGAGCGCCTCAAAGTTTTGATTTTCTGGTCTTTAATTTCAGGAAAAGAATCACAAAAACCCTAATGGATAAACCTGCCATTAGACCTGAAATACACAAAGGCAGTTTCTTACATTTAATAGTATTCCCCTTTAACGCTGTACCATATTTAATGTCAGGATTAATAAAGTTATTTGTGCTGAAAAATTCATAAAGAAAAAAAAAATCAGAAACTCATTAATTCATTCTCAGCGCCTGGAGGCTTTCTTCCACAGCCCCCCACCCCGCCTCTCTCTCCCTCTCTCTCACTGTGCAGCTGTGCAGGACCTTCACCTATGCCCTCCTACTGCGGCATCCACAGCCTCCCAGCTTCAAAACCATGAAGAAAGAGCCAGACAAAGAAAATCTATGCACTGAGCAAACACACACACACACACACACACACACAGACGCCAATGTCTTCATTTAAACTGCACTGGCCGTCACTGATGTCACTTCCCTCCAGCTCTCTGGGGAAAACAAAATCACATTAAGGTGCATTCATCTCATAACGTCCTATAGAATTCATATTAACGCCACATGTCAGCCCTTCCCCCGGTGTACGCACAGAAGATGTCAGACAGCAGATATTGGCTGTAATTCATTATAGAAGATAAAGAGGCATCCAAACAGTTCAGCTGGGTCGTGTACGTACACGTGGCAACAAGGGTTCGAGTCCATTTCACGTTAGACTCTCTTTATCAGGCTTTCCATTTGCCTTTCTTTGTGTGTGCGTATTTTCTTCTGCAACCTCATTGTTTACTGACCCTTGGAGCAGAAATACCATAAAGCTAATCCACAGATAGGCTGCTTACATCAATTCTTTCCCTCAGCATCTTTAGATTAATGTTTTTCTCTTCTCTTTTTTTTTTTTTTTTTACCAAGCAGGCGACTCAAAAAAGACAAGTCAAAGAACTTAAAATATGGTCACAACATGAACATCAAACACACTGCAGAACCTTGAGGGTAACATCAGTGCTGCTCATTTGCAGTTTCCATCATTCAGTCTTCAGCTCGTACTATTTTCTATGGTGAGCGTTATTGACAAGTTAGTTGGTAAACCGCTAAGCTTTAATTATGTGCAGAAAGCAAAAAAAAAAAAAACTCTTATGGAACTCACTCTGAGATGATTGAACATGTCAGGAATGAAAGTAAGAGCCAATTAAAGTCTATGACATGATTTGCATCTCCTGTTTAATTATTTTCCCTGTCACCATAAACACAGGCCCACTGCTGACGCATGTGAGCAGGAGGGAGACAAAGAGAGAGACAGAGAGAGAGACAGAGAGAGAGAGACAGAGAGAGAGAGATGGCTGTGAAGCAGCAGGGAAGGATGGAAGTGGTAAAAACACGGGAAGCCACCTCTCTTGTCTTTGATATGGACATGAGCTGCCATCTGTGGTAACAAGAGTGATATTTCACTCCTCCATGCTGACACTGCACAGTCACACTGGCTGATCGACATGAGCGCATTCCCTGGTTTCTTACATCCTCGGTTGACCCAAATTACAAAGAAATAAAAAACAAACATATTCTCTCACTTACCTCTTAGTTGTGCTTTTATGTGCTCAGATTTTAGAATATTTGTCACTGAGATTTCTGCCTTGACCTCAATACAGTGGAGGCAAATAGAATTTTGTTTGCCGTGCTCACAGCTTTGAAAAATGACATTTAAAAAACTCAACAGCAGCATGCCTTTCCATGAACTCCACAGCATCTGTGCTGACAATTTTCATAGGGACTATTACCTTGGTAATGGTGCTCAGCCAGACCTACGTTTACTTTGGTCCTGACTGAAATATCTAAACATCTATTGGATAGACTGTCGTGAAATCTTGTACAGACATTCATGGTCCCCAGGAGGATGAACTCTAATGACTTGAGAACTGATTTTTCAATGTGCGCCACCAGCCGGTTGGCGGTTTTTATGTTGAGTTGGACATCTTGACAACTATTGGATAGACTGCCATGGAATTTGATTTGCTCATTCATTCCGCCCCCCCACCCCTCTGAGTCCTCTGACTTTTCATTATCACCACCATTAGGTCAAGACCTCAGTTTGACCCATCAGCCTCAGCTGTAGTTCAACTGTGTCCTAAATGCATACTACCAAGAATTTTATACAGTATATACTACATACTAATCATCATAGTATATTACCAGGGGTGAGTGAGAATGTATGATTCTTAGTCATTTGAGGAGCTGACTCTTTAAACTGTATCAAAGTGTTGTGGTGGGTTACCACTGGAAAAGAATCTAGCAAATACTGTTACATTAAGTTTCAACCGTGTTGATGTATAATTTAGATTTTACAGTGAATTTTGACAACACAAGATAAACTGTTTCACCATAGGAATCCAGCAACCATGCAGCAAAAATGTATGATGATGTTTTCACATATACATAAAAGTTATTGACATATTTTTTCTGATTCCAAGAAACATTAGTTTATGTCAGTTACCAAAATGTGCGGAGGACATATGGTGAGCTCTTACAGCTTGATTTAAAGGTATCAAAACAAGAAGTCATCCCTATCCATGATATATGACCAACTTGTCAAAACGACCAGACTCAGGATCATTTACAGAGGAAGCAAACAGGGAAACTTTCTGACTGGAGTGCTGCATCAGTTGAATAGTCATGAATCATCAGTGTGAAGAGAGGAAGTCTCCTGTGTGGAGAGAGAGAGAGAGAGTGTGTGTGTGTGTGTGTGTGTGAGTGAGATGTGGGGGACATTTCTGGGGCTGCCGGAGCGGGACAAGGTGAGGACATGGAGATGAGTCATGGTGCTGTTAGCTGTGTGGGAGGCACCTGCAGCGGGCTGCTCTGACTTCATCACAGTCTGCAGGGGTGGAGCTTACTGGTCGGGGGAGAGGACACCTTGTACTGAAGGAGTCGTGGATTTGACCTTGTTTCAAACAACTCGTCTTGACCCTCTCTACCAGGTGATACTCACAGAGCACAGCTGATGTCACTGTCAGTGTTTGTTGACAAACCAAAGTATTTTGTCAAAGTCTGACCTGTTGGTGGCTCTAGAGGAGCAGTCAGGAGATCAAAAAAAGTCAGCAGGATTCATCCTCTGGGGGTCATGAATGTGGTAAAAGTTGTTGAGATATTTCAGTCAGGACAAAAAGTGGTGGAGCTTCAAGCTGACAATGCCATTAGTTGATCCCGTTGACATTTTTGCCTCTGCTTTGAGCTGCAACCACTTAGGGATTCTGCTGGTTGGCTAAATCCACAAAACATTTAGGCGAGTCTCCAAATCTGGTGTTGTGTTTTACTGAAAGAGTCTGTCATATACTTAACCCCAATAAAAGCTCCACGGGTGGCCGTGACCTGAATATGAATGGCTGCCGTACGCTCCCCGGTGCGTTCGCGTGCCACAACAGTTGGGATATTATTTGAGCGCGGCAGCAGAGATTAAGGGTGATGCGGTCAACAATTCAGCGTTTGTGAAATGCAACCTTCGGAAAAAATGCCTTGACAGAAATAATTTGTCTTAAGTGCAAAACGCTCAGTTTCCAGGGAGGTCACTTCACTCTTCACCCAAAGCTGAAGAGCTACTCAGCATCTTCAGTTTGAGAGTGCCAACGTCTGAGGACTGCTTGCTGTGTTTTTTCATTATAAAACAGAGGCTAATTTGCATTTTTATTTTCTTTAATCCATTTGTTTTTGGAGAACTCACTCAATCTGTAGGTTTTTTTGCCATAAACCGCTGCAGGAAGAATAGAAAAGTATGTTTTCCCTCCATCTTTAGAGGAGTGGTCCGTCCGCCCCCTGATGTTACAAGCCTGACTTTTGCATAAGTTGGATGATTTTAATCTGCTCAGAAGTAATCCTTGATTGAATTTGAGGGATTACTGTGGGCTCGGCAGATAAAGGGGGAGCAACTTTGATTTGGCGTCTGTCTATCGGAGAACATATAATGGAGAGAGAGAGACGTGCATACACTCCAAACAAAAGGAAGACGGAGACAGGAAGTCATTGTCAAGCTCAGCCCCCCTAACCTGTCACATATATCTCCAATACATCTCTAGCCTCGGCCTTTTGCTTTATGTGTGATAACATTTCAATGAAGGCGTCGGGGGACTCTGACAGACCGGGGCTACCGGGGATGCAGCCTCCAGCATCCTGCTCCTGATTTGGTGACTGTCATCACGTTTCTCGGTGTTAACAGTCAAAATATCTGACAAATTCGCACATTGTCGCGTGTCACTGAAAGCGAGAAGCTGGAGACTAATAATTAATGTTATCTCCTTCCCCCCTCCGGGTATGAGGGATGGTTTTGTGTTATGCATGAGAGCTCTATAATAAGATAATGATATTTTGTTTGTTTGTTTGTTTGGACGTCCTGAGCGGAGCGGGGGGGGGCAGCCGCGCTCTCTGTCGTTTTTGACAGACTCGGTATAAGATGACAGAAGCCCTCGGTACTTTTCGAGTCTTTTCTAGGGGCAAAGGGAGATTACATGAATGGTTGAGTCTGGTTTGTGTTCAGGTCTTTGCCTTTGTACATAATCCCCTGTAATTCTCTTTGTGGTGGACGCTGTGAGTTGTCAGTCATTGTCTGACTGGCTGCAGGGGAGCCCTGAGAGGAGACGGGCCAGAGGAACCCTGATAAACCAAAGCAAGAAAACATTCTCCCAGCCAAGAAAACTGTCACTGTCACAGTCTGAGAGAAGATGCTGTAAGATCTGAGTCTCTTCTCTTACGTCCCGAACCACTGCTCCTACACATTATGAACAACTCACTCCATATCTGTACAGATTATGTGTATCCATAACTTTTTGTATCAATGAAAACACAATTTTTGGACATCTTTTGCATAGTTTAGATAGTTTGTAAGCACCTGAAGGCCACTTGAGGCTTTTATTATGGTGGGACATAAAACTCTCTGTGCCCCACAGATGTTTGGAGCAATTTTTACACTCTCATATGGTGAAAAACATACTGCCATAAATATCTGAAAAACAAACACAAACGAAACAAAAACAGAATTTCATACAAGTTTGTATTGAGTATTGATGTCATCGCTATTTTTTACAGCATGAGTTTATGCATCATTTTTTTGTAATCAATGAAAAACTTTTCCATGGTTCATAAACATTTATCGGCTCATTTAGGGATTACATTCTCTGACAGAGAGAAAAAAACTGTAAAACTGTAACTTGAATGACTTTATCTTGCATTAGTTCATGTTAATGCTTTGTTGAGGGGATGAGTGAGTAAAGCGCGCTGCAGGCTCCTCGTGCACAGGCTCCGTTAACAGGCAGGCAGCGTGTGCAGTGGGAGGAGCTAAAGTTTGGAGGCTTGAAAGCGGCCAACCTTCAGTGTGTAGTAGACGGAGGCTCGTCTTCAAACGCACGGAGAGGATGGACTCCACGGTCACACTAGCGGACTCTCTTACGATCAAGCTTCAGGCCACTGTACGGATTTAAATGTTGTTTTTGGCTCATTTTTTGTCGACAATTTTTGTTTCCCAGCGACTGTGAAGACCTGAGCTATGACTCGTGTTTTTTGTTTTTTTTTGCGCCGCACCTCTTAAAACGGTAAGGTCTGTTTGTACTTGTTCGGTCTGGCTTGGTTTTCAGGTTAAACACCTTTACAACGAGGAGAAACGGTATCATTTAGATATAGTACATTTCTGCTGTTATTAGAGGAAGAATACTTTGCGCACCTCTTCAGCCCGGCATAAATAGAAAGGTTGGGCTGAGGCAATTATTCTAAAATGAGATCTTTTAAAGCGTAAATGAGAAATCGCTTTGATTTGTGGTGTTTTGTTCTATGATAGGCAACACTAAACTACACTAAGCATGTATTCCTCCGTATAGTTTGTGGTGTTGCTCACCTCAGAGCAGCTTTCATGTCATTTTGCCATCAGGGATGATGATGATTAGGGTCTCATGCACGCTGCCTGTCTGCTCCTCAGCAAAATCCCCAAACGCTACTTAATAAATCTGAATAAAAAGTAAGAACCTTGCAGCTTTAGCAGTGATTTGCAGCACTGCTGTAAAAGCAGTAATGTGAAGGTTAGGAGACAGCCTGATGGACTGGCCCCTCTGTTTCCAGCCTACCCATGTGGGTAAACAGCTGCTATTTGCATCAAACACCAGAAGAGAAAACACCTCTGTTGATTTTTGGTTTATGTGCTTTATTTTCACCAGACTTAAAGAGACAAATTTGCTGCTAAATCCTAATTAATCACAGTCAGTTTGCACCATGTGGAGCCTTTTGGAATTGATTGTGTCCAGCTTGGTTAATGTTGTTTCCTGTTATTCTCTTCCAAACAGTCGCCTCCTCTTATCTCTGATGGCCTGTTGTAAAATGTGTTGACATACCTCCCATATCAATGTGGATTTTTATTAAACAAACACAGTTTTAATCTGGATAAAGTTCCCTTTTTTCCAGGTCACAATTAGTGCTTATATCCCGAGCTGATGGACCAATTCTGTAGGTTACAAATTGTGTGGGAACCAAAGCCTGGTTCTGTGTTGAGATGGTGCTGATAAGCTTTGTTGGAATCAGACTGTAAATGACCAGTGGAGCAGCCTTTCCCCTTTAGGCCTCTGCTGTTCCTCTCCTCCCCTCACCAGTGTGTGATACTGTATCAATAACACTAATAACACTGATCCTCTCAGGCTCTCCCACTGTAAACAGAGCTGCAGAAACATTTTCTCCAGAAGCACTTGCAAAAGCATCTTGTGCGCTCCATCCTCCCTCCCTCTTTTTCTCTGGAACACACACGCACATATGCACACACAGACCCCCACCCACACCATCGCACACACATTCAAACACTCAAAACAAACACACAGACTCCACCCAACACCCCACCCACTGTAACAACTTCAGAGGAATGGTCAGCATGTGGAGAGTTTGTGGTAAAGAGCTGGAAGGGAAGTGGAAACCGGGGAGAGGGGGGGAGACACACTCTGATGCTTTTAACTCCCAAAAGGTTAGTGATATCCCATATAGTGTCCCAAGAAGGGACTGGAAGTGATCAGCGCAAACTGATGAGAACTTGCGTGTCCAGAGTCCCTGCGCAGCCTCACATATAGTGCTGAGATGTGGGAAAACAGTCATTTCGCTGGGCCGAAGCCAGATTGCACCCAGGGACGGACAGGCACAAAGCCAGCCTCGCTGCTTTTTCATCAGCTGAGGTCAGATTGTGCACATGAGTTCAAAAGGGGTCTGTTGTCCATCCCAAAAAGGGAAACGTGGAAAAAGAAAATCCCGTGAAGCTTTTGTTTTCTTGGAGGTTTTCCTGCAGCTTGAACATTTGGCAGCGATTGCACGTCAGTTTGAGGAATCTGCGAGAATTCTTGTAGCGTTAATGCAACCTAAACTGTGAAAAGTCACACTTCCCCTTTTACACATAGGCGATAAGGTTTAATGGTTCACATTTGCATTCACTAAAACCTGGCTGCAGCCCCCGTTTGCTGGCCGTCTCTGCCGTGTCTGTGCATAGCTTTGTCTGCCAGTTGCGAGGCCATTCATATTCAGTATGACCTGCAGGTCCTGTAGAAAGGCTGGCCAGGCCCTGCAGGGGTACAGACGCTGGGCCAAAGGAGCGCTCTGGATGCAGGTGATGTTCTTCTGAGGCCATGCTGATGAACCTGAAATTCATTTTACTAATTTGACCACTCTGGCATTACTTTAACAAACAAATCTATTTTTAGGGAGTAAAAACACCTCTTCCACATGCATTTAGACTATTCACACCAGACTGCCTGGTCATCACTGTTCACACAGGACTTGAGTCTGTCACTGCAGGTTCATACACCAGTCCTAACAGACATACTGTGCATTTGTTTAACTGTATTTGCAAAATGCTGTTGTTTTTTTTTTAATCTGTTGATACATTTAGAGTGTATATAGAGAGTATGCTTAATGTGGTGTCTGCATTTACACTGGGGATGTCCTGTATCTTAATAGCATTTCTATTTTATATTTGGACACAAACATGGACATAAAAAATGTTAATGAAAAATTATACAGTCTAATAATTTTCAGGTTCGGGTGAGATTGAGCAGAGAATTGATGGTTGAGAGGACCAGAATATCTACTATAAACTTAGATTTGTGCCATAATATTACTATAGTAATCCTATAATTGTTATAGAAAAGCTAAAAACCCACAATAAAGCTGGACAGTGACACACCCAAGTATACGTCTGGCTGGGAGCAGCCTGAAAAAGCAGGTTGGATACCACATGCTGACACATTCAGGTTTGTTGTAAAGGCAGGTTTGTAAGTGTCTCAGTTTGTCAGACATGCCCTCTGCTTGGGCCCTGCATGAGGCCTCAACTGAGGTGGCTGTCTTGGGATGGAAATATATTATGTAACATGTTCCTCTCCAGAGAGAAATTAATGTCTTCTCCATTTTCCATCTCTTGTTTTGAGAGAAATGTAGAGAAAAAGATAAACTGTGACTTTGTAATGGGAAACAGACTTTCTCTGCGCCTGTAATGTTTTTTTCTGGGGAATCCACTGATAGCTATATCTTATATTTCAGTCAGGGTGATATGACTGATATGATATAAATGATATCAATACAGTTATTGTGTTTTTATTTTGTCCCAAGATGGTCTTGAGATTCAGCATTTACATAGGAAATTACCAAGTATGGCTATATCATTTAACTTTGAAAACAAAGAACTCATATTCTTACATGTGGCAGAAAGGGAAGTTATGATGCTTTTGCATTTTAAGAAAAAGTGCAGGACAGAAAAGAGAATGGATGTTGCTTTTAATACTAAATTTGAATTCATTTTATGAATCAATACATGCATGTATTGATTTATGCACGCTTCAGTACAGAAAGTCCATTTATATTAGGGACTGTATGAAAATTATTAGAGGTGGAAAGGTGGTCAGAAATGGAGTCTTGTAAAGGAGTATTGTAGTTTTTGTCTTTTGGCTGAAGGGAGGGTAATCTGACTTTTCTAGGAGAAGCAGGTCTTTTAAGTTTTTGGGCCCTCCCTTTTTAGTGAAACAAAAGGTTCAGCCCCCTCCCCGCCCAAATAATTTGCAAACAGTCCCTTACTTATAAAAACAGACTAATTTTGTCTTCTGTTGCAGTTTCATTGGAAACTAATTCATCATAATATTAGCAGTCTTGTTAATCATTTAAATTATTTCCCTACTTAACTGTTATAGTTGAATAAATTAATTACGACCCCACTCCTTATCTGCCCCATGTATCAGCTATTATCAGCAGGATTGTTGCCAGGAGGGACCGCACTGTTGACTTATTACTTCCTTTATTGGTGTCGACTGCTCGTGAAGACAAAGACAGAGTCCCTACCTGACAGTAAACAAAGCAGAAGTGCTTCAGCTGTTGCTTTTGAAGTCGACATGTTTGCAGAGAGTAAACAGCCACCTGCCTCGAAGCGGCAAACCTGACAAACGGCTCAGACAAACCATGTCGTGTTTCCACTTGGGATGAGTAATGTGAACAGCTCTCTGGTCAAGGCTCGTGGTTACGATCGCCGACGTTTGTACCGGAATGCGCTGAAGTGATTGCGGCGTTAGGTTTGACAAGGTGAAGCCGAGGCCAGAAACAGAATATCGTCATCTGATACGCTTTTAAATCCTATTGCCCTGCCTGTCAAATCGTGTAAAGAAATGAGTCCTCACATTGGTTTAACTGCAGGGATTAATCGTGCCCCCCCCCCCACCAACTCAATGTTTAAGTCATGAGATGACTAACCTGCGATGGATAGCCAAGTCTTTGGATTTGATGGTGTAATTAGCAGATGAACTGTGATGCTAACACAGCGTGGTCCAGACCTCACAAAGGCCTCTATTGTGTGATTACATGACTGTAAATCTTGGACTCTCCTTTGTCACGCCACAGAGTTTGTTCACAGTCTTGACTGACATCACTTCAGCCCAGATGAATGAGATGTGTGTTGTGGCCATTTGCAGCTTTGATAACAACATTGTTCTCTCTGTGTGTGTGTATGACTATATATATATATATAATATATACATACATATATATATATATATATATATATATTTGGGCTAGAAAGTCACAAGGAACCTAGAGTGGCAGGGAAATAAATGAAATGCCCTTTTTTGCCACGCTGCTGACGTCTTTCGACGATCATTTAATTGCATTCTGTCAAGTTGTAGAGCTGTAAGCGAGTGGAAATTTAAATTCCTCTGTCTCTTTTTGTCGTGATGTTCCAACCCAAGGCAAAATGTCCGGCTCTAATCATGAGGATTTCCTGATTGGTCAGTGCACTTCATTAGTCTAAATGGGTCATCGGGTTAAAAGTGTAGGGAGTTTTTCAACCCAGAAGCGCATAATAAACAAAAGGAGATTAGTGTAATCTATTTTCCAGTGAGTTTGTAGTCAAACAGCAGTCATTTTAAATCCAGTAAAGTGATTTCCTCAAAAGTGGATCGCGCATCTCCATCTCCAAAGGTTCCCATAGTTTCTCTAACTGGGCTGTGATCAAGTGAAAGTCTGGGGGAAATTATGCCTCCTATCACACTGCGCTCTGACTGACATGCACAACTCATTATTGACGCTTTGCAAATTTTTCAAGAACCGATCTCCCACTGTTCCCCCGTCAGGCTTGAATAATTTGAGGCAAGGGCAAGTCTGTATCAGAGGGAATAAGGTGACCCCAACTCTCTTTTAAGCACTTATCACTTCTGCCAGTTCTGCTTCACTCGCTCGTTTGAAATGATAATTGCTCCTTCCTGCATGGCAAAGCTGAGCAGTATGTACGCTAATGTAAAAAGCAGTTTGAATATTCCTCAGAGCCCATTCAGGCTTCAAATATCGCACTTTAAGTGGCGCATCTCGCTCTTTGCTCTTCGTTTCAACGCGGTGTGGATATAAGCATGTTGGCATAGATGTCACAGAAGGACAAGTCCTGTTGCTAACCTATAAGATACCACAGAGGGATGTGAAATCTGAGCCCATCGCTGCATTTTAATGAATACCTTTGACTGAGAGACATGGACATGACGGGATCATGGAAACGGCGCACGTACTGTAGTTAAACAATTAACACAGATCTGTCTGGTAGCTTAGGGTCACGCAAAGCCAATTAGGGCATATTCAGAGCCCAGCCTTGTACCTGATTTACATGTGAAAAGGAGGCTTGATGCAAAGAGGTGGATAAGCCCAGTGAGTGTGTTTATATGCACTCTGATAACTTGATTTTGAGCAGATTAAGAGATGGCATGATTCTTGTCATGTCACACCACACAGAGATTATCTTGCTCACATTACTTATGATGTCTGGATAAACATAAATTGAGTAACACATTAATCTTTCATATCAGTAATAACCAATAAATAGCTTTTAGTGTATATCTTTTAGCATTCACGTCACACTGCAAGTCATAACGTTTTCAATAAGGTGCTGTGAAAGCTCATCGCTGAAAGGCTTGTGTATGCCCGTAGGTTACAGATACTTTTCTGAGTATTAACTATTTAATGTATCACATCATCTCTATTACTCGGCAAGCCAGGTTCCTATTACAAGTGAATGATAAATCATAACCCATATAAATGCCACCACCAGACTATTAGCGCCATCTACTCACTGCGATCATGTTATTTGTGTGCATGTAAATGTAAAGTGATACAGTTAGTATTTAAGTCCGGAGCAAAATGTTTGCTGAAGCAGATGAACAAATTTTGCACATTCTGTCCTGTTAAAATAGTAAAATGTATTGTGTGTTGTGTGGCCGTGGCAGCACATGCCATCACTGAGTGCTTTCTAGTTTAGTAAGTACACTGTCTGCTATGCTAAAGGGGAACTTTTATCCATATTCACTTTTACCCGGTGGCAGTTTGAACCATCAGTGAGTGAGTATTTTTCAGGTGGTTATGACCTGAATATCAGGGGCCTTTAGTTTGCTGGCAGGTACCCTTTCTTTTTTTTAGCAAAACCCTAAATTTTTGTACTTCCCTTTATTTTATTGTTAGAAAATCACCATTGTTGTGTATTTGAATGCTTCGGGGACATACCACAGCAGGATGCATTACAGCCAGTCATCAATAGAAAGATGAATCTGTGAATAATTAATGTTACATGCAGTAAAAGTCTGTATCCTCATGCTATCACTTGGGGATCACATGTGAATAAATAATTCAGTAAGTCTGCTGGTTTCAATTCTCAAAGACTTTGATATTAATGTCAGATAAACTTAGGATGACACACCCTGTTGTGTCCAGGAAACACTGCCCACTAACATAGTGAGAGAGGTATGTGTCTCTGTCTCTCTCTCCCACAAGATTTTGGACACTATACTACAACTAAAAAGCATTCAGAGTTGGTCATTTTAACAAAGACTTAAATCTGTCTGTTTTTTAAATCTCAAGCAGTGGATGTAATATTTAAGAAATCTTTTTATTTCTTATCTATCATCACAGTCATTGTGACACAAAAAACCTGATCTACTTGCATCTGATATTGTCAGCTTCTTGCTATCATTAAGAGGAACACATTTGCATAGAGGAAATGGAGAGGGTAGTGTTAAATCAATGGTGACTGATTAGCAGTCAGGTCTGTTTTTTGTGCTGTTTGTACAAATGTGTCTCTTTTAGAGGAACTTTGCCTTTAGGCATTAGGATCCTGAATCTTCAGTGTGCAGCTGTTCCATATTATATACCTTAAAGTTGGGGCATGCATAAAGGTTTTTATTTTATCCCAGGTTAAAATCTCTTCTGTTGTGCGCTGACACAGAGGTCTCGGTTGGTTTCAGAGCCAAGAGAAAATCATGTTACCTGCAGGGTAGAAATTATATTGAAGAGACAATATAAGAACATTTTCCTGTGTGTGTGTGTGTGTGTGTGTGTGTGTCTGTGTGTCTGTCTGTTTTCTTCCAAACTGTGACTTAGGAGAAAAATTAAAAGCAGAAGGCAAGTCGCTTTTGC
Organism: Lates japonicus; assembly: GCA_033238685.1. Taxonomy (NCBI): domain Eukaryota; kingdom Metazoa; phylum Chordata; class Actinopteri; family Centropomidae; genus Lates; species Lates japonicus. Next base: position 2,980,760 of record BRZM01000033.1, on the reverse strand, counting down.
TCAATTTTGATAGTTGTTGATGCCCTGTTGATCCCTTTATGTGTGTTGACATAAAAAATACTCTCTTTAAAATATTTACATTTCATCAGCATTTAATTTCCTGCTCTGTAGGAATTTTCTCAAAGAAGCAAAAACAAAACGCTATCTTGATGGTAAGATGTTTTTCCAGGACCTGCATTATGTTCGGTTTGTTATGAGTTATGATGAGGTGGTCCATATTTAAAAGTATTCGAAGGCTCCTATTAGAGGATATCCTGGAGATTTGTCTCCGATAAATGTGTTACCCATACGCTGCCATGCATTCCTAAGAAAGCAATTAGCCACTTTAGCACCACTGTAGATGGTGTGTGTGATTTTAGCCATATCTTAGTGTAGACTTCCTGTTTTTAAAATTCCACAAACCTGTTAACTTATCGTTTAGTGCCCCTCAAAGCCATTTCTTTTCTTTTTTTAAAACAAATTTTGGAATGGTGACATTAGACTGACACAGTGACCTGGGTTAATCGCAGGCCATGTAATACACATGAGTGTGCTAGAAGTTACAGTAGATGGAGAGCATCGTCTGGTCTGCCAGTGTACCCTGCAGTCAGTGACGTCATTACTCCTCATCTTTGTCTAACACCTTTATCACTGAGCTCCCTCATCCAGACATGCTGATTCATGCACTGACGTTGTTTAAACTCACAGAGTCACTGTGATGATGAATTTACTATGAGCTCTGCCAGCTTAGGAAACAATTGCTGCTGCCTGGACTGCTGTAGGAAGGAGGGTGGTGGTTTACAGTTTATTTTTAACCCAGTCGTGATTTATTTAGGGGACTGCTTCCTTGGTGCTGGGAACAGTCTGCTCAGCTGAAACCTTCCTCTTTACTTCCCCCTGACTCATTCCCAGATGGGCCGGATGAGAGTGAATGTGGTACCCCATGTTCACACAAAGTACTGTACGTAGTGCTGTACCTCATAGACTGTATGAAAACAACAGCACTTTACCCTCCATGCCTGACTGAGGACTCCACTCAGGATTCATAAAGTTCAAAGTTAGTTCACAAGCCTTACAGTACCTGTATTTACACTAAATACTCTGTTTATTAGTTATTTATCAGATGGACTAAAATGATTTTAAGGTTAGTTGGGGCAAAAGTAAACTGTGCTGGTATATTAGGCAAAAAAGTAAATAAATACAGGAATATATATCATGAAACATGGTGGGCCTACCTGCCCTGTTACATTGCATCCTTTACAGTTTGTGTATATGACATAGATGCCAATGCTGTTGTCTTACAGGCAGGTCTGGGACATGCTAGTTAGCTTAGCGCAAAATTATGTAGCAAGAAGCTAACTACTTATATTGTTGAGTAAGTACTCATATGATTTATTTTTCTATGAGTAATGGGTAATTGCTTACAATTTTTAAGTGATATGGCAACACTACTTTTAATATATATAATTTACCAGTGACTCCATTACAGAGCTATTAATTCTGAACAAGTTTATGTTATTGTAATCATACTTTAGATAAAAGATAATGTTTGTCACTCATAGTCACTGAACGATCAATCATTGATTTATTACCTCCCCCTCCCATCCCCCTGCTTTAATTTTATCCAGCCATGCACTGCCCACTCAGCTAAGCAGACGGCCGTAAGTGTGAGTTATAATGACAGACACAGCAAGGAGTCTCTGCATTGTCAGTCACCCACTGAGGTCTATTCTGCCCAACATAATGGCTCCACAAGTCTTCACGAATAGTAATCTAGACCCATGTTGTCTTCAGGGTTGCACATGGAAAGAAATAAACTTTCACATTATTCCAAGACAAAAACAGTCATCTGACCCTATGAAAGTGATCAAACCTTTTGTTGGTGTCTCTTTTTTTTCATGCTGTTGGGAACAGTTCCTGATGACTTTTTGGATGTGGTCTCTCAAAGTCACCCTTAAACCTGGCAAAAAGTGAGAGACAGTTTCAAATTTGATTGCAGCCGCGCAATTAAATGCAAATGCTTTCATAGTTCCCTTTCACTTTGGACTTAGATGTACTCATGATACTGTTAATGGATTGGACGGCGGCCTAATCTAGCCTCATGTCAAGCTCTGTGATAGTGCTCTCATCACAGGGTCCTGCCCGGCTGCTGATTATCTCCATAAGTGCCTCGGTCGGTGCCAAAGACTAAATGAGAGACAAGTCATTTTACAGAGATGAGTTATTGGGAGCTGGTCGTCGAGCACAAAGCCCTAGTCGTTTATACAAAGCTAGCCAAATGGTTAGCATTCACGCTGCTCCCTGTCCGGTGAACTCGCCATGACCTGGCAGAGTGCATCGTCCAATGTGTCTGTCACATTCTTTCTCTCTCTCAACAGATGCAGGTATTAATAGGGAGCCTCAAGGGAGGTTTGAAAGGTTAATGAATCTGTAGCCTTAAGCAATATGGCACCAGATTCACCCTTCATGGATACAAGGAGCGGCAGACCCTCTCCTAGATGAGCAGATGGGTCCTGTGGCACTGAGCATAGTGGGTCGCCTGTACTCTAACAGCTCCAGCAGAATAGAGCTCTAATCTTATAAATCCTGTAACTGTTGCCTCTAATAAGATCACTTTCTTTGGTTGAGTACTTGCTGTCAAATATGATTTAATACTTATTAATGTTTAATACTTTTTCTTCACATCCATGCGTCATCGTTCCTCAGAATGGATTAAGACACTACATAATTAATTTGACTAAAATGCATGTACTTGTGTCATGGTAGTCAAGCAAATAAATATGCAAAAGAAAACAGGACAAGTGCAGTGTAATTGTCAGTTTACTTGCCCTTCGCACCCCTGCTCAGCCTGAACAGACCTGCCTCAGGGTTGGGGAACATCCATCTTGTCCTCCTCAGGTGCTATTCTCAGTTATATGTACATTTTAGGCATCACGCCCATGTGTCATCCTGTACATTGGATTCCCTAGATACCTCAAATTTCCCAGTCTGCTGCAGGGGCCTCCTCATATTGACATAACTCATTTACGGCTGAGCACACCAACTTTTTGTTTTACAGTCCAGTGTTTCTGTGAGTTGGCAGCTGAGGAAGGTGTTCTCATAGAACGGACCACAAGGCATACTTGTAACTACAGAAATGAGAGGTTTGAGGTAATAAAATCTGTAGGTATGAATTGGTTTATACTAGTTATACCTTCACCTATACCTTCACACATCTTACCTGGACAACGTAACTGACCCTAGTGTTGACTAAAGTCATTTTTGTTGCACTAATGACTTTTTTGGGCACTGAAGGGTCAATGCAAGTGAGTGTTGAGATATTTCTTTATGCATTAGTACCCTACAGAATTAGCCAAAAAGTTTCCTAAGTCTCCAGAGAGCCAGGAAACCCTCCCTAACAGCACCCCTCTCTTTTCATTAAAATTTTAAAAGCCTCTGGAGTTACATAAGGATATGCCCTGGGAACATGGAGACTTGGGGTGCGACACACGCAGGGCTGCCATGCTTGTTGTTGCAGTCTCAGCAGGTATGAGAGGGACCAGCAGAGTAGGAGGAGGAGGAGGGAGATGTTACAGGATCATGTATGGATATTTCAGCCTCCCGTGACTCAGCTAGCTTCACTGGAGCAGCTGGAATGAAAGCAGGCTGGTAGTGAAGTGAACAGTGACACAGACGCATTGGTTCACTGCTCAGGACCCCAGGGACAGTCGGAGACAAGGGTGTGACAGCAAGACAGAGATGCAGAGATAAGAGGGAAAAGGGACGGCCAATATTTTATTCAATAGAACTTGTGGCTGTGCTGCCATGGCAAAGGTGAGACCGATAACCTTCCACCTACCTACAAAAATGCCCATACCCTAGTCACTGTGAAAGGAGGATAGCCTCCCAGTCAACTACAATCTGTCTGCTACCAGCCAGCAAGTCAACGAATCATTCAATCAGCAAGCTGTTAATTCTGCCTGCTGCCAGTCTGAGTTTCTGTTAGCCAGCTACCCAGTCAGAGACAGGGTTGTAAATCTGTTTATCCTGCATGTTGTTGTAGCTCGTCCAGGTTGACCAGAAGTTTAAAATGGTACACCCAGCAGGGCCTCGTCTCACCAGACGAGCAGGGGCCCCATCGCTGACCCCCGCTTGTCTTGCACTGCTGTTGGATTTATTAGCTACCGTAAATATTTGAGAGAGGTCCTGTGGGAGTAGTTGCAGTGATGCAAGCTCTCAACCAGAGACGCCATGTGCTCTCCAGTGTTTACTTTGTAAACGTCAGCACGTATGTGGGAGCTCAGGGTAGACATCCAGCGCTGTCAGGCAATAAGGACCAGTGAGTTGTGTTAAATCACAAGAGCAGGCTTTGTTGTGTTCACTGAACTGAGGAGTCTGTGCTTTCCTTGGGATACTGGTAACATTGTAACACTGATGTTGCTGGTGTTTTTGGTGGCGTTGCTACGGCAGAAAACAGGGAAAACTGTGCTTATTAGCAAATGCTGGCAAGCAGACATGCTTAACTGAGAGGGTGAACATGGTAAACATTGTTCTCATTACCAATGAGCATTTTAGCATTGTCATTGTGAGTGTGTTGGCATGTTGACATTGCTTAATTTAAAGCACTGCTATGCCACCATACAGCCTCCAAGAGCCGCTAGCATGGCAGTTTTAAAGCAGCTATTATTTGTGTTTTTATGTTATACACTGCACAAATGACTGTGTAATGGGAGGATGGTTGCTTATAATAACATAGACCCAGCTCTGTTCTCTCCTCAGCTTTTCAGAGCTTTGTAGCATCTTTAAGCAATTTTTTTTCTAGCCAATGCATAATTGCTGTGGTTCCCCCTCGACACTATCATAGCATTGTTTATGGCCACAGGAGGCAGCTGTTTGCAGAGGAAAAGCTTCAAAAAACTGACTGTACACTGTCTGCTCATCACCAAATGGTAGATGGACACAGTTAGCAACTAGCTAGTGACCGTGGAACATTTCACAGCTTGAGTGTCAGATCCTGCCCTCAGGTGAGGTTCACCATATCAGTTTAAAAGGACATTGTTGTGTTTACATTTTGTTGCTGCTGACTACAAGTGGCCAAAAACTTGGTTGCAGGTTTAAAAACTACTAAGACAAAATGTCCCAGTTCATTTTTAAAAGCTACACATCTTCTGTCCTGTGTTTGTTTTAGCAAAGAGGGATGAAACAGATGGGAGTAGTACCTTTTCAAGTGTTTTTCAAGAGAGCTGACCCCCCCCTCCCCCACACTATATAAAAACATCTCAGCATATATATCTACATAACAGGCCCCTTATCTGCACACTCACACTGAAGCCAATAAAAGTCAGAGCAGATGTGTTCATTGCGCCTCTTTGAGACAAATTACAGAGTTGTCTTGGGAGTCACTGTTCTTTCATTTATTTCCCCACATAGCCACAAAATTAGGGCCAAGCTCCCATGTTATCTTCTCCGTGATCTCTTACCGATTGTTGACGACAGCGTAATTAAATATAGGGATTAAAGAAAAAATCAAACAGACGTTTTATCTTGCAGAGAAACTTTGTGGGCTGCAGTAAAAACAGCAAATCAGACATCCACTTAAATTTTAAAGTTTGTCGAACCCTTCAAGCCACTACATGATGTATGCGCCCATGTTAGCTGGTTGGTGGTCTGAATGATCTGTTTAGCTGAGTTTTTCTTTGGCAGTGTGGTGACAGAGTAAACGGTAGAAGCATAAATAGTTGTTTTTGGCATCAAGGCTTTAGCTGAGGGCACCGGTGTGCTACAGTTAAATATTAAAGTCTCAGGACTGAGAGATGAGGCAGGTTATTTTTTTGGTGATGCCATTGTTCGCTGTTAGAACTGATAACTACCCCAACACCCCCAGAGTTCTTGATTCATTGTTTGCAAGAAAATCCACACCATCTCCCAGAATGAACCATAGCCACATGTATCAGTTCTTTTGCTTTTATAGTTGTTGGTTAAATAGCGTCAGAAGTTGGATATGGATCTGTTATTCTAGCTTGTGTTTCATCTTTTTTTTTTTTTTTTTACATGTTCTTGGATCAGACATAAAGAAACAGCTTCTCTCTCTTCTCTCCACAGATCCAAAATGACTTTAACTAAATGGCCACTGGTCGGAGCTTAGCGCTGATCCATCGACGAGCGCCATGAGTGGATGAAAACAAGCAGCCTTTAATCCAAAAAAGGATTCCTCTTCTCTGTGATAAGAGTCTACTAACCGTGTGTAAGGACCACTGGGAGTACAAGAATCAAGTCAAGGACACGTTCACTCCCCCACCCCACACTCCTTAGCCTGCAGGAAGATGAGAATGAGAAAATAAAGCTCTGCAGAGGCGAGGAGCTTAATGAATACCAAGGAATCTTAAAAACAAGCAGTGTGCATTTGTGTATGTTTGTGTGAGAGGATCTAGCAACCATGTGGACATTAGCTGTGACTGTCCACTGTCTTCTGGCTGCAGCACTGCTCCTGGCTAGCTGCCTCCAATCACTGACGGCCACTGAGGATGACGTCACACCGCGCATCAGTTTCCCATACAGTAAGTACAGTACATACATACAGTAAATAATTCCCACCAAGTGCCATTCCAGTGTTATTACTGTTTTTAAATTTTTCGAAAAATAACCAGTGGCCTTGGACATGTAGCTTTAGCCACAGCGTTTTAGCACAATAAATAAATAAATGTAGCAATTAACTACACGTTTATCACTTTTCATGTTCATGTGTTAAATGAGTCAACTTGAAAAGCACAGTTACCCAAAGACTGTGTTTCATCCAACTCATGAGGGCAATGCTAACGCTAGCTACCGCTACAGCCGACAAAGTCTTTTTTGAGAGGTAAATCTGCTTCTGTTATCATTGTGACAAGCACAGCGACGGTACCTAAGGGGGCCAGGTCTAAGCGAAATGTGATTTCCACACCAAAAACATAATTAAGGTCAAGGGTGAACAAACACAACAAACACAGCTGTGTGTAGTGTGTAGTGAAGCAGCCATTGCAACAGTGTATTCACAGAGACCACAAGTGCCTCCGGGCCCTGATGCACACATGCCAATTTGAAGACGCCCTCACTACAAACACCACTTCTCCTAAATACATGCAATTATTTTAAGATTAGATGTCACTTTGCACACAACTTACTGTGTGTGTTGGGTTTTTTTTTCACTCTGAGCCTTGACGGGGTGAAGCATGCACGGCATAGACCGAAGAACAAATAAAGTACAACAATTAGGGGCCTACTAACTGTTGTACAGTGCATACAGTCTGGCTTCATACCTTCAAGATCACTTGGCTGCTTCTAATTGACATTTTGGTAATGTTCAGCTGAGTAAAACAATTTATCTCACAAATATAAATGTAATGCGTCTCCTGGTGAATCCTCTGACTGAATGGAAGAAGACCTTTGTGCATCTGACTTCATCATTGCATGTAATTAGTCTACACACACACTGCAGCGTTACCTCTTATTATAATAGCTGTGGATTAAGCTTTCATAATTTAAAAACATGGCGCTGTTTCTCTTTATTTGTTCAGCCGACAGCTTTTTGATAATTGATTGACGCATTATGGGAGCTTACGACAAATGAAGGAGCAGAGAAATCAGGTTGCTGTTTGGCTTTGGCACACAGGGGAAATTGACTGGTTTTCAGGGAAGCGTCACTTAACACTTATTTTTTAACATCCTGCATTGTAGCTGTTAGAAAAAACTTCATCATCATCATTCTTAAAATTAGCTCCCCAGTTTCTACAGTTTTTTTTCTCCCCCATCCTTGTGTCTTTTTTGCAGAGCCGCTGTTGCAGGCAAATATGCCGATCCAGCAGGAACCAAAGTATAGGCTTACATTGATGTAGGGGGGTGTGCTGGCTCCTGTAAACACTACCTGTCTGAATTTGAAGTTCCTCCCTCTGAAAACAACAATCTGATGCGTGTTTTCCTCGCTCCTCAGCCAGCTCAGTGAGGCATCATGCTGTAATTCACATGCACCATCTCAAATTGGCATCCCTCATACCCAAGAACAACCTTTCACATACTTGAGCCATTTAACTTGTTTCTCAAAGAACTAAATGGATTAAATTGGCCCAAGGCTGGTTCCCAGCAACTGAATGTTTTGCAAACCACTGATGTTTCTTTTTTTCCTCTCCTCACTTTGCTTTATTCCACTCAGCAGTCATAATCTAAATTTCATGTATTTTCATGTGAGCGGTTAGTGATTGAGATTCTTTCAACTGGAGAGCATAAGTAGTAGTGTGAGACAACATGCTTTTCAGCTGATAATACGGTGCAGAAAATCTTATTTAAACGTCACTGACACTGATTGTAAGCTATTCATTAAGAGCACAGCTTTGCATAAACAGGAGTCTGCAGCCATCGCTCGCATGCTAAAAGTTTCCTATATAAACCAGCCTCAATTCAACCCGCACCATTGAAACAAAACATGTAAAGCAGGTCACCCCTTTAAACCTCCATTCTGGTTTGTATAGTCTGTAAGAAAAGGGGGACCCGGTCTGTTTTCTCGAGAGAGGACCTTTGCCTCTGCGCAACCTTTTTCCCTGAACGGCGTCCCTTTTACTTTTTGTCCTCCTTCCCTCTTCTCTCGCTCTTTCCTTCTCTGCTAATGAGCAGGCTAATCTCTCATGTGTAGTGAGTGGAGGTTTTTGTGGTCGCTGCAGTGGGAGAGCTTGTCTGTTTTTCATTATGGCTCTTGTGCAGAGAGGCAGCACAAAGGATCATGGGACTTGAAGCAGTGAGCATTGGTTAGGCATGCGGCATGTATCACTGTTAGATATCAGAAACCTCTCAGGCAGGATGTTAGTGTCTTTCTCCAGAGATGTGCCTGGGAGAAGATTTATTTTACTTCTTTAATTCTTCTTTTGCTTGGAACAAGAAGGAGTAATACAAGTTCTTCACTTAGTAAGAACAGTTTACATTAATGAGCTGGGTGAGGGCATTTGGCAAGTTCACTTGACTCAAGTGCAATGACTCAAGTGCATGAACTGTATTGTGGGTCACCCTGTTGCTGCTGTGAATATGGATCCTTTTAAAGTCATAGTTTGACATATCAATATGCTTATTTGCTGTCTTTAGATCAGATGAATGATGCCACTCTCATAACAGGCTACAGCCTGTTAGCTTAGCATAGCATAACGACTGGAATCAGGGGGAAATGGCTCAGGCGCCAGGCAGTAATAAAAGGTGGTAACAAAATCCACCTACCACTCCCTCTAAGGTTAAGCAATTAACATCTTGTTTGTTTACACTGTACAAAAACTGCAGTGAAAAGTTCTTTACAAAGATTTTGTTACCGGTTAGCTGTTTCCCCATGATTCCAGTCTTTGTGCTAAGCTAAGCTAACCAGCTGCTGGTTGTGGCTTTATAGTTACTATACAGACGTGAGTGGTACCAGGCTTCTCATGTAGCATATGGCAAGAGAGTGCAAAATGTCAAACTATTCACTAAACTATTAACTACATGGGGCGACCCACATGAGCCTTAGCGCTCTGAGCAGGTATGACTCCCAATCCGGCCAGACCTTTACTGCATGCCACTTCCTACTCTCTCCACATTTCCTGTCTCTCTTCACTGTCTAATACAAGCAAAAAACCCCAAAAATGACTTTGAAAAACTATTAACTACATCAATCCTAGTGTAGTTTACTTTCACAGTCCAAACCCTAAGTTTTTACGGGAAGAAGATCCAAAGATCAGTTCTGTCTGCTGATGTCTGTGGGTCAAAAACTTCAGGCAGTCATCGGCTGCAAAGGATTTTCCACAAAATGTGATGATGATGATTAGTTTGACTTCTGTCCAGTTACTTTTGAAACCCTAAGCCTCTGGCAACATGTGTTAAAAAGGCTACACAGTCCTTTCTACACTGATATAAATTCACTCAAATTAAAGCTGAGACTTGGCTCTTTAATGTAGTATCCTTATTTTATTTCAGATTGAATGAGCTGAAGTGCAGAGTCTGAAAAGCAAAACATGTGTGACTATCCACATATGTGTGGTCTCTTTAAGTACAGCTTATCTTATGTTTTCAGAATGTCTTAAGTTTCTTAAAACTTTTAGATGCAGCATAACCTTTGCTAAAGGTAGCACTGCATGTCCTTCTTCCTTCCCCTAAGAGAGAGAAATTTAGAACAACATGCATTAATAATCACATAGAATAAGAGTCAGTTCTACCCTTTTATTGCAGGTCATTTTGATTTGAATCTTATATTTAATTAATGTCTGCTCTTATATAATATTTGACATAGTGACAGGTGACTTGGGACAGAAGCTAAATTTTACACCAGCCATATTTCAAAGCCACAGCATCTGAATTAGGCAATTTTACATCTAAGGTTTGTATTGTTTGTACTGTATGTACAACAAAAGAAAGATTCAGATCAGAAAGGAACATTTTCAGTCTTAACACTTTCACACAGGCGGCTAGAAGAGAAGCCCGTCCAAATGCCCCTTTAAGCCGAGCTACTGAGCGTGCTGTGTATGCTCAGTGTACACAGTGTCCTTTCCCGTTTACGTTTGGTTTATGTTCGGCGAATATTGTGCTCTTTCTCTCATGCATGCTAATCCAGTGACCTTGGCAGTGTGTGGATCGCAGTGCAGAAACAGAGGAGGGGCGGCGAGAGGGGGCGTCAGGCCAAATACTCGTGAGGTTTTAGACATGCTCCGATGCCCACCTAAACCCCGGGAAGGACACGCCCACTGATCCTGAAAGAAAAGCGGTCTGTGGCTTCCAGCAGAGGTGGCACTCACAAGTGCCTGCATATAACGCCATAACAGCCGCAACAATGGGGCATAATTACAGCACATCAGCTCCGTCTGTTTCAGACGTTTTAATGGCTTCGTCGCCTGCACGCTCCAGGGAATGTACAGAAAAGTTCAGTCTTCGCGGATTTCGATCAGGAACATTTGATTTGAAGAAAATGGCAAGCAGCGACAAATGACGGCGGAGCTGTTAATTAAGATGGACAGAGAGGAATGTGAGGTTAAAGAGTGCCATTAGGTTCTTTTTTTGGACTGCTGCGATGCAGTGTAGATTGGTCCAAAACAAAAATGTTCTTTTCCTTATCACTATTAACATATTGCAGCAGAGATTTTTCTAGTTTTACAGTCACAGAAAGCACCTTTTCGTAGCACGATGAAACATTTAGAGTTGATATGGCTGCTGTGGTGATGGCTGTACATCACTCTGGACTGCTCTTAAATAGAAGTCAGTTTTATTTATATATTTATTTATTTAAGTCACACAACATAACATTTTATTGTGTGACACACAAACAAGCAGGTTTTATCGCACTTGTGTGCACCTTGCTGTCAAAAAAGCATATTTCCCCCCGTAACATTCAGCATTAAAAAGACGCTTTTATCACAGTGCACTTTATTTTCTAGTAAGAGCAAAATCAATATCTGACTTAGTTGGTATTCAGCACATACTCTGTCACGCATAAATGTGTTTTTTTTAATCAGGTTTCACTGGTTTAACATAAATGACTAACTGTCACTGCCATACTGTAGGTATTGTCACCACAAATTGGGGGGGGGGGGGCATCTGCATCTGTAGCCTCCACTGTTTACACTCTGTGTCTGTCGTATAGCTGTAAACAGTCACACACTCAGAAATTTTTAGCGTTGAAACTGTTTTTTTTTTTTTTACATGTTGTTATCATGGTAGATTCTCTCCTGCACTAAAAACCAGATAGCTAGTTGCAATATTTTTCTCTCCTAATGCATTTTAGACTAAAGGTGTTGAATAAGTGTTAATGCTCTAAAAGCTGGTTAATTCAATGTTTTCATGCACTCATCGAAGTGAGCACTCTCATAAGTGACTATAGTAATTTGTTGGTTCATCCATGTAGTCATATGAACATATTTTAAAACAGATGCATATAATTAAATATGATATAAAACATTAATACCATTTAGATCACATCACTCTCACGTATCATTTGTTATCTAAAAACAACACCACACTATAGTAATAAGCCTGAGTTCATACATTTTTCATTTCAGGTTGCACATTTGAGTCGAGGCAGAAGTGAAATGGTTAAAGCAGCCATCTCATGTATCTTTCATTAAAAGTCAGAACTTTCCTGATTCAGTTCCAGTATGTTAATACACTCCACATGCCTCTTATTTCTACTTGTGGGTATGTGAGTGTAAAGAGAGCGTGAGGTGTGTGTCCCTGTGAGGCTTGGTTGACTATATATTATATAGTACATACTGAGCTGAAGGATTCAGTTTAAGTGTCTGATTTTATACAAATCCTGTCTGTCTGAATTTTGGTTTCATTTTTTACATGACTTGATCAGTGACAACAGCTGACAGTCTGCTGTGCCTGCAGGTGTAGCCTTCATAGACGCAGGAGAGGAAGTTTTGTTCTTATCAGTTCGAGTGACACCTGTTGACAGAGATAGACTTGAATTTTTTTTTCAAGAATGTCTGGGCAGAGTAACCCTTATGAGGCAAAATATGGAGGCTAAAGCAGGAGGTGTGCAGGTCCTGAGCCTTCTAGGCTGCTGATAGCAGCATGACTGTGGGAAATAAACAAGAGTAAAAGCTTAGAGCTGTTCGAGTGAAGAGGTGCGTTTATGTGTGTGTGCGCATATGTGTGTATGTGCAAGAAAAGCCATTAGCATAGAGCGCAAACCAGTGTGCTTGAACACTTCTCATCCTCGGTTACTTTGTGGTAGAGAGCAGGAGACTTGGTGTGAGACTCCAGCCTGCTCTTCTCATCAAGGCCCTGTCTAGACACACACTCGCGCACACACACACACACTCACGCACAGTGCAGAGGGTTGTGCCTGTATGCTTTGGTGGCACTTAAAGACCCTAAACATATGCCAGTCCAGAGTGAGTGCACTTAGTAGACTGCAAGGAGTTCCACTGGTGTCCTAAAAATCGATAAGTGTGCAAACCAAAAAAATGGCAGCAGAGATGTATCCAAGGGTACTTTGATGGGATTCTAGCTGCAGCGGAAACCATCTGCAAGCATGTGCATGCCAGCTGGATTTGGAGGTTTGCAGTGCCAACACAAATTACTTTTTTTTTTTCCTCTTCAAGTCCACTAGGCCGAGCCACAGATATAGTGTTATTCATCAAGCCAATCTTTCTTGGTGTGCGTGTGTTTTTTTTCCCCCGTGTGTATAAGGACAGAAGTAACTGCCATAATAAAGAAAACATTTGAAGTTGTGGAAGGTGTATTAGGATATGGAACGTCAAAGGCTGCCCAATATCCCATTAGAGTTATAACTCTGAAGACTCTGAAGACACCAGCAGTTATTGGTGGGAACAGCAAAGGCAGTTTAATGCTACAGAAAACGCTCCTTCAGAAACTACTTTGTCAAAAATACAACAGCAGCAGAGTGCTTCACAATAAAGTTTGCATTAGTTGTAACTTAATACAGCTTTGATACGTACATGCATTATTTCCTGTGAATCCCTCGGGCGTGTGAATGTAATTTGAATCTAATGTGGGAATGGCGGACCCTGCCATTAATAATGAAAACTACTGCACAGAGATTTCATTACAGATTGTAAATATACTGAATGGCTATTCCTTAACACACTTTGTTTTGATATTGGGACTGAACAAAAGTTAGATTTTTTTTTCTTTCATAAAAATGGCATCTCTTAAATTATCCATTCATACATTTAAATTATCCATTCATACATAGACCATTTTTGGTCTATTTTTTCATATTTTTGAAATCATAGTAAGTATAGTTAAATTTGCTGTTAGCCATTCCATTTGCACCCTAAACAATATTGCTCTTTCTTCAGCTTTGGTTTTTCTTTAAGCTTAAGTTTTGCACCAGTTTTGCTGAGTACAGAATGATCAATGAGAAGCTTGAATCTGTGGCTCTGTTCATACCTGGCGTTAACACTTGGGTGATCCGACCAAAAGTGGACAGCTCTTAGTAGAGGTGTGAATTAACCCAAGATGCATTGAGAACTGATCACTCCCAGGTGGTCTGGGTGGCATATGGCCACATTCTTATAGTAATGTCAATGCAAATGTGTCCTGGGCCAAAGGCCAAGGGCCGCCTACTCAACTGACTTCCTCTGTGTAAGTGGAAGTACATACTCCCTACTACTCATTCATTTGGACCTCAAATCACTTAATAGACACAATCTGTATTGTTTTGATTTCTCTTTCTTTTCTGTCTTTGTAAACAGAAAAGATATACATGTTTCATACAGAGCACGGAAGTGAGATGCCCGTGGAGACACAGTGTAATGGCAGGTGTAAACTGATGTACTTAGAGCTGTCCACATTTGATCGTATCACTCAAGATGCATGTTAATGCCAAGTATGAACAGGGCCTGTGTGTATCAGATTCCAGTGACACCTACTGTCTCTCACCCCAAGAGAGTGTAAGTGGGAGTAAGATAGAGAGAGAAGCCGAAGAGGCATCCCACATGACAAGCACAGGCACGTCTGTTTTGAATCGTGAGTGAGGAAATTATACCAAACTATTTGCCTGTCTCTCTCTCTCTCTCTCTCTCTCTCTCTCTCTCTTTCTCACTCTGTTGCAGTCTCTGTTTGAGTAACTCTCAGACACCACATAGAGTCTCCCTCTGTCTCACCAAGCTAATATCCAGGATTTTCTAAGCTTTCAGCTGTGATAGACCACTGCGCCCCATCGTTCCACTTCTTTGAGTGTTGGCTAGGTGCGTGCCAATCCAGAGTGCATCACGATGACACCTAAGAGCCAATAATTACAGAGCAGAGCATCACGTCTGTGTCAGCCCCCTCTTCTCTGCTTTTAGAGATACACTGACCTCATCCTTGGTGTGTGTGTGTGTGTGGGGGGGGGGGTGTTGGGTTTTTTTCCTTCAGAGGTTGAAGAAGGCTTTTTTTTCAGTACTTTCAGGGATTTTACAGTACACACAACTGTTCCATATTTCCAACAAATATTCAGTCATTTCATGGTTTTATGTTGGCACCCTGATGTGTTTCTGCACATGTAACCATGTGGCACCATTAACACCTTTTTTTGCTGCATAATCCTCCTACACAGCGAACATTGGACTTACACACTGTCAGGCTCTGGTTATTATCTGCAAGGTGCAGCTGTCTCTCAGTATGATGCGAACACACTCATACACAAACATGATACACAGCATATACACACAAAATTGCGGCAGACTCACACGGTCATTCTCAGTGATTACAAACAACATAACACATGCGAGCCTGATGGCCTGGCCTTACAGATACTATACAGCAGGTGTCACACTCTTTCTGAAGCTGATTCAGTGCTGCCAGCTTTTACCTACAGGCCAGTAAACTCAAACTTTCCCTCTGTCTTTGTCTTTTATCAAGTTTAAGTAAGTTTTAATTTACTGTGCATTAATGTGCAAATTCATACTTTTAAATATAACAGAACATAATGCACCCATGTAAAGTGATTTAGCATTGAAAGAAATTATGTGAAATCTGTTTAAAGTTTGGCCCAGCTCCTCAAACCCGTCTGCCTCCTCATCAGAGGCCTCTGTCCCCTGACTGTGCAGACAATGTTTCTGAGCTGACTTGGCTGGCACGCTGCAGCAGAGCAGCAGAG
Organism: Lates japonicus; assembly: GCA_033238685.1. NCBI lineage: Eukaryota > Metazoa > Chordata > Actinopteri > Centropomidae > Lates > Lates japonicus. The sequence continues at coordinate 2,965,216 of BRZM01000033.1, read as the reverse complement.
AAATGGGGCTGCTTTTGGTTGCCAGTAGTCACCGGCAATGAAATAACCATCACGTTGCCCGAATATCAGGAGGAGCAGTGCTGCGATGACCTTGAAGTGACTTCTGTCGGCTTCTGTCACGAGCTCCAGCGCCGCTATCAAGCCCATTGTCAAATCATGTCAAACAGAGAGCCTTGAAGCTGTGCACTGTTGTGGAGCTTTGGCTGGCAGAGGGCAGAGATAGATAGTTGTTTTTTTGTTTGTTTGTTTTTTTATTTACGTCTTGCATGTAAGATAAGCAGAGCTCAGTCTGAGATTAATATCAGCTGTGCTACACACTCCTCTCCTTTCTCCACTCGGCTGCAAGTGAACCCCTTTGTCCCCATTGCCCCCTTGCCTTGTGATTTGGCTCATGCCGCTTTTGTAAATCTGGGGCATGTTTACAGTCAGGGCTTTTAGGAGTGTCTTGGCAGGCGTATACCTACCAAGCAGCCAATCAATCGCCCCCCCCACCATTGGAGTACTATTAAACCTGAGGGGGAAAAAAAGCTTGATCCTGCTCCATTTTCTCTGAAATGCGATGCATGGCAAAGTGCTGGCATGTATTCTATTTCTCAGTGACATTATGTCTGCAAGCTGGCACCCTCTGATATCTTCGTTACCTCAGTGGTGAGTAAGCACACACTGAACACACTCAGCTGTGATGTGAATGAGGAGATTCAGCCACATAAATCTTAATTGATGTCACTGTGCAGATGTGGATGTCTGGTCTTTCAGCTCTGTCAGTCACCCAAAATGTATTTTTATTGCAAGTATCAAAAATATATGGAGAAATAAAAAGATTATATCCATGTGTCTGCTACATTACAGCCATTCTTAGATTGTCTCAAGGTCTTTGCTTCTGTTAAAGGAGCAGTTCAACATTTTTGGACATACACTTTACACTTTCTTGCTAAAAGTTACATTAGCAGAGCAGCAGCAGTCCTCCCTCACTGTCAACACAGGATGCATTCAGGCACAGTATTGAGTTGTAGGTCACCCACGGTTTGGCAGTGGGTGTATGTGCAACACTATTTGTTGTCCTACAAAACACTGTGCCTCCCATAGGAAAACCACCTACTTGAGGCATTTGTATTTAGCTCATAGTACAATATTCAAAATGCAGCATCTGAACACCATCAGTAAGGCAGCTTACATTGGCACTGGCATCTACGTGTGTGTATATATATATTTGTAGCTGTTCATTGTACGTGCACAGAATCTGAGTCTGATTCTCTCACTATAGAGCAAACCTTTCTGTGATCACAGAGCTGCTGCTCTCAAATCCTCTGATATGATTTGCTTCTGCCATCTTTACCTCTAAACCACTGTGAATGAACACAATGAATATGCTGGGAAAATCTAATTTCACCTAATTAAAATCTGAGAGGTTGTTCTCTGCCAGTGGAGAAAAGATATACAGTCCTTAAATGGGTGTAATACTGCATACTGATGCATCTTTTGAACTCAAGATTTGGACCAAAGGCCAGTTTTGTGTTGCAGCCTCTTTTGCAGCTTCCAAACTTTCATAACCATGGAGAATTGAGGCAAATGTTCGTGCCTTGACTTCCAGGCTGAAATTCAAAGATCCTGTAGTACTAACTAATTCAGCGTGTTGGCACCAACAATAAAGCAGCCATATTGATGGTAGGTGTGATGTGATGAGCATTAGCAGAGGTTGAGGGCCCGGCTTGGTGACAGCCAGCTGATTAAACAGCGGGGTGATGAATGGGACCTGGAGCCTGGCTGTGAAATGGCCTGCAGTTGCTGCTGGTTTTTCGGTGGATCCCCCGCCATTCTTCCGCAAGCGTGTTAAAATGCACACATGACCCGCTGCATCAGAAAGTCCAAAAAAAAAGCTGAAGATCCAGCCTCTGTAGATGCGGGGGGGAAAAAGAGAAGAGAAAGCCTTGAGTGTCTGTTTGAGATCACTGCAGCTTGACACAGCACTGACATTTGTTACTGCTTGACCTTCTGCTCCTTATCAAAAATCTATCTCAGAGTGCTTTGAAAATACCCCCCCCCACCCCCACCCCGTCTGCATGTTTCTTCATAGGTCAACATCTCAATCCCAATCTTCCTGGTTACCACAACTCCCACTCAGTACCTGACCTCAACCTCTCCCACCCCCAGCTCCCTCCACCCTCCCACTAAGTAGCCCCAGCCCGGGCTCCCTGAGTAAAAGTTTCATGAGTTTGCTCTCCTCTGCTCGTTATTCCATTGTCTGTCTAACAGGATGTCACTGTGATTTATGTCAGAGAGTTTTAATATGCTGAGGGAAGGGCTGTTTTTGGTTCCAGTGAATAGCCAAAACCCAGGGGAGCCGTGACAGTCAGGCTATGATATGTCCCCCTGTTGAGCGGTGAGATGGCACTCCTTTGTCTGCCAACCACGGGGTCCACTGGGACTGAGTATAGCTCTCTTTATGAGCATTTAGGACATTTTTAACAGACTTAATTTACCTTGAAATAAAACCAGTTTTTCTCCAGATCGGAAAACTTGTATTTGTTCCTGTCCTGAATGACCGAAGGATGACAATAGGAAGTCTTTTTCTATTTTGTATTCCCTCCCTGGATTTTAATGACAGGCCCCCTCTCTTCATTGACTCCAGATGTCACAGCGTTTTGAACAAAATGAGGGCTGTTGATCTGGAAAAAGGGGCCTAAGATTTGATTTTGGACAAGATGTGGCTTGTGCAGCTGGCTTCTCTCCCGTAAGAGGAAGACGATCATCTGCCAAAGTGCCTTGAGTGTTAGATGAACCATTTGTTTGCAAGCATATTGAAAAGTTTAAGTTGTGGGTTGTAAACATTTATTGCAGTTTACTGGCTCCGTTTTCATTATGGTCCAATGCACCACCTGGAGTGTTGGAGATAAATGTACTGCTGGTGTCTTTTTCTTACTATCAGAAGTGTCTAAATTCAGTTTGCTGGTTCTACATGGGGAAAAAGCCTGTAAACGGTTTAACTGCAGCAAATATTAGTGTTTACGACCCCAGATACGAGCCAGTAATCTTATTTGGACAAGCAAATGGAGTCCGTGACCCCCAGCATTTTGGCTTGGGGAGCACATCAAGTGTGTTTAATGTGTTTGGAATGGGAGGCAATAGATAAACATTTACAAAGATGGTCAAAAAACTGCAAAGAGTATGAAGTACGTAAGCAATGGATTCACAAATATTTGATTGGATATATCCCATGTCTTTGGTGAACTCAAGAGGATTGTTAGTCTTGTTGTTAGTCTTGTTATCAAGTAATAACATCGACCCAACCACATACAGATTGGGCCCAACACGGCTGGGTCACAAAGCCTGGAGGTCCTATATAAACCATGTTCCAGGACTCCTTGGACCTTGTGTTGGCTTCTTTTATATTTGGTGTTTTTAAGCAGTTTATCTCACAGTAAGTCAAACTGAAAAGTGACCAGTCGTCAGACCTCTCGCTGTTTACAAAAACTGGCTCCAAAAATCAATTCAACCCTCTTCAAAACTTCACTCTCACAGTGGAAAGCAGCAAGAAAAAAGAAAAAAAGCTGGTGCTGATGCTTCTGTAGAGGGCCCTGAGTTGTTTGTAATGCTGAGGGAAATGCTATAAAAAGAGAGCAATGTGTACATTGAGTCTGTACTTCATCAGAGGAACTATTTGAGGCTGCAGGGAAGGGAGCGATGTGGGAAAAAGTAACTCACTTGACTTATGGCCCACCGCTAAAGAGATCCATTTGAAGAGGGCTGGCGAGTAGCACAGTGAAGGAGATTTAGATTGGTGTTGAGTAGAAGAGGCTTTTACCCTTCTGCCAGAGCTGAGCAGAGCAAAGACAAAGCCGGGCCAGCAGAGGAAAATGTGGACGTGGCTCACTGGCATACGTGTGACATGTTCTCATGGAGCTACAGTAGCTGCTGGCTGCCGCTGTGCAAGAGGGATAAACAGGGGAAGGCAGTCGCCTCCAGGAGTGAGGGTTACAGAGATGGCAACGTGCTTGTTGAGAGTTTTCCACTTTGTATCATAAATCGATTTGATTGAAGCTCAGCAGTATGTGTTTTGATGTTGTTGGATGTAATGTCATGTCTGTCCACTTGTTCTTGTTTCCTGCTTGATTTGTGGCTCGCTGTGAAACCCTGACAGTTTTCCAGATCTTCTTGGAGAACTGGAAATGGCAAAACAGGAGTTCCAGTGGTGTTAAGGGATTACTGTGTCCTCTTAAAGCTCTGCTGTGTGGTGGCCCCTTTATGGTGATTTGTGGTGGTTTGGGTGTTAAACAGGTGTGTGTATTAATGCCAAAATGACCTACTGAACCCTCCCCACATAGCCGTTTCCTGGATCCAACATGATTCCACGTTCATGGCATACTGTATTTTCCAGATAATAATCATGAACAGCTGAGTTGGAAAAAAACATCAGCCTCCTTTTTGTATTCCTGAGTTTGAGATATCATGAATGTCAGTCAGCAAAAGTATGGACAGACCAGTTTCAAAATAGCTGCACAGCAAGCCGTATTGACAGTAAGTGCATTTCCATCCACCTGTTTTCATACTCATTTTCAATTTACAGATATAAAAACCTGAGTGGAAAAGCACTAAAAGCAAATAAAAAGATGGAAATATTGCACACAAAAAAAAGTTCTTACACTTGGCTGAAGTGGAAAAGTTGAGGTGCAACAAAATGGAATGGAAAAAGACTTGGCAAATAAATCAAGATTAAGCTTTCACTCCACTGAAGAGACACAAAAATAGCGGCAGATGAAAACATCAGATTTGCATGGATCAGTGAAGAGACCGTAGCTTTCCTCAAATCAACACATGAAATAAACAGAGAGGCTGTAGAGCCATCATTTTTCCACATGGTTTTTCACAGTTTGAGGTCAAACTGGTGCTCTTTTTAACTGCGTAACGTTGCCGTGCCCTCTTCTTCCACAATGCTTCAGTGACCACTGACTGGAGAATTAACACAAACAGCTGTTTATCTCAGTGAACCAACTCCTAATATGCACATAACATTCGTGGATGGAACCATGCATTAACTCGCATTTGCAGACTTAGGGAAAATTAAGTTAGAACGTGCACTGCATTTGGATGGATGCCACATCCACAGAATGCCACATAAGTGTTTTATTGGCCAAAGCACAGAACAGAATGAAACTGACATTAGCCTTTCAGTAGACATCTCCCTTCATGTCCAAACTAGATTAAACTTGTTTTAACCGTAGCATTTTTAGCATGCATATTTTCACTTTTTTCTGTTGATGTTTTGAGTCAGCAGATCAGTGAGTTCAGCGATAAAATAAAATAAAAGTCCCTTTTTTCAGGATTTCCCATTTAAGAAATGTGTGTATGTGACTACATTAAACTGTGTAGCATTAGCATGGTTAATTTCTGGTTGGATATGAAAAAGTAATCGTCATATAGTTTACTTTGCAGACTCCACGTATACATGTGATGTTTATGTGTTTCATCAAGATCTAATCATTTTGTATCTACTAACAGAAAATATTTTATATCCTGAAAATGAAGTGTTTTTGGAGCTCTCAAACATTTAAACACTCCTCGGCGCATGTTTAAAACCCTTGCACTATGAAAGGAAATCATTCATACTTTTCCTCCCTGAGGAAGGCAAAAGCTGTATTCACAACTTAGTGGTATTTTCAGCGTCGTAATTCGGGACCTGTTTTATGTGCTTGTGTTCTCGTACTTAGAGCGTCAGGAAATGTTCTGTACCAGTCTGTTCCTTTCTGTTATGTCCTGCTACACGATGATAATCTTCCCCGTGTGTTTATTTTCCTGCTGTTTTCCCAGACGCGAAGGAGAGGTCGGCCAAGAGATTCTCTGTGGATGGCGTCTTCAATTACACCTCTTTGCTGCTCAGCCAGGAGGACGACATGCTGTACGTTGGGGCCAGGGAGGCCCTGTTTGCCCTCAGCCTCTCGGACATCAGCAAGACCAAGCTGCAGAAGAACGTGAGCATTTGGAAAGAGCCAAAATTGCAATGAGCAGTTTGCTTAAAAATGTGCAGAACTGGGCTCACTACAACTATGGTTGCAACCAGAATTTTGAGACTAATTTAAGCAGTAGTTAGAGTTAATAATGTGGTTTGTAAATACAAATATCCAGAGTTAAATACTCGTGAAATGCAAAAACTAACAGCTTACTTGTTTCCTTATGTTGTTTGTGTATCAAAAAAACAGAAACAGTCCTTCGTCTTCTGGAGATATAGTAGAATCAGCATGGTTCCCTGAATTTCACATGACTTATTCAGGGTTTCTTTTTCATCTTCAGTTGACGTGGGGCACTCCTGCTGGAAAGAGAGAGGAGTGCAGCTTCAAAGGGAAGAACCTGGAGGTGAGTGGCATCTTTTACTGCTCCAGCAAAACACCAAATAATGAAAACACCCAGGAAAAATAGTTCCTGTAATGACAATGCATGGAGCTTCTTGTGCTGTGTGTTTGTTCTTTCCTTGCACTCTTCTCTGACTGACTGTGAGAAGATAAAATGAGCATAGAGTTTAATGTTGACAAAACTTTCCACCAGTTACAAATAGATTCATCAAGTGTTCTGGCTCGCCGGGGAATTGCTCTTTTTCTTTTTTTTTCTTTTTTTTTTCTTTTTTTATCGTGCGCTGCCTCTTTTCTTTCTGTCTGTCTGTTACCTTGTTGTCATGCCAGCTGTTGTATCCCTGGGCGACAAGCCTCGGTAATCTGTGCTCTGCAGTGTACAACTCTGGTCTGTGTATTACAGAAAGCTCACCAGGCAACTGCTGTGTGATGCTGGGAGGTTTTCCCAACAGTGTTTGAGAAAAGGGAACATTTTTCTTCTTTTTTTTTTCTATCGAACGGTTTCTGAAGTATTTGTGTCTTTTTTTTTGCTCTCAAAGATTTACTTTATGACTACAAGTATTTCAGGAACAGATTTTAAGGAGCTCTTAAGAAAAACACATTCAGTTGAAAAAAATTCTTGTGGATCCGTAGAGCTCACTCTCTCTCCATTTGTTCCCCATCCAGACTGATTGCTTCAATTACATCAAAATCCTTCTGCGGCTCAATAGCACTCATCTCTATGTGTGTGGCACCTATGCTTTCAGTCCTATCTGCGCCTACATAGTAAGTAATGACCTCTCAATCTACCTTTTGTTCATTTTCAAGAGTTGATTTTTCTCCTGCCATTTATAAAAAAAAAAGAAATGAAAAAGATTTTTGTTTCTCTCCACTCCTCTCACCACACCAGCTGTGAATTTTGATACATTTTTTTAATGATCCTTAAGAATCAAGCTCTTTTATCTGCCATGTCAGTATTGGATCTGTTCTTATCCAAGCGTAACCAAATCCTGCTGAGGCACTTTAGCCAGACAAGTCAACAGGGGGTACACGAGCTGTGTGGTTTCCAGCGAGTGGGAAGCAGTAGATCTGTTTATCTAGTGGAGGAGTACATCTGGAGTGACGGTAACCGGCAGCAGGATGACATTGATTTTGGGGGGGGGGCGGGGCAGCAGTGGAGCTTGGCGACAGCTCAGCTCTTAAAAGCAGGGGCATTAAACTCTCCTCTCTGACGTCAGAGGGAAAGAAAAACACGGGACGTCTCAAACTGAAGACGACTTGGCAGGACTTTAGGCCCTGAACTGGGATTCCAAGCAAGTCTGAGCCCGGTTGGTCTGCATGAACACTCGTCATGTTGACAGAGTACAGAACTGTGTGTGTCTGTGTGTCTGTGTGTGTCTGTCACCCGGAGCGTTCCTACTGGCCAGATGCTCTCCGAGATGCATAATATTAACATTATTAAATGTTTTATTTTTATAGCTCTTCTCAAAACAGTCGCAGAGGGTTTTACGGGCAGTGTAATAGGACACTGAGGCCAAGAGGATACACTAAACAATCAGAATGATAGACATGAATTAAAACAAGCTCTGAGTAAAACAACATCTTGTAATGATGATGCATGGGAAGATTTCCCAGGCAATGGAAGCACTTAATTTGATTAATAGTAAATGGAACATGGAGTTACTATTACTGCAAATTGCCCACATACATTTTCTATCTTAATACTCATATCCCCATTGAATGCTTTTGAATGAATGCATCCATACTGACAGCACAGAGATCCCCTCTTAAGTTTTCACGTAGGTGGTGGGAGATTAAATCTATTGTCGTCGTGTGCAAAAATGTCTTCCAAGGTTCAGCTGAAGCTGATATGAGGCTTTTGTAGGAAATTTGACCAAAACTCTTTCCTTCTGTTTCTGTCCCTTCACTGCAGTTCAGCAAGGAAACACTGTGGAAACACCGAGAGTGAACTTTGCACTAAAAGACTGAAATTTAGGAGGGTGTCCACTTGACTAAAACAGATTGCTGGCACGTTATATTATCTTCAGTTGAACTTTGTATGTCCGTTTCACTTAAAGCAACCAATAACCGTTTCAAAGTGCATATATTATTTATCTCAGTGTTGGGTTTTTTAGGGTTTTTCTGAAAAGCACTCCAGTGACTAACACAAAGCTGCAGGACTTGAAAGAGACAAATATTGATGCAGCAGAAGCAGAGAGATCCTGACTTTCAGTCACTAGTATGCGTAAAGCTCCCATAATCTTGAATCCTAAAATTTTAGATTGAAACTAACGATCAGTTAGTCAAGCAAAAGAAAATAATCAGCACAATTGTGATTTTTAAGTGAAGTTTCAGTCAAAATCTGCTGGTTCCAGCTTCTCAAATGTGAGAATATGCTGCTGCTTTTCTTTGTTTTGTATCTTTGTAAACTGAATATCTTTCGGTTTGAGACTATAATTGGTCAAACAAAACAAACATTACAAAGACATCACCCACGCTCGCCGTAATGCAACACGAGATCATGTTTTGTTCCTTCCCCTCCCTGCCTGCTAGATGCCAACATCTGTCTAACTCCCTGCCCAGTGTTTGTAACGCAGGCTTTCTGTTAAAAAGCCCAACCCCAAGATTACTCAAGTGATGTCACTTTGCGGTATTTTCTCAGACTTGACAGAGACATTGTAAGTAAAGTCCTGTTTTCACAGGTTCATTATTGACCAGCATACTAACTGTAGTTCTGCCTGGTGTTGATACTTAGCAAACAATATATTAATGAGCCATAGGCACTTAGAATTACCTAACGTATCTTCTGTTAATTGACAATGTCTGAAACCAAATCACAGTTTTCATCATCACTGTTATGAATCAATTTTTTCTTCCTGTGTGAATCACACAATCTGCCAGCAGACAGACCTTAAGGATAAGGTTGTTATTCTATAGTTTGCCTGTTGTCAATAGATTACATGGAAAGACCATAACCAGCAGTGTGTAGAAACAGCAGTGTGTAGATGGTTTATGTCTGACTCACAATATGTTACCATTACTGAGTTCATAGTATTGAAGGAACTTGTTACCCAGTGCAACAGTGTGGCTAACTGATGTGTTTTTAATAGTTTTTGGAAAACAGTGGAGTGCTATGGCACTGAGGAATAATTGGCTACATAAGAAATAGTCTTTAGTCGACCATTTCATTGTTGGTTTTGGGCTTTTCATGGGATTTGCTGTAAGTTTTCATTTTCTCACTATAGAAATAAGATAGTGGTGTGTAATGTAGGCAGAGCTGCTGTGCGTGTAATATGACCGAACTCCCAAAAAGTCAGTCAGCTCTCTGTGCGTTGTAATGGAGAAAGTGAGCTCCAAGTCACTGAGCTCACTTCTTTAGCTCACTCTTTACTACAACTAGAATTTCATTGGACTGTGCCTGAGGGATTAACTGCTGTTTGTGTCTGTCTCCAGAACACGTCAACGTTCACACTGGAGAGAGATGAAGTGGGCGAGGTCGTGATGGAAGATGGGCGCAGTCGCTGCCCCTTTAATCCAGAGTACAAATCCACCGCCATCATCGTTGGTATGTAGTCATATACTAGTTTTTCTTTCTTTCTTTATGTCACTTTTAAAAAAAGCGCACATACACACAAGGTATTATTATGACTGGCTTCCTTCTGGGAAGAGACTCAGCTTTTTCTGAAGCCGCTTTGATGCTTCCTACATCTTTGATTCGGTAATGAGTCATGATGTGCCTGCTAATGTTGTTTGTCTGCATCAGACCGTCTGATAAATAGCCGGACGCCAACAGGCACTGTTTGTTTTCAACTTCTTTAACAAGCAATTAGTAAATAATTGAGCGGGATACGGGCGAAGGAAATGATTTGTATAATCCCTCGCTCAGACTGTTCTGTTATGGTGCTAACAGTTCATTCTGATCATTACTGACTTCATCTCTAACAGCTCAAAAGGCACAAGATTCCTTCTTAATTAATCATGTTTGATTAATTGCAAATCATGTTCATAGTTTAAAACTTTGGAATCTTTGTCTTTTCCTTTGTTTTCTTCCAGATGGTGAACTGTACACTGGTACTGTCAGCAACTTCCAAGGGAATGAACCAGTCATTTACAAGAGTTTGGGTCAGGGAACTGCGCTGAAGACAGAGAACTCTTTAAAATGGCTGCAAGGTAAACCCCATTTACCCCCATCAGATGGCAGATTGTGCCCCCCCCTCCCCCCCACACACACACATCTTCCATTATGTACCCAACAGAGCAGATAAGCTCCAAAATGTAGTGATCATTAGTGAGGCACAGTCGCTAATGCATGCAGACCGAGAGCAAAGACAAGCTCTCTTAGATTGCGTGAGCTCTGTCCTATCAGTCGGCGCACATGCACATCAAAACAGCCTCAGCCGGCTGCCACTGGTTTTGCCGGAGTAAGCCGCACTTTGCGCACAATTAAGACCTCTCTTGTCTTTTGATCTCTAGGTAATTCATGCAGAGTGCTCCTGATGAGACATCTGAGTACAATTATACAGAGGATGCTGTTTCCTCTACTCTTCCAGGATCGCATGACACAGCTCTCCTGCATAGACTGACAAACTCTTTCCAAATTCCCTTCAATGATGCACTGAACAAAAGTGATGAAGCTGCTGAAAAACTAGTTCCCTTGCATTGATAATAATGAAGGTATGACAAGTCTCCAGCAACATGTTTTTTTGTTTTTGCTATTTTTGACAGATCCAGTCTTTGTCGGGTCAGCTTACATCGAGGAGAGCCAGCCAATAGGCAACCCCGTGGGCGACGACGACAAGATTTACTTCTTCTTTAGCGAGGCGGGAAAAGAATTCGACTTCTTTGACAACACCATTGTGTCGAGGATTGCTCGCGTGTGTAAAGTAAGTCACCTGGGATTGGGGTGAGGTCACTTAGCAAGGCGGGCGTGCAGAAAGTCCGTGGCACGGCGTTGCTCGAGCTTCCTCTCCTTAATCCAGATACAATTACCTCAAAACAAGGCGGGGCGCTCCCATGTCAAAGCACGTTTGGTAACATTTAACTGTATACTAGTTAAATGCCTGTGTGGATGCAATGGAAATATGTCACTGGTGCATTAAAGCTTTTTCTTTTTTTGACTGTGCAAATATGTTTTCAACAGATTTGCCCCCCCGCTTGAATCATCCCCTCTTCTTACCTCCCTCCCTTTTCTCTGCAATGTCATCTCCCCACTCTCCTTCCATCTCCCTCACAATGTCAGCTGCACTCGTCCATCCCTCCAGCTCTTTGCCTCTCTCTACCAGCGCTTTGAGCTTTGCAGGCATTATTAGTATTCAAGGGTGCTTCGCAGCAATATGAAATGCGTTTCCCACTCTACTTCACGGCCGGTTTTTGCAACTGCGGAATGCACTCAAATCATTTAAACTGTTGACGTCATTCCTCACCCCCCTCCCCCTCTAGAGTGAAGTTTGGTTCGATCACCCTGAATAATCAGCCTCAGACTTTATCCTTTTCTCACCTGTCATCAGATCAATTAAACGGCTATGAAGCCGCCTGATATACATGCGCTCAGCATCCCTCCCTGACTTATGCCTCTTGTTCATGGAGGCAGTAATGTGAGTAATCGTGGGGACAGCATGTAATCTTAAGTGACAGCTTAATGACTTAGTCCTGCCAGGCTCTGGCACTCAGTGCTGTGACACCTCTCACAGCCGGCGGAGCGCCTCCTGGGTTCTATATATGGAAATCATTGACAGAAAGGCCCCCAGACTGTGGCAACTTGCTGCAGATGAACTGTGCAATAGAGACAGAAGAATGGCTGTCTCTGCTCTATAAAGCGCCTTTATTTCACTGGTATGCAGCAGCCCTTTTTTCCCTCTTTTCAGATGCTGTTCTATGGCGGTACAGTAGTGCTGCAGGTGGTTTATTCTCCAGTTTACTGGGTAAATGCTGAAGAACGTTAACAAGTCTATGTATTAACATGACACATAGGAATTCCACCTACTGCTCAATTTCCACTAAAAGAAATACTGTAGTAAGAAATGTAGTTTGTAATTTTTCGCAAAATTATTGTCCTGCAAATGCCAATCACGTTCCACAGAACATTTGTTACAAGTGAGCAACTGATGCCATAAAGATCTGGGGCTGGTTTTATAAAGACTAAAGCTTAGATCTGCCGATAGTCAAACTTTAGATAGACATCCAAATTAATTTGTCGCCCTAAGCTGTCTAGCTCTCGACTATCTTAAGTAGGACTAATTTGCCGTGAATTATGGCTAGAATAAGAATCCTTTCAAACTGAGAAACTTGGCTGGATGAGCCGCTCCTTCCACTCCTGCAGAAAATGTTTAAAAATGGACATTTTAGTCTAAAAATTCAAAGTATAATAAAGATAGAAAACACAAAAAGGGCAGGTGTCATTGATTGTTACCATGGAAACATGGCTCTAAGGCCAGAGTTAGCCCGCTGGGTAGGATTGCTGACTTTCTAGGTTTAAAATAAGTCTGTCTTCATTTTTGTGAAACTTGCATTAGAGCAGAGGCTTGAAATAACTGTACGGGTACAATTCTCTCAATTTTTTAAAGCTTTTGTTTGTTTACATTCTGGCTGTCAGTTCTTGCTGCGGGCCAAAACTATTATTATATTCACCCTTTATTTCTCAGAACAGTGTATCACATCTGAACACACGCCCTGTCAGTGAGCAGAAAGTGCTAACTCAGATTAGAGTTCGGTAACACCGAGGTATGAAGGCCCCTCCCTGTCAGCAGGCTCAGTATCTGTAACACACTTTTGTGGACTGATAGAAAGCATGTACTCCCTTTTCCCTCTACTTACCAGGCCAAATCCAAGTCTGTGGTAAACGTGGTTTTATTTTATCATTTGAAAACATTGTTGGTGTGCTGGTTCATCTTGGCAGACGTTTTGCTACCTTATAAAGAGGGCACGTTTCTTGTAAGATAAGATAAGTGAAAGTCTCTTCAGTTTTTTTTTCATGCTGCTCTAACTACTGTTTTACTTGCGTTTGCCAAGTAATTCTGCTTCCGAGTTGTTTTTTCTCCCTCTGTTCCCTATCTGTCCCCCTCCCTTGTTCCACTCCCTCTTTCCTCTTTTCCTTTGTTTATTCAGGTGTGCACACTGAGGCAAGGAAGATTATGAGCATTGTGTGGCACCATTTTCTTTACTTGTTGTTGATCTACTTGTCAGGTTGACAAATGCGAGGAATCCCGAAGAAATCTGAATCTGAAAAGACAAAATGTTAGAGAGCGATACAGCACAAAGGGGGCGAGCAGATTTTTTTTGGAGGGCAGCTATGTGGGGGAGTGGTCGATGCGATTGAAAGTACAAGCTGTGCAGTGGAGCACAGCAACAACGGCGGTGGACAGCTGAGAGAGCAGGAATGTGGTCTCCTCATTATGTGGACAGGCTACTACCACAGCCTAGTAATTGGCTCCCAGGCCCCGCATCAGCCCCGCGAGGTTTCACCTCAGCGTATTGTTTGTGTGTAACAGCACTCAGAGGAGAAAACAGAGGTAGTTCTAGTTTTGCATTTTATTATCTCCTCAAGGGTGATTCACTCTTCTGTGCTGTTATGAAGGAGTTGTTCAGGGTTTTCGGGGCTGATGGGATAGTTTGGATTTGAGGCCGGAGAACTGTCTTGAGATTGGGCGAGTCCACTTGTTTTGGTCCTGGTCTTCCTCCTCCTCCTCCTCCTCCTCCTCCTCCTTCCTCTTCTCCTTTTCCCCCTCCTGCAGCTTGCTAGCAGTATTTGGAAGGAGTTTTCTTTTGGTGTGTGTTTACAAGCTTTTTGATAATTGCTAGTCCTAGCAAAGTGCTCTGATAGCTGTTTATGTGAATATTTAGTGACAGCTTAAAAGAAGAGCGAATGCCTCCTCGGTTTGTTTTCCTTTTCACATCTCCTCTCCTTCAAAGAGCAACTGATAAATTGCACTGAGGCACCTTTTATATGGAGAGCCCCCCCCCCCCTTCCGAAAAAAAATATCCTTTGTAATTCAATATAAATGCACCACACATGTGCTGCAGAACAGGAAATGATTCCAACACTTGGAATTCCACCAGTACATTGAAAATACAGTTGGTTGTGATTATTTGTCCATCGTATTTCCTAAGAAAGAGGTCATGACAGTCTCAGTAACCACTTTTAGATATTCTTATTTGACCTCACCATCACCCTCTAAAGCAAAGGGGAGGGATTGCAGCTGTGATACACAAGGACTCAGAGTACTTAGTCTTTCCGAGGCTAGTAAATTGCAACATATTTGATCTCAAAAATGTGTTTTGCTTATTGTTATTTCCCTTGGATGCTTGACCTTCACTGTGCAGAATGATGAATGTGCAAAAGGCTGTTTCACAAGGGGGGAAGTTTCTCTGTGTTCACCTAAATCTTCAAAATCTTCTTTGAATATTCAACTTAAAGGAGCCTCTAGTGCTCATACTCCGAGAATACTGAGAATGGACATCATAGGAGACATCTTGTGTCCAGCAGTGAAAGCTTTCGAAAAGAAAAGTATTTATGTCTTAAAATGTGTGTGCAGGGGAATTAAAGTTTGACATGTTTCCCAGATCTAACATCAGTTGCTATTCGATCAGCTTTGCCGTTAGCTTTCCAGTCCAGCTTGTCTGACAGCTTAATTGGAAATCCAGTAAGGCATTCTTACTTAGGCCGGGTGTGGCCCTCAGAGGCTGAGCCTGCTCCACTCCTCTCCTGTTTTCTTGAAGTCTCGGTTTGTTGTCCAGAGGTGACTCAGAGGCCATGGCATCCTCCCTTCCAACCACAGCCGCAGTCTCTCCCGGCTGAAAAACACATTTCAGCCAAAGTGGAGTAAAAGTCCCATTTCTCCTGTTGCTCATCCTCCTCACTGCAGTGTCTCCTGCCGGTGCTCCCTCTCTGACCTCACCCTCTCTGCACCCTCCTTCCACTGCTATCAGTGGATCATCATTGTACATCAGCCTCAATGAAACAGAGACACTCAAGGAGTGCTTGTCTTAATAAAACAAGATGGATAGATGAATTACGCTTAACTTTTATAACTAATTGTTTGCAGGGTGATAAGGGAGGTGAGCGGGTGCTGCAGAAGAAATGGACCACATTCCTGAAGGCCCAGCTCCTGTGTTCCCTCCCTGACGACGGCTTCCCCTTCAACATCATCCAGGACATGTTCGTCCTGAAGCCTATGGGAGACAGCTGGGAGAGCACCGTCTTTTACGGCGTCTTCACCTCGCAGTGGTAAGAGACAAACCGAGGGACTTGTTCTGATCACTTAACGGAGCCACTTTAATTAATCTGATTTATGGCACTTGTACGGTTTATGTTTATGCATAAACACGCAGACACTTGAATCTACACAGCTCACGCACACACATTCACACCATCTAGAGACAGTTTTTATTTAATATCTGCACTCAGACTTGGCAAACTGCCTTTTCTTACTTGGCTCCTCTGAATTTAGAGCAGCTGTAATGAGCTTAAACACTGACACAAGCTCGTGCAACCCCAATGTCTAATTGATGTATCAACAAAATAGAGATTTTGAATATGGAAAACCATTCAAGTACACACTACAAATGTTCTACAGTGCGAAGCTGCTGCCCCACTTTCCCGAATAAAATAACAACACATGCAGAAAGGATGGATCGAATAAAAATAAATAAATAAAATCCGACCATTTTCACAGCCAACATCCCCAGTCTTCACACACACCCTGAAACAAGAGCAACAAGATAAATGTTTCCTTTGTTCACAGGTATAAAGGAGCCTCTGGCAGCTCAGCGGTGTGTGCCTTCACCATGGCTCAGGTGGAGAGGGCCTTCAGCGGGCGCTACAGAGAGGTCAACAGGGAGACACAGCAGTGGTACACCTACAACCACCCTGTGCCAGAACCACGACCCGGGGCGGTGAGTACAGTGAAGGCAATATCCTGTGACTAGCCATCCAATTCATTTTCTTTTGGGTTCAGTCTGTGCAGCTGTTCATTCATGTCGAATCAATCTCTATTCAGTCAGAAGAATGAAAGTTCACTTAACAGATAAAAAGTTTTTTTTATTTTTTTTATTTTTTTACTATCCCAAATATCCATTTTTGTCAGAAGTATGTTACGGTCTCCAACAAAACATCCAGCTGAACCTGTAGACTGATTTCTGGGCTGTTCAACAAGTGAGCTTGATGTAAAGCAGATGCTCTCTTTTTAGTTTCTTTGCCAATATAAAGACAGAATCCAACAACTGTCTTACTGATGCTCTATGTAAAACAATTTTCTGAAGACTCAAATCTAGTAGATATTTGCTTAAAAATCATGGTTAAAACTTTTTATATCAGGCAGCAAAGCAGTTTAAAGCCCTTCTATTATATTCAGTCTCTGTTTCCAGTGATATCTCACCCCAAACTTTATGTTCTTCAAGTCAAGTGTGATACCTACATATAGGTAAATACAATACCTTATCTCACTGTATGTTTGTATTTCCAGGACTAAGAAAAGATTTCATTTGTCATCTCTAATTTACTCCCATGCAGTGCGTGACCAACCACGCCAGGCAAATGGGTATCCAGTCGTCCTTGCACATGCCCGATAAAGTGCTCAACTTTGTCAAGGACCATTTCCTGATGGACAGCGTGATCCGCAGCGCTCCCCTGCTGCTGAAGCGCAGCGTGCGCTACACGCAGATCGCCGTGCACAAGATCCAGGGCATGGAGAGGGCTTACGACGTGCTCTTCATCGGAACAGGTAACACATCTCTGCACAACAGCTTCTCTCTCCTAATGTGGAATTACCATGATTTTTAGGGGAAAATCTTTGAAGAGGAATTTTAAAGTATATTCCCGTAATTTGCAAAGACGAAGTGCACTTTTGTGGGTTTGATTTGTGATTTTAAAAAAACAGCATAGGTTGCCTCTTTCCTCCACAATCTGTCCCCTGCCTTCAATTTAAGTCACTTACACTTATTTTCTCTGTCTTCCAGATGATGGAAAGCTCCATAAAGCCATCAATGCCAACGATAAGATGCACATCATAGAGGAGCTGATCCTGTTTCCCGAGCCTCAGCCCGTGCAGCACATTGAACTCGATCCTCAGAGGGTAAATCACAACTCTTATCATCACTTCATTAACAGCATTTAATGCTGAAACTAGATCAAATACACTTAATACAACTTAATACACATCTGTGATGATTATTGTCATACTGGTCTGTGTTCATAATCAAATTCATTTTCCAGTAATGAAAATGTGGAAGACTTAGATTCACCGGAGCACAAACTAGCTACAGACATTTTCTTTCCACAGGGCCCATTCCATTGAGTTTTCCTGTTAGTTATAACACCGTCTGGAATGGGGTTTATGATCCTCTGTGGCATTCTACACAGAGCTAAATTTCATTACCTTTTCTCTCTTTATTACATAATGGCCTCTCCCCGGGCCAAAGCAGCCAAACTGCAATCTTATCTAAGATTATGTAATTCTAATAAAGTCCAGGATACTTTTTGTGAGTGTATTCTTAGCTCCAAATAGGGATATGAAAGACTAAGACAGAATCCACATGATGTCTATCTAATATACTGGAAGATAAGATGGCCTAAATATAGACTCCCCTAGTGGGAACTCAGGGTGCACCATGCATCTGTGTTAATGTCACATTCATGGTGAATGTGAATGTCTGTGACACACATGAAGATGTGTTAAAAACACAAAAGAATAGATAATAAATCGAGGACCAGGCTTTGTAGCAACTCCTGTGAACATGGCTGCCATGTGTTTTTGACCACAGTCAGATTACTCAGCTGGCATCAAGTAAGAGAACAGCTGGCCCAAGTTAGTCCTTTGCTTAGGTTATATTGCTCTGTTTATCTTAAGTAATTGCTTTAGCGTGGTCTCCCCTTTTGAAATCAAAAATCCATAACCAAAAGCAGAAGGCCTGTTCTGCCCTGCGCTCACCTTTTTGATGATAAGGTTGTATCGCGCCGACTCACACATGTTGTTTTGTCGTCTGCAGGGTCTGTTGTTTGTGTCGTCCTACTCTGGGCTGGTGGAGGTGCCTGTGGCCAACTGCTCCAACTACCTGAGCTGTGGAGAGTGTGTTCTATCCAGAGACCCCTACTGCGCCTGGACCGGGCGGCTGTGTCGGGACGTTAGGATGGCTCCGCCTGACAGGTACAAGCTTGCATACAAATAACCTCGGAGGCAGAGTTTGAAATTGAAAGAAGTTTGAAACCTTTATTTCTAAACACTCACTTTTAATTTGTTTATCTACCTTAGATCACAGTCAATATGGCTGCATTTGTTTATTAAGACTTCTTAATAGGTGCGATTTTTTTCATTTTATAACTTTTCACATTCCTTTTTTCCACACAAAGCGTCATTTTAAAACCGCCAGACAAGTGAATGAAAAAATAAACCAAGTACGCATACATGTAAATCACAGAGGGAAATTTATAAGAACAAATACTTTACCTATATAATGAAAAACAGTGAAATTGATGTGTTTTTGCTCTGAAACAAACAAGCACATAAAACAAACATGCATTGCTCACAGTCATGTGCTTGAACAAAGCAGCTTTTAAAAGAAGATTGTTCTCTTAGTCATACTGATGAAGCTGTTCTCATAATAACAGACTTTGAGAGAGTAAAATGAGTGCATCCATACAAGGTTCCTCTCATTACAGCTGCTAACCCTCACCCTGTTGTTTTTCTTTGGTATGTTCTGGCTCAGCCACTGGCAGCAGGATGTGGAGGAGGCCGATACATCAGCGATTTGTAACAAGACGTTTCCCAGCGCCAGATCTGCCAGACCAGCAGCTTCTCGTGAGTGTGCTCTCTTTGTGTAGCTGTCTTTAATTAACGTGTTGTTAGTCACCTCGGCAATGACAACACGCACGCAGAGCTGTCGCATATTGTTGCAGATCTGTTTGATGTCAGAGTGACACTGAGTTCTGTGAAGAACGTGAAGCTGCTCGATTCATGTAAATAATATAGTTTAAACTTGTTGAGCAGTTCAGCACTCCACGAGGACTCTTTAAAATTGACTTCAAAGGAATAGTTCAGCATTTTGGGAAGTTTGCTTATTCAACTTTCTTTTAAAATTTGATAGATGAGAAGATCCTTTTCTTCATATAGGTTTGTTAACTTCTAAAGCTACAGCCACGAAGCATAAGGATGGAAGCAGAGGGAATTGTATTGAGCTGATTTTTGGACAGAGCCTAGCCAGTTGTTTCCCAGTTGTGGTCCCAGTCTTTAACTAAGCTAAGCTAACAGTCTTATGGCTCCAGCCTCATATTAAATGGACAGACGAAGGTGGTGTTCATCTAATGTTGAACTATTCCTTCAAGTTAAGCTTATATTACGATATTATTCCTTTAATGGGATCTTTCCAGTATTTGAAGCAACTTTTTTTTTTTTTTTTTTTTGTCGCCGTGGCTCCATTTCTTGGCTCATCCTGATCCCAGCCAACACGTTCAGAGTCCTGCCTGTAAGCTACGGTCCAACCTGGCCCAGGAGTGGGCGTTACAGGCAAGCGCCAGCCAGTTCCTCGCTACTCCCGAGGGAAACCTGAGTCGTGGTGGCTCAGGCCGACAGGATGGAGACCTCCCAGTGCTGGTCAGAGGAGGAGGGTTTCCACCAGCTGTTGGCTAACTACTGCGTGGTGGGCCCGCCAGAGGCTTTCCTCTGAGAGTCGGTCTTTCCTGGCACCCCATCGTGAGGAGACCATCATTTTGCCGAGCGAGTCTACGCTCTGCGACAGAGTCCACACCAGGACGTGCTGGAACAGACTGATTGTGGTAATAAGCCCTGCGCATGTTCTCCACAATTAGTGTATTCTCTGTTCGTCATCACAGGAGCACGATCACATGAAGTCCATGAAGCAGGGGCGGGTGTCCCAACAGCCTGCAGCAGAGAGGATGGGTGGGAAGCCCGCCGAGGCTTGCCCCTCATGACAACACCATCCCACGGTTCTTCAGATCCTGCTGAGGGCTACCAGGCGTTAAATGGCAGCTTCATCTGCAGCACACCCACGCTGCAGACCTGCCCGACGGAAGCTGGCAAGAGCTTCTCGGGGTCCTCCAGGCAGGAGCCGCTAAACCTGAAGAGGCCAGCATGGATACTCCCCGACCTGCCCCCCGGCCCAGGAGTGAGGCTAGGCTCGGAGATCAAAGACTCTATCGTAGCAGAGGCACAGTATCGCTAAAAGATGCCGCCCTGTATCTCCCTGAAGGATACAGGCCACTCAGCAAGGAGAGGAGATACTAACATCCTCCTATGTCACAACACATCTTTTGTTTTAGTCATCTTTGTTCTGTGATCATGTGTAGGCCATTTGTTTAACCATTTCCACTCGAGCCAGAGGTGTGACGGGTTGCTGCATGGGGCTGGCAGAGGAAGCAGCACAACAATCCAGTTTCAACCAGGATCACGAACCATGGCAGCTGCCTAAGAACAGTTATAATAACACACAGTCATTTTTTGGAGTCATTCTCATGGCCACTAACAGCATATGTGTGCGGTATGAACACCAAGCGATATGGGGAAGAAAAATAAAACAATAAACAGATGACTTTCCACCTCCTATCCTTTATCCCAGTATCTTAACGTTACCAAGATCAACATTAGATATTTGGTGGTATAAGCCACATGATGCAACAAAACAATAGACAATAAATTATAAATATTGATATGTTGTCCAGCCTATTTATGTATGTAAACCCTGCACATGGCTGCCATACATACTATTATACTAAAGAACCGAGCTACAGCTTCATGGAGACCAAGGTTCAGGTTTGGGAGAATATGATACATATTCATTACCAATCCTACGTTATGGAAGCAAGTCAGAAGCACATTTGTTCCCTTTTTGCTGAATAATGTCATATTGTATGAGGATAAAGGTAATGGCATGAAGCAGGCCAGGAGAGAACACATGTTGGTTGAGGCCCTCTTAAGCCTGTTGGAACAACATAGGAAAGGACTTTAACAAAAGGCAAAAATGTGATCCCGGAAATGATGGCAGGGGCCTAAATACGCCTTTTACCTCCTGAATGTGTGATATTCAGAGGTCAGTTTCATTCTCTCAAAACACCATGGACAATTTCAGAACTGCTATACATCTACCTTCTATCTAGAACAACCCTGTCCTTCAGTACTGACCTGCAAGGTACCATGATGAGTCAGTGAAGTGACTGAGAACACAGATAATCCTGTTTTGATGCAAATATGGAGAAGAGACTGTAGTACAAACACAAAAGAGCCAAGAAAAAAAAAAAAAACAGAGGAGGCGTCCACACACCTCTACCATGTTCAGGCAACACCAAAAATCATCCACGTGCACTGTGCCAAAAAACAAAAATAAAAAATAACTTGATTGTCTTATCTAAATACAATAGTGCCATTCTGTCATGACCACTCCATCTTCTCATGCATTGTTAGCATTGATCACTGTCAGAGCACATGGTGATGGAACCAAACTGGTTCACAAAAGTGGCACTAATAATATATGAATGTGAAGTGCAGAGTGGAAATTTGTCAAGACTGTTGGTTTATATGGAAAAAAAAAACAACTTTTGAACAGTGTTGGGAATAATAATTAACTTTCATGAAATCAGAACTGGGGCCAAATGATATGATGTGGAGATTACTACTGTGGTAGTTGTCAGGTGATAAAATATTCAGTTTTCTAGCTAACTGCCCATAAAGGAGTTATCTGCCCCTTCTTGAGTATTTCACACTGAAACTTATACAGATGCAAGAATTTCAGACTGAGATTGAGGTTGTGAGCACTAACAATTAACTTTCGGTCAAGTATGGCAACCCGTTAAAATGGCGTGATGAGAATAAAACTAAAAGCGGTCTCTGTCCAGACTTCATCCAGCTGCACTGTGTAGTGATGTAGATGCAGAGAAAACTGTATTAGCTCAAATATAACCCCCAGCCCACCAGGTTACATTTCTTACATATGGCATCCACTACAGTCCAATGTCAATATGTTGTTAATGTGACTTCAAGTAATCAGGGTGTTGAATACTTACAGGTTTGCACATTTCAGTAAAAAATTGGAGCATATTCAAAAAGCACGCTACTACAGAGAGACAGAAAGAGTGGCTGCTAGGGAAAATGATTTTAGAAATCAGTTATTACAGGGACCAGTGCAGCCATTACAAACCTCTTGCACCCACATTGTAGACTTTTGGAGACTTATCAAGCAAATTTTCCAAAGATGTAGGAAGCTGATAGTATTTGTGTAAATCTGAATGAGAAACATTTACTGCGGCCATAGGGACAATAATACTTACATGTCTTAGAATACCAGTTCACTGTATTGATCAGTAAGCCTACAATATATATTCAGTATCACACAGAATCAACATTTTTGCTATTTCAAACACTGAGCAGATATTATTCGTGCTATGTAACTGCTACAAGTTGACAATGGTTACATAGCATACTGCACCAACAGTGGTCAGTGTTTCCTTTTTTCTTTAGTTTTTGTTGTGTATATACGCAGTATCTGTGCATATTGTGTTTTAAGGGACCTTGTGCAAGATGTGTTGTAGGAATAGTCTTGAAACTAGAGTGAACACTGCTGATAATTTTTTCATAATGCTTTTCTGCCTACTTCAGTGTGCATTTCAACTCTTGCACAGAATACAGCACATTCCTCACCACTGTTTACTCAGCACCTGGACTGGTTTGTCAAGCATCAAAGCAGATATATGTTTTAATTTACATGTCATACTGACTTAAATAACTTGTTTGATATTTTATGAAAACATGGAATAGTTTGAATAATATATTGATAATATGGATAAAGCTACAGCTAGCAGGTGGTTAGCAGCAGCATAGATAGTCCTGGCACAGTTTCTGTACAGGGTAAAAATTTTCATCAGTGGCCTTCATGGTGGATTTGTTCCTGTGGATAGACCCAAACTAACTATTTTCACTTCAAAGTCTTTGTGCTAATAAAGATTGTGAGTGCTGGTGGTGGTCTTTAGATGTGAGACCAGTGCAAATCAAAGTAGGAATAGTGTCTGTTTTTATTGTCATCATGCTGAAATAAAAGAGTGGTTTGAACAACGATGCTGTTAGAAAGGCCTGGGTTCAGCATTTGGTTTTGATACCGTTCTCATGTCTGTGCTAAATATGAAGCTACAGCCAGCAGCTTGTTAGCTTAGCTCAGCACAAAGACTGGAAACAGGGAAATAGCTAGCAATTTTTTAGTTTTTGTATGGAGTTAAGAAAATATGACCTATTTAGTGAGTCCAGCCTTCTCCTGTTTACTGTCTTTATGCTAAGCTAAGCTAACCAGCTCCTAGCTCCAGACACATATTTACCATACTATTCCTTTTATTTGTTTTTGTATTTTTGAAGCTGAGACTGATCAAACAGATTTCTAACAAGTATGAATCTGATTCTAAAAAGCCTCAGTGCAGAGCATTGTTCATCACCACTGCTAAGACTAAGACTTTCTAAACTGTAAAGTCTCTGGAGGCTGAATAACCTACTTTGATATGCTTGATGGATAACCTCACAACATATTTTCAAAATGCCTTTAGACATCACGTAGTTCTGCCTTTAGCCATGTGCCGCATTGTACGCTACCCAGCAGTGACCTCACCAACAGAAACATGGTGAATGGTGTGATTGTAGCCCTCCATGGGCACACTTAACTCCACAACACAACACGGGTCAACAATAGATTTACAGATTCACCCAAGCCACCATTAACTTTACCCGGGAGCTGCTCAAAATCTTGTACCATTCTTTGCTTGTGTCAACAGTGATGCTGTGCACATAGGAAACACTTCTTTGAACAGTTCAGTATCTAACAATAATATTACTTCCTGATCTCATATAGAAAAGCTGAAGTTACAATACGATTTGACCTTAATAGTCAATAATCCCAAAAGGGTAAATACTGTGTCGTAAAAGTTGTGTGTATTTATTAATGACATGCTTTTCGTTAAAAAGCAAATAATCCCATGGTGATTGATGCTTCATTTTGAGTGGCTCCTCAGTAATGCAACATAGCCTACTGTACTGGACATGAATGTAGACAACTATATCATATTTACAGCAGTCTATTTTCTTAAAACAGCTTAAGTAGGCCATCCATTGCGACATCTTTTCAGGATTTTGTTTAAACGGTCATACAGCAAATAAACAGCACAACAGAAGTAATTAATCATTTGTGCTGCACGATGTAGTACTGCAGTAAGATGCAAGCACAGCTCCAGATCCTCCATATCGGCTCAGCCATGAGACACAGCAACAGCTTTGCCTCAGCATACTGAACACCATAAGCTTAGTTGACTGAATAACTATTAGACAAATGTGGTCTTGCCTGCATGATTTCTTTTTTTAATTTGTTGTGTACAAATAACATTGTGGACTGTATTTTTTGTATCATTGAGATTGTGACTGTTGTTTTTATTATATTGTACATAAAAAGCACTTTATTTTAATTTTTTAAGATAAATAAATAAAATACATGTTTTGACACATGCATGTGTGAGTCCATTTTACGTTTTGCCGCATTTGACCTTTGACCTTTGCACTGAGCTGATGTTTTAGAGAAAGACTTTTAATGTAATACCAAACCTGCATGTAATTTTAGATGTTAAAACAAAACAAGCATAAAAATCATTATTACCTCCGCCAAGGGGGTTATGTTTTCACCCGCTGTTTGTTTATTTGTCAGCAGGAATACGCAAAAACTGAACTGATTTGCACCAAACTTGTTGGAGCGATGGGGCATGGGCCAGGAAGAAACCCGTTAAATTTAGTTGCAGATCTGGTTAAAGGGGTGGAGCCAATAATTCTTTTTATTATTTTCTTTAACGTTTTGAGATGGGGCATTTCTCGACCTACAATAGAAGTCACAAAGTTTCACTCATGTATAATCATCTGTCACAGGGGCCAAATAAGGTGTTTGACACTCAATGCGCTGCGATTTGAGAGATTTTTCTTGACACAAATTTGCAAAATGTAAGTGGCTTGTTGGTCCAAGGGTATGATTCTTGCTTAGGGTATGAGAGATTCCAGGTTCAAATACTAAGCGAGTCTGTTACTTGAAATGATATACTGATAATCACTACCAATACCCACAAGCAAATTCTAGAGTTTACTCAAAATGGTGTTGAAGACCAAAAAAATAAATAAAATAAAAGCTAGTGAGTAGCATAGCAGTGGACAGATATATCTTAGTCTATCCTACCAGCCTACCTGAGTATTGTTGGTGACCATGTGCATCCCTTTATGAACACAGTTCACCATCTTCTTTCTTTACAACCACTGGGAGACCTTTCTCTCTTCTACAACTCTTCAATCATAAGTGGCTCACTGGTCTGGGGGTATGATTCTGGCTTTGTTTTCTAGAGGTCCAGGTTTCAAATCCTGGATGAGCCTGTTTGGAAGAACGTTGTAATGGCTTCCAGCAGCGAAACCAGAAACAATCCTATGAGAAAAGAAATGTCTCTGGTCAAACTGTGATTCAGAGACATCTGAAACAGGACGAAGAGCCATAATTAGGCTCTGCTTGTCTGTGAAGAGTTAGTACAGTTTCTTATATACATATTGTATGTTCCTTAATGTAAAGTCTCAATTTGAAAACAAACAAGGTAAATAAAGAGGGTTTATGAGATTCTTCATGACTTCAGGGTAAGTGGCTTGTTGGTCTAGGGGTATGATTCTTGCTTCGGGTGTGAGAGGTCCTGGGTTCAAATCCTGGACAAGCCCTTTGTTCAGAATGAAACATCACCATTAATACAGCGAGAAGACAAAGGTTCTTGAATTGCTGAAGTACATGCTCTCTTTGGTCTTGCTACTTTGAAAAAAAAATGCCACAACTAGACTTGTACTCGGTTTGTGCTGTTTTCTAAAAGCTGATCAAGTATTTTTTTTATGTAACCATAATCTAACAAGAAACTATAGTTGTCAAATAAATGCAGTGGAGTAAAAAGTACAATATTTCCCTCTGAAATGTGGTGGAATAGAAGTAAAAAGATCTATAAAAATGGAATTAGTCAAGCACACGCATCAAGTTTAGTGTTGTGTAATGTTGCCATCCCTGGTGATATAAATCAACAGTTTAAGAGTTTGTGAAATTTTTCCTGAGATGCTTTTTAGACACCAGCGGCTCGTTGGTCTAGGGGTATGATTCTCGCTTTGGGTGCGAGAGGTCCCGGGTTCAAATCCCGGACGAGCCCTTTGTTTGCATTCATGTGGCTCGTTGGTCTAGGGGTATGATTTAAACTTGGGGTGCGGGAGGTCCCGGGTTCAAATCCCGGACAAGCCCTTTGTTTGGAATAATATACGGGTGGTTACTTACAAGGATGGTGCTGAAAACAGGGCCAGCCAGACATGTAGGGACTGTGATTGATTCTCACTTTGGTCTTGAAGGTCCATAGTTCAAATCCTTTCTCTGCGTGTAAAGACTCCATCTGGACTCTCATCAGGCGTCCAATCCAGGATGTATACTTCAACTGACTTAATGCACTGGTGAGGGGAAGTGTTTTCATGGACCTGCCTAAACTGACCAGTCAGTGTTCTGCAGAGCCTCAGACACAAACTCAGCCTCAACATGTACAAAATTTCCGGCAGGAAATTCTGCTCAGACAGGACAGTGCGCTGTGAATAAATCTCACCTTATTGATGTCCCAGCACCCCTGCTGAGACAGAGATCAGCTGCCAGCAGGAATAATAGGCCTCTTTCCTCACAGACTGCCCATGTGCGTGAAAGCTCAGATGGTCACATGGATAGCAGAGAGTGGATACTCAGTGCTGACTGTGACTCTCATCCAGCACTGTTCCTGAGATAACTCAAGGTTAATAAAAACAAAAAGAAGCCTGTCCGTTCTCATCTTTTTCCTGTCCGTCTTTTTTTCTCCTTTTTTACCAAATCCCGTCGAACCTCAGTGTATTCTCTCTCTTTTTGATGCCCTGTGACAGATCCCATTTACTTTCAACACCAGCCGCTCATCTGCTGTCACCGACCATTTGATGAAGAGCAAAGACGGTAATTTGCTATTCATTATTAACAAATCACTGCGCTGTGAAAAGTGCCTTTTGTTTGCCGCAGCCTTGAAAACAATTACAGTCAGCTTGCATTTCAGCTGTGATTGCATTGCATACTTCATGGCAACGCTTCGTTGATAGTGAAATTGAAAAGCAGATTTACTTTTCACAGTCAATGAAAGGAAATCAGTCCAGAGCCAAACTTCTCAGGTCACACACCATCTCATCCCCTTTCAAAACTGGATGTTCACATAATAGACAATACTGTTGAATAGATGATGATTTTAACTCATCTGTTAATAACCCAAAACACCTCCTATTTAAAGGGGTCCAGAAATAGAGCTGCCTTTTTATCTTTTTTCTTTCTTTTCTTTTTTTTTTTTTTTTTTTACATATTTGGTGTGGTTCAGTCTTGATTTCAATGTACAGGATGGTGATTTTGTGGACACACTAAAATTAAAGAGGAATTTAAGAAGTGTCTTTACTGTCCCGGGGGGAGAAATTGTTTCTGCAACATGCACAGTCTTGTGTCTTATGCACAAGCAATTAGACACAAGCATGTACTTGTGTTGTATCTCAAGCTGAAAATGATTAAAATCCCTCTTACACATGTGCTCCATTTATATTTTGCAAATTAGAGGTATAGTTTGATATTTTGGAAAATACATTTATTCACTTATTCTTGATTTACCACTCTCATCTCTTGTCTGTATGATAAATATGAAGCTGCAGCCAGCAGGAGTATATATGTGTTCCCCAGTTCAGTATTCTGTTAACACACATTAACCCTCCCATTAGCTTATTATTTTTTAACAACAACAACAACCCTAAATCTAACCCATTTGACAGGTTCCCTCAAGTATAGAGAGAGCAATGCCGGGGAACAGAGAACCCCTTGGCGGGTTCCCACATTTGGCCATGTCATTTTATCAAATAGAGAGCTGAGAAACATTTTTCAGGTTCCCATTATTTCCTATTTGGAGCTGGGGGAACATAGGACCTAGGGAACATGGAACCCTTTGTCATGTTCCCATTTTTTGCCATATAAATCTGGGGAACACTGGACCTTGGGAACACAGGAATGACCTATAGCCATTGCCAGCAGGCAGTTAGCTTAGTTTAGCTTTCCAAAGAGAGGAAACTGGAGACAGCTGGGCCGGCTCTGTCCAAAGGGAACAAAATACACCTACCAGCAGCCTTTAAGCCCACAGGGGAGGGACACACTGACGCAGTAACTTCCTGCAGTCTCCAGACATTCAGCAGAGGCCAAGAAATAACACAGCACATACTGTAAGCACATTCCCCAAATAACAAACTATTCCTTAAAAATACTTTTGATTCTGACAAGGACACACAAGAACACAAGTCACACGTAACTGTTGAAAATATCCTATGTGTAAAATGTGTTCTGGGATTGTATTTTCATCTTAGTTTCATTAGTCTAATTTCCCACCATCTCTCAGCCAATCAGAGGCCAATCATTTAGCTCCAGAGATCAATGATGTTTCAAACAAATTCTGCACACACATGCACTGTACTGTACTGTACTGTACATTTGAGCACACACAGTTTCTCTTTCGTGTTTCTACGTAGATATTCTTGCATTTTTGCATTTACTTTCCTGGTAGCTTTTTTTCTCTGGTTCAGAGAAATAGTTTTTTTTTTTTTTTTCCATAATAAGAAGTCGTCATGTGCAAGACCATTAAAAAACAGTGAAGCAGAGCAGGAAAAGTAAATTTTCTCTGCAATATAATGGTGCTGTGGGTCAGTACAGTCATATCTATTAAACTTTTAATAACAGTATATAATTATATTGTGCTGTGATATTAAAATCACAATTGTATTATTAAATATTTACAGACATATCCAAATTCATTAATATTGGGTGATGCTGATTCACAAGGCAGCAGCATGAGCTGTACCTGTGGAGAGTTTATAGTTAATGTATATTCCTCCTGCACCATCATTATTTATGGTATTATAAGACTGAAGACACAGTCAGTGTGTTATGGCATCATGCACAGACTGTGGCTATCAACCAGTTACATGTTTTATAACACCCATCAGTCATTGTGTGGTCATTATCTAAGCGGCTGCAGCAGTGTTATTGTTTAAAGCGTTATTGAAACACTGTTCTGCCTTCACCCTCAAAATAATGGAACAGGAGGAGTTCCTGCCTGTGGCTATATTTATCAACCACATGATGAATGTGATGATCACATTTTTCTTTAAAGGAGACTCCTCTGTGCACTTCCTCTCAAAGGAATGTTTTATCTAGCTGAAGCAGGGCGTGGCACATTATTTACAGGCATTTTTGGCCTTATTAGATTATTGAGATGAGATTAAATGGCATAGTGACATGTGTCAAAGGTACAAGACTATAGATTTAAACCCATGATGATACTTTGAAGGGTTTAAATCTATAATCTCTGCCCATCTCAGCTCTGAGTCCTGCGTGTTTCTCTCAGAACCAGACTTCATTTAGAAAAAGCAAAGCAGAAGTATTCAAAACCTGCCAGTGGGACATCTCACCTTGGATTTATAGCTTCTGAACCCTCATACACATTTAATGCTATTGAGCATTTTTAAGTGCAGTGTAGAGATGAGACTGGACTAAATCAGATACCATTAGCATTCAGCATGTCCCATCTATCCCAGACCTTTTCTGTTGCTTTTTTATCCTTATTTTTTATTGTCTTGTCTTTTCCTTCAAATTTCACTTCCAGGTCATTTGGGATAGGCACTGACTTCACTCACCAAGCGCTTTATTAGAAACACCTGTACACCTGTGTATTCATGCAATTATCCAATCAGCCAATCATATAGCAGCAGTGCAATGTATATAACCCTGCAGATATAGGTTAGGAGTTTCAGTTAATGTTCACATCAAACACCAAGGGGGGTGCGCGCGATGCGATGCAATGCGATGCAATGCGATTGCAGTAACTTTGACTGTGGTATGATTGTTGAGGTTTTCTGAAACTGCTGGTCTCCTGAGATTTTCATACAACAGTTTTTAGAGTTTACTCAAAGTGGTGTGACAAACAAATCACATTCAGTGAGCGGCAGTTCTGCAGACAGAAACACCTTGTTGATGAGAGAAGCCAGAGGTGAATGGTCAGACTGCTTTGAGCAGAGAGAGAGGGTACGGTAACTCAGATGACAACTGAGGTGAGCAAAGACACATCTCAGAATTCACAACACCTTGAACCTTGAGGTGGATGGGCTACAGCAGCAGAGGACGTCAGATTCCACTCCTTTCAGCCAGAGCGAAAATCTAAGGTTGCAGTGGACAGGCTCACCAAAACAGGACAGCTGAAGACTGGAAAACGCCTGATCTGCTGAATCTGGATTTCTGCTGAGGCTCAAAGAAAGTCAGCATTCATGGACCCAACCTGCCTTATGCCAACAGTCCAGGCTGTTGGTGGTGGTGTAATGGTGTGGAAATGTTTTCTTGGCACACACTGTACCCCTTAACTCCAATCAATCATGATTTGAATGCTACAGCCAGTCCTGGTATACCTGTTGATCACATTGCATCCCAGCCTTACCCATCTTCTTATGGCTACAGATCAGAATCCAGTAGAAACCTTTGGGATGTGATTCAACAGGAGATTGGCAGCATGAGTGTGTAGCTGACAAATCTGCAGAAATGATGTGATGCAATCATGTGAACATGGACCAGGATCTCAAAGGAATGTTTTCAACATCTTGTGGAATCCACACCACAAAGAACTGAGGCTGTTTTGAGAGCAAAGGGAGGACCTACCCAGTGCTGGCATGGTGTTCCTAATAAAGTGCTCAGTGAGTATATAATTTTATTTGCCCACCATTACTGAAGTACAAGTGCATAAATAAAGCTTGACTTTGCTTAAGTACAAAGCTTGACTACACTCGTGTTTGCTATGGGCAATTTTAGAATATTTAACATTCAGTATGTAGTATAAATCCACGCAGCTACATAGCATTATTGTCCATCTTCTCCCCAATTTGTACTTTGACACTGGACTATTCAACATTGTAAATAGCATAAATGAAGCTCCCTCCTCTCTGCGACAGCTCTGCTACAACAATGCATTTTTTCAGTGCTCCCATATCTCAACAAATTCAGCAGAGGGAGCATAAAGAGATGAGGCTTCTTGTATGAATTTAATTAGATGAGCTGACTTCATCCTTTCTCTGCATTCTGAGTCTCTCATCACCACTGAGCTCCCCTCTTGGTCTGCTTTAAGAAAACTTGCCAGAACCCACAGACCAGTCAGTCTGTTGGGCCTTATGCCTGAATTTAACTGAGATCTACCCAAAGCTGTAAGCAGAGTGTCATGGATGATAGCGGATAAGGTTTGAATTTTCTCGAATTGAAGCAACCTGCTGATTCTGCATTTGTTCCTCATCACTATTCAGCTCTTCAGCCACGCTCCCGCTATCTGAGATGGAAGAGAGCTAAACTAGTGACTTAATTATACGCCCTGTAATCTGAGGACACAAACTCACTGGATTTAAGTAGACACACAGCTTATTGACTATAAATAGGCTGAGCTGTGGCTTACTGGCTCAGCGAACACTATAAAATATCAGCAATATGCATTCTGTGCTCAGGCTGGTGGATGACAGTCAAAATACAAAGGTTCTGCAACAGCAGTGCTTGAGCAGGGTACATGAGTGTGTGTCCATGTCCCTGTGTTTGCTTCATTTCAGCAGAATAAAGCCTTCAAACTAACTCATTACCCATCATACTGTATGCTAATTGTAGGTGGCTCGAGCCAGGCACATAACATAACCACATCAGTCAGTTTCTCTGCTTTACCGTTCTGAGTAAATCCAGTGTTCACCATTAAGAATCCAATTTTCTAAAAATACCATGGAGTATGCTTCCACCTAGTGGTCAAAGTGTTACCAAAGCCCTGCGTGTTTGGTTTAATCACAATAAATCTGGCAGACTCCAGTGTTACACAACACATACATAGCACAAACAGAACACAGATGTATTCTCTCTTTAACCACATGTGGGCAGGATGTTGTTTCTTGTGTTATTCATGGAAATAATGTCTTCTTTAAAGGGCTATTCTGTGCTATTAATATCAAGATGTAACCATTTAGGGAATGCTGCTCAATCTAACTATAAATACACTTGTATGCCACTTGTCAGAAATGTCTTTTTGAGTCCTTGAAGGCAGCACAGGTGAAGGACTTTTGCATGAATTTGTGTACTGTATTTATCTGGGGCGCACACATTGCAGATCCTGATAGATCCGTATTAATGGAAGGAGGCCTATACTTTACTTTACTGTGCTGTGGCTGTATCAGAGAACCACTATTTACCTTGTAATGGTATCATGTTGATCATCACAGAAAGGTTGAGTACAGTGGCAATTAAATGATTATGATTTGACTGACTGCTCTTTATGAGAGAGTAAAACACAGCCATTGTTATTTTTACAGCCAGGCTATTTTTCAGTTGTCTTTTTGTGAGATTGTTGAATTTGAATTAACAAATAAAATAATCAAAGCCCATGACAATGTACCTACTTGAATAAAAACTGAAGTTTGATTATTTAGTAATTCTTGCAGGAACAACTTTAATGAAGTAGTAATATTTGTATATTTGTGGTAAACACCACTAAGGCATTCAATCAGTGTGCAAGCTGTCTGTCCAGTAAATGATATTTATAGGTTCAAATGTTTTGTGAGGTTTAACTGGAAGGTTAAACTGGTATCTGCAGCATAAATGAAGTCATATGTAATTATTTATTTATTATTTAGTATTTCCAGTAATTTTGGTAGGGTTTAACCACATTTATACCACTGAAAAATTGAATCAAAATAACTGTTACTGTTGTTTTATCATATCAGTAAATTGCATCTAAATGTGAAGCCTTTATAGAAAAAAAAAAAAGAGAGAGAGATGCTGCGTGATGTAACATAATTAAAAAGTAAACATTTATCTTTCAATGCTCCCACAACAGACACACAGATCATGTAAAAATATCACACAAACCCAACATTCAGAGTAACTCAAGCAAGCATGAACTAAAAAGATACACTTTATTTGAAACCAGCAGGGGACATTTTTGTACAAAAATACACAACTGTTACGTAGATGCTTTGTGTCAAGAATTGTTCATCTTTCTCCTGCTGCATAAACCACTGATGCTCTTCTGCATGCAGCACCAACGTGGGACAACCGCTAACTTGCTCAGACATAATTTCATCGAGTAAATTAACAAATCCAACAAGCAATGTCATTTGCCATAGGGAAGAATGTAGGATCCTAGATTCTTGAGTCTAGACAAAAATGACAGATTCATTCTCATAAATATCAGGAAGAATGCTGAACATGGGATGTTCTTGAAACACTGAGCTGAATTAATCTCCTCCTTCATTCTTTACTTGGACTTCGTGCTTCCTTTCCCTGCTTCATCCGCCTTTTTCTGCTTCTGTTGCATTATCTCAGCATCCCTTGAGGGAATTACAGAAGAGAATACACTTTGTTAGGGCAGACCCCACTGTATCACAAACCTGTGTAAAGCATATTGATAACATACATTGCTTTTTACCCCAAAAAGTACTGTTGGGTGGGGTTTTTTTGCAGGTTAATCATTAGGAGACTTAAAAATTTTATGTTAAATAAAAACACAACTCTATAATCAGCCAGAAGAGAAATAGCCCAGAGCCATACATACGAGCTGTGACAGAACACCTTTTGGTCACAGCGCTGCAAAAATCCATTGCTCAAGTTTCCAGTTTCTTAAATCTCACACAGACTGCTGCCTACCTCTGCTTCCTTGCAGCAGCAGACAGCCCATCATCACCCCTCTTCCCTTTATTGGTTTCAGTCTGCTTTTTGGCATTTTTCTGGCGTGCAAGCTCACGTTGGTTTCCTCCTGCATGTCAGACAAAAGGGGGAAAAAAACAATGCAGCTTTACAAATTAAGCACATCGATGAGCAACATACCAGTTGTGTGAGTTACGCCCTTAAAACACCTTAATGCCACAAAAGAGCAGGTGTTCTTGACAAATCAAGGGCAAGTATCTACAAGCCATTATGTATAATACTAAACGGTCCATTTGTACTGTCTGTTACTGTGTAATGGCATAAATAACACCGGTGCAAAACTTGAGAACAGCCGACGTGGCAGGGAGGCGCTCCGGAGCAGCTTCATGCCCAGAACAACAGCACAGGGGGCAGCAAAGCATCTTCCATCACGGTTAAACGCACCAGCCAGGCAAATGATGACAAGCAACGCAGGTAGAGCCGCATTTTTAGAAACAAAAATAATAAATGATAATCTGTTTGACATCCTGTCTGCTAGAGGCAGCGCTGATACCCAAACATTCGCATTATGTCTCTGGAAACTGTGGCTTTGCAGTAGGCCGAGGCTCGGACTAACGGCTGAACAAACGGTCCATCGATGTTGACAAATGCACAATACGCACATAATGCAACACGGCTACGTGACACACACCACAGCACACGTCTGTTTACTCTATCTGCACCTACTAGTTCAGCGCAGTTAGTGGTGTGTGTGTGATTTACAAACCAGCAATACTGGCGTTAATTCGGTGAAATAACGTTACGTCTATTTCAGTAAATAGACGGAACCCAGGTCGGTGGTGGCTAACGAGCGGCAGAAGACGACGGGCACAGACTACATGCAATCGAATAAAGTACATGAATGCCTTACAGTCGAAATATATGTCGATACCCACTGGTCATTTTAGTAATCGACGCTTCTTTCGCCCAAAATCCAGATAAGCTCAGCCACAGGGCCGCTGACTCCCTTCTCGTCTCTCCAGTCGCTGTTGCTCCTTAGGTTGCGCCTCTCTGTGGCTGCCTAATGTACGCGAGACTTCCGCACGAGAACCAGAACATTCCGTCTCCCCCGTGGTTTACTGCGCATGCGCCAGGGCAGGCGCTCATCATTTTACGATAATAAATTATTAAGATCACTTAATTACTCAAGAACAATAACAAAGAGTAGATGTGATCATTGAAATACTTCACATAAATACAAAGCAGTGGTAAACTAATCCGTTCAGTTGAAAACCATGTGCTCATAAGCGAAATTATTATTATTATTATTATTATTATTATTATTATTATCATTATTATTATTATTACAGGTATTCACAAAAAATACATTTTATATGTTACACTCTTCAAGACAACTCCATCTACTGAGGAAGGCCATGAAATGTGGACGAAAGCCTCATTAACATATAGTAAGTAACTTGTAAATTGTCTTGAGAATTGTTTTGTCAAAAGTCAAATCAACTATTTTATTAAGAATGATATGATTTTTCATTTATAAGGTTAACTATTGGACAAGATGTCTCTTACATCACTGAAAATTCATTCCTAGTGTATATGCAATGCAAGCTTCAAGTTTCCATATCACACTTGTATAAAGTGGACCAGGGCTGGCTTCCAAACTTCTGCTTTGATTTTACAAATCAAAACACCTTAAAGTCAGATTTTAGGTGAGCACAGAGACATTTTCCATTTTCAGCAAAAGGATTTTATAGCAGTCTTCCAGTGTACAGATGACACACTGTACACAATTTTTTTGTTTTGTTTTGTTTTGTTTTTTTAATCCAGTGTAAAAATATACTTTAATTTCATTTGCATTGGATTTGGTTGCACTTCACATCCAGTAGATATCTATGAGTGTCTCTTCAGTTACTGACTTACAATTGGCACATTTTACTTACATTTGTAAAGTAGATTCAGTAAGCTAACAGACTTTGAATCAGCTCTGCGAATTAATGACCCTTTACAAGCTTACCACTAAAGAGCCAGCAGGTGGCAGACTATGCTAAAGTAAATTTAGAAATGAAGGCACCAAGCTTACTAGGCAGTCTATGGTATACTGCCATTCTTTACACAGATGCTACTCATCATTTAAAAAGTGTAATTTTACAGTAAAATTATAAAACTATCAAATACTTAGATTTCACAATTTAATCAGTGCAGTGAATAAAGTGTGTTGTGGCACCACACAGAATTTTGTTTAACAATCATGTCACATATGGTCACATCATTACAATATACTGAATTTTTGCCCAGCCCTAGGTTAAAGTACAAAATGGTATCTTCTTAAAAGTAACTGGAAGTTTTATTTCTGTTCTGCAAAAATGCAAAAAGAAAGAAAGACGTAAAAACAAAGGTCTTGGTGGGGTTATTTTATTGACTGTCTGGCAGTTAAATAGGTTAGATGACTGAGTCATGTCTGTCTAAAACTGAACTTGTACCCAGACACTGAAACTATGAATAGAAGAGGACAGCATACTGACTGTAGCTGAATGTGCATGTGCCTAATGTACTGTAGGTCATGGCACAGTCAAATAACTGCATCATTAGTGTTTTCCAAGTCAGCACACATCTTTCATTTCACAAGAAACGTATGATTGTCTGCAGCAGCATTTAATTAAACAATGTTATAAACAGGACATGTTTGATGGAAAATTAGATATTTACAACAAATATTAAATGAAGTAAACATTTATACGCTAATAGTTGTTTTAACGGGGAGTGGTCTGTGGTCGGCAAGTTGCTAACAACTACTGCACAGTCTGCATATTGCATTTGGAATGAAAATCTTAAAATGTGTTCATAATGGTGGAAGTGAGTTGTGGGAGGAGAGTGAGGACTGGGCTGGGTTTCTTGCTGAAAGACGAATACTGTATTTTAGGGACATAATTACTGTTTGAACACAATGAGCCATCAAACTACTGCTATGATTGTCTAGCAAACAGTCTATTTGGGTGAAGAATAAGATCTTCTTTGAATTTAATTATACGCTGTAAGTTTGTTCTGGCCTGCAGGTCTCTGCAAATTATTTCTTGATGGATGTTGAGCTAAAAACTTACTTCAACTGACTTTAAAGTAGAGTCCAGATATTTTTTTTGTCATGTTTCTCATCAAAGCCTTTAGGTCAAAATCCTGTGTGTGCTTTTTCAAACATAATGAGCAGTAATTTAGAAATGTGTTCATGACAGATGGTCATACATCACTGGCTGGAATACATTATAAACACATTGTCAGTGAACAGAAATGCATTTTGTATTGATTTTAACTGTAGGCTGTAGTTGCAGTATATTTTGCACAAGTTTGACCTGACAAAAAGCACTCAGCTCAAACTGCAGTCAGGAGTAAGGAATGCAGATGAGCACTAGCAGCCACAGGGTACTTAAGCATTTGAGTGCAAAAAATAACTTGTTCAATGGTTAAAATCTCTAATGTAACATTATTATCAACAATTCAGTTTAAAAAAAAAAAAGGACCGGAGAGTCTACGGTCATGTTAGCAGTTCTGTGAGGTTGTACTTGGGCACTGTACTGTACTGTACTTGTACTTGTACTTGGGTTGTACTTTGAGCTAAATGCTAACATTAACATGCTAATAACGACAATGCTAACATGCTGATGTATAGCAGTTGTAATGTTTACCATGTTCATATTTTTACATTCTAGTTTAGTGTGTTAGCATACTAATGTTTGCTAATTAGCGCCAAACACAAAGTACAGCTGAGGTTGATGAGAATGTCATTAGTTTTGCAGGTATTTGGTCAAAAATAAAAACATTGGACAAATTAAAACTTTGACCTGACGATGGTCTTCATCTCCTGGGGACGACGAATGTCTGCACAAAACTTCATGTCAGTCCAGTAGTTGTTGAGATATTTCAGTCCTGGCCAAAAATTCAAAGTGGTAGACGGACTGACATACAGCTAGCTAAAAATGTAACCTGGTACCATTTTAATAGTTCAACGATTCAATTTATTTATTTTTGTATTTTTGCCTTTATTTGTTAGTTAGAAACAAGGGCAGATGACGTGCCACCAAGGTCTCCTGGGCAGGACTCAAACCATATGTAAGTGCCAATCCTTCAGACAAAATCTTGGGAGTATTGGATTTTTGGATTATTCAAATTTTATCAAAAAATATTTGACTACAAAATTTATAATCAATCCAACTTGATGATGAACAACTACATAGGAATTAGAGGACATATTATTTAACCACTGACCTCTGTAGCATAATCCCTTCCTGACCATGACTGACTTTTAATGGATTTCCACTGCTCATACATTTTATATACTTATGTGCATTTGGTATGGTTTATTTGACACACTTACTTCAAGGACTGTGAGAATATATTTCTGTATATATGCACAGATGAAAAAGACATTATTCCATTTGCCTCATAATTGTTTTTCACCATTCCTGCTCTGGACACAAAGGAAAGATTTATAGTATAGTATATAGTTTTATATCCTGAGACTGAGGCACTTTATGGATCATCCCATACAGATTGAGAAATTGAGATCTTAATGTTAGCAATTGCAAACAGGGGATTAAGCGAACAAACAGCCACTGCCTCTTTGTGTCACATGTCTGCTGGAGTGTGAAGACTTTAACAGTGTGTAGAACAGCATGTCGAACACTGTGGTGAGTTTATTGGGCTGGTGGCGACACAGGACGGCCCAGGATGTCTGACTCTGACTTGTTTTCCTCACAGCTGCTTTCAGTGACAGCATCCTGCTTAAAGCAAACTTTTTTTGTCTCCCAGGGCAATTATCACCACCTGGTAATTTTGACAATGTTGACTGCTTCTGCTTTACAAAGCCTCTAAATGTTAATGCTGTCCTCGTGTGACTGCTGCTGCTCCGGAACTCAGCAGCTCTTCGTGTTGCCTGTCGTCTATCCAATTTAATCAAAGGGAGATGATGGGGAGGAGAAATTTAGTTTTCCAGTGATTTCAAACTATATTTAACTGTGGGATTTAATATTAAAAGTAGGAGTCCTTGCCCTCTCATTAGCTCCATCACATTTCCACACAGACTACTTAGTGATAGACATCCACATGATCACATGCAAGTGAGAAGTTTAGTTTGGGCCTACAGTATCTGTGTGTGATGCTTGTTTGTCTATTAAGTATGTGCCATGGGATAATTATGTCAAAGTACTATGTCAAAAGCAATGGGACAACCGCTGTTAGTTCTCCCTCCACCATATGATTGCACTGTCTTTATGCATAGGCTGCCCTGTTTAGAGCAGTCCTTGCTAACGCTGAACATGAAGTGGTGAAGCACTGATGTGTGGCAGCATAAACTTAGCGTGACAAGCTGGACGTATGGTGCATTCCTCTCTGTCTCATTTCACCACTGTCATCCATCACGCTGCCAGAGTCCTGCCTGCTGTCGTGAATGATTGATGGGACTTGCTGATCCCATCTTCTGCGTTGCCTTAATGTCCCTCGTGCCCAGATTGTTGGAGCTAATTTTGATGTGAGCCTATGAAATTATTATGTTGTTTGTGCTATACTGAAATTACTGTACTGTACCGCTCTCTTTCATAAAGCCTTCATTTCCTGAC
Source organism: Lates japonicus (assembly GCA_033238685.1). Classification (NCBI taxonomy): domain Eukaryota; kingdom Metazoa; phylum Chordata; class Actinopteri; family Centropomidae; genus Lates; species Lates japonicus. The sequence continues at coordinate 2,925,528 of BRZM01000033.1, read as the reverse complement.
AGTAAGAACATATTTCACAAAAATAAATCAAACAAATGCTATATGTACAGCAACTGTAACACGTATGTTTCAAAATAAAGCTATTATTTTACGTGGTTTTATGTGGGTCTTGTTAACCAAGCCAGTGCATTACCAAAGTTTTTTTTTCAATCAAAAACTCTGACCTTAATATCAGTCTTACTTGTTCATTTTACAGAAAAGTTAATTCATTAGATTTGTAGAATGTAAGCAAGGTGGCATTACTTTGACACCAAGGGATACTATGTCATTATGCAAAATACTTGTATATGAACATAAGAGAATGATAAATGCTAATGTTAGCATGGCATCACAGTAGCAATGCTAACATGCTGATATTTAGCAGGTATAATGCTCAACGTTTTCACCGTCTTAGTGTAGCGCATTAGCGTGCTAATATTCTGTAATTAGCACTAAACTCAAAAGAATAGCTGAGGTTGGTGGGTTTTGCAAAGTGCTGGACAAACTGTAATTTTGACCTGATGATGGTGCTAGATGAAAAGTTAGGGGATCACCAAAGTTATTACCCTTCACCCTGAGGGGAACATGAATGTCTATACAAAATTTCATGGCAATCCATCCAATAGTTGTTGGGATATTTAGGTCCAGACCAAAGTGGTGGACTGACCTAAAGACCAATATAGATAATGCTATTCCTAAAACCACAAAGCTAGTTTGACTAAAATTTGCCTGCTAACAGCAGCTGGCACTGTTGATGGATGTTGTTTCAATTTCCCAACCACAAAAAGAGGACCTATTGTTTGATTGACACTAGAAATTTCTCATTTAAGTAGTTTAACCTAAAAGAGAGCGTACGATGCCAAGGCAAAGAACTACCTGCTAATTTTTTTCTTTAGTGTAAAATGATGACAGACCTTTAGATGATGGGGTGTATCGTTACTTTTTTATTGAGTTGTAAGGGGTAGTAGTCCAGGGTTTTCAGATATAACAAACTTTTAAGTTACGGGCATGATGTTGAGTTTTGTAACTGGCATTCTTGATAAGTGCCCGCCAACAGTTAAGACACTTTCAAACTGAGTTATATGTGCAGCTCTCATGGGTATCACCACCTATATTATATAATGCAGTGATTCATTTCACTTGAACCTTTGTCCTCTGTGCTGAACATAAAGCTTTCAACAGTAAACACAATGTAAATACAGTTTACATTGTGGGAAATGATAACACTAAAACAGGTTAATGCACTCCATTGTTGGGGATATATGGCATGTTTGTATGCGTTGGCTTCTCAGACAAAATGAATTCTTGATGAGACGGAGATAAGCTGTTGTACAGGTGCACAGCCTGAAGTGAAGGATTTATTGATTACACAGAAAAATGTAGTTAATCCTCTCATTCTTGTGCTTTTTTCCCCTAGTTTGTTGATATAATCTACTTTAAAAAAAAATTGACAAGGAAAAAACTAAAAGGGGATCAAATGAATAATAATTTTATATTTATATCATTGTTCTCTTCCCTCTCTGGCTAAGACATAAGTGAAAGCCCCCTGTTATCAACATTAAAATATTAATTTGAACAATAAAATGTCAGTGAGCCAGACTCTTGAGTACACCTGTTTCTTGCAGAGACAAAAAGGGGGGTAGAGGAGGGAGTTTTTAGCTGTTTTGAGGCAATTGAGCCAGACAAAAGCACCCTCTCCCATTCTTCTTTTGCATTTCCCCTCCCATCTCACCTGATTTGAAGCCATTTCAGCTAACACGTTATTCCACCTTTTATCTGAGGTCTAACCACTGAGCCTGAGGGGAACCAGTCTACTTGATCACAAGTTATTTGGGGACAAAAGAAGGCACATGAGCGTCAAGGTAATTTCTCCTGAAGTGCAGATGTTGCACTGGTTGACCCTGTGCTGTGGAAACACTAAGCACAATCCAGCAGGGGTGGAGATTAGGCAGGGTTGAATTTCACTGACAGGAGCATAGATGTAACTTTCTGAAAGCACAGAGAAAAATTTCTTAGCTTAAGGATACCTAGAAGTCAAGTCAGGTGCACGACAACAAAGGAAATATTTGAAAAGGCTTGAGACTTTAACCTCTTCTTTCCCTATCTCTAAAATCAGTGCTGTCTCAAACACTGTGGCTATGAGAGCGGGTCTGACACCAAGTGAACATTGTGAGATTAGCAGGGAAAAGATTCAAATTCAGTTTGATCTGGTGATCCACAAATCATCCTCCCTCATGTAACTTCAGGCTAGACACAGCTAAGTTGAATTGTGCAGCTACACGTCACGACCTGTCCTCTGATACAGCTTAATTAAATGTTCTTTCACTTGGCACGGAACTATAACAGTCATCCAAGGAGAAAATGATGGCTTTATTTTTCTAAATTTACACCAGACGAACACTCTGTCTTCTGATGTGTTTATCTTGCGTTTGTAGCCTGGCTCAGGTTGTTTGTAACCAGATTTTAACAGCAGGAAAAGAGGGCGTGTGCTGATTCAACAAGTCCACAAAGTTACAAAAGTGATTTTCACCAACTCTGCTCTATATTTAAAGCATTTGACTAAAAAGAACAAAGCCCACAGACAAATCCATAATGCTGTTTTATGGATTTTCATTGCTCACATTGTCAATATCCTGAGCAAAATGGCCTTACGTCAAGACCAGTCTCATTACAATAATGAAATGAAATCATGACATTGTCCAGATGATGTGTTTTCAAATGGTTGCCAAGGTAACAGCCATTTCTCAGCTAATGCATTATGTCCAGAATATAGGGATGACTAGATAACAGTGGATGGTGTGTTGGATCATACCAAGTACCTATGACAGGGACAGATGGTCCAACATCAAATTGATTTTGGAAATGGGGTAATTGCACCAGAACTGAAGTAAACACACACAGTGATCCTCTAAGGTTATGCATCATTAACTTTGAAAATATGGATCTTTCTTTATTTTTGCAAACATATTTGCACACTTTTTTTTCTTTCTTTTTCTTTCTTTTTCTTTTTTCTTTTTTTTTTTTTTTTGGTTAAGACGTCTTTGTCTTCATCCCTGTCTGTCTCTTCAATGTCCTGCTGTGGATGAGCTCACCGCTGCCTGTTTCCTGGCTGACTCATCGTGGTTGGTTCCGACGACAGACGAGCTGACTGACGGCTCCCCACTCTGCATGTAAAGTACAGAAGAATTATTCCATCTCTCTGAAATATAGAGGATGTAGTCCAGACTCAGTGAGAGCACTCTGTATGCATGAGGTGTTGCTGATTCGGCTGAGCTCTCTCGTGGCAAATTCTTATGGCCAATGTGGTACTGAGTGCGTAGTGTACACCACATACAAGGTGGCATGATGTGACACAATATAACTTGAAAAGAAGACAGAACAAAATGTGTGTAATGTCCAATCCATGTTGTAGCTACAGAAGCAGTATATAACAGCGTAGGATGTCAAGCTTGTCACATGAAGCTTGTGCTTTTTTATGCCTTTTAAGTTGTCAAACTGTCAACCGTGCCAGTGGCGGTGGCTGTACTGAGCAGCTTAAGTTGAGCTAGAAAGAAGGAATAGATGTGGCAAGTTGTAATTCATTTTCATGGATGAAAATGTCACTTGGTCAGTATACTTAGGTTCACCTGAGGTTTCTCAACATTCATGAGCAGCAATCATGGTCCCCAGATGATGAACCTCAATGAACTTCCCCTGACTTTTCCTGTACTGCCACCAGCAGGTTGACATTTGTGGTTTTGAATGAAATATCTCTTAATGATTACTGGATGGCTTGCCATTTCTGTGGTAAATCAGGTTAAAAATTTGTGGTGTACATTTTTAGACCGTCTCTTCTGAAAGACATTCATCATGTTGCACTCATATTTAAACATGAAAGGTGATGGAAGTAATTCTATAAAGAATGAAAAAGGAGAGCTGGAGAGAGAACCTCAAACCCAGCATACTTTCTCACCTCCCCACCTCTCGCCAATCATGGTGTGAAGTGGGTGTGTTGTCAGCTTGTCAGTTTTGGAAAGTTATAGAATTTCACAAAGTCCATCAGGTCTGTTTGGAAGAGTGGAAAGTTTCATTTATAATATCATTTTTACTGTGTTGCATTTGTCTGGTTGCATTAAGAAAGAGGATATGATGTAAAAAGAAAAAAACAAACAAAAAAAATATCCAGACAACAAATGGAACATACTGTTCCTCTGCACAAAATAGAAATATAAATGTTCAGCATGAACCTACTGATGTTCCCAAAAGAGTAACACTAAAAGTAGCATCCCAGATGTGGTAGTCTCCTCCATGGTAACTTGCCTTTACCAGGCCTCAATTAGCTGAGTGGCAGGACACATGGGAACCTCTTACCCATCTTGAGACAAGGCTCCCGGGACCAGAGCAGAGGAGAGTGAGAACAGCAGGCTGGTTCTCTACAATAAAGCCCATTATTGTTGGTCTGAGGTGTAACAAATATCCACAGTGCCTTTTCCCTGAGAGAATATGCAGAGACAAATATTATGAAGGGTGGAAATTAGATGCAGGGTGCTCCTTTAGTCGCTGCTGCTGCTCCCAGGGCTCTTCAGCTATAAAAGTCAGTGTAATGTGGATAATGATGAATACTTAACGCAGTCTGTTGTGTGGGAGTTAATTATTTCATGCCTTCATTTTAAAGTGTCATTATTTGAATTCTGCAATTAGACCTGACAAAGTTAAGAGCATATTACAGATGCACAAAATTAGTTCTTGTGTGAAATGTTGAATGAAAAAAAAATTGCACACAGTATCTTTAACTGTAACTGTATCTTAAAACTGACATATTGTCACCTTTGAGTTGTTATGGGAAACCTAGCAGACACAGACCAACATTGTCATTCATTCAGAGACATGTTTCTGGCCACCTGATGAATGTAAGTCCAATATTCATTCCCCTTTTAGCTCTTTTTTGGTCTCTACCAACTCCAGAGAAAAATACCTGGCTCTTTAGTTTGGTGTTACATCTGTCTGCCATTTGATAGATTGATTGAGAGTTGTTGTTTTTTTCACTGAAAACGACTGGAAAAGGTGCTGAGAGCTATGGGGATGAATCAAAACAGTAAGGCTGTGGGCCAGAAAACCAAAACAATGAGCTCAAAGACGCTAAAACACTCCAAGTAAAAGTGCACTACTGTCACTACTAGCAACGCTAGTCATTTGACTCCATGTTGGTATAATACGTTGCCTATATAGCAGCTTTAATTTATCCCATGTTATTCAAATCGCAAGCACTTAAATGTACTCTCACACACTTGCCAAAGAATATACCAAATATACTAAGATCAATATGCATAGTAAACCATTACATTATACTTTTATCACAATCAAAGTTGCTGTGACAAGTTGCTGTGTGTGTGTATCAACACTGATGTTTTCAAGTTTTTATTCTTATCTGCTGTTACCATTTGCTCTACTCAGCTGAACTGATGGCAATATGCAGTTGTAACTCAGGTACAAAATAAGCATAAGCTTAACTGCATCTGCTCATTTGTCTCAAACTGACTATGGAAGAGAAGCTGGTGTCTGGGCGGTTCCATCCTGGCTCAGAAATTCACCAAACTCGGTCACATCTTTAGCTCTCAGTTCTCCACAGCAATAATGAAGTTGTACTGCATGATACCCTGTGTGCTCAGCAGCAGGACCTAAATTGTCATGTAACAGTGTTTAATGCATTGTTTAAAAAGCAGTGGTAATAATCCATGAATTCACAATAATCCAAAAATATATATTTGCAATGTATTTTCAAGAGCATATTTTTTGTGCACATTTAATGTATCTTTCTTTCCTTTTTGGCAACCTAACTGCCACGCAGCTGTAGCAGTGTAAAGGCACCTGCCCTGAATAAGATGACGTCTGTGGCCTCTGTGAGTCATCCAGACCCTTAAGAGCTGGCAAGAAAACCATGGCTGACTGGCTGTACCCTCCTTTCTCCCCCCTTAAAGCCTGGGATGAGGCAGTTCCAATCATCCGGCTGAACAACAGGCACAAAATGAGCAGTAAGATAAGACACTGTGCAACTCTTTTGTATGTTCCTAGTCCTTGGACTTTCAAGTGTGATTACCTAGTGATACATAATACAGCTCTTGACAGGAAGATGACTTTAATCAAGCTTCAAAGGGAACAGCATCATGTGGTCGCTATATACACTCACAAAAAAGAACACACTGATCTGTTTTTTTCCTTGTTGGTGGAAGCACAGAACTATGTCAGCTGGCCAGAAGGCTTTGCTGAGATGTTTTACATATTGACAGCCCTTCTATGGAGTCAAGAGTGTTGAAATATGAGCTGCTGAGCATGTGGTGTACAGTGACTAATAAGTGGATATACTCATCTCTGTATTGATTAACAGTGGCTGAAAAATACTGATGACTGATGTAGCGTTGGTTTCATTCCTGTTGCAAAGCCTTAAATCAATTTTCAGTACTTCCATATTCTTGCAGCCTGTGATGTTTAGCTACGCCCGTGCCATAGCTCCATGGATGACATTTTTGGTCAGCACTTTGGTTCAGACTGGTTCTCAACAACTATTGGGTTGCCATGAGATTTGGTATAGACATTCACATCCCTCCAAGGATGAATTATGTGATGATTTAACTTCTCAGTAGCATCATACAAGTCAAAATTTTAGTTTGTCCAATACTGCAAAGATAATTTCCATCAGCCTCTGCTTGTACTTTGTGTTGTCTACTAAACTAGGATGATATTTATACGTGCTAAACATCAGCATGTTAGTAAGATGATATTAGCATTTAGCTCAAAGCATCGCTGTGCCGAGGAATAGCATCACAGAGCTGCTAACGTGGCTTAAAAAGAGACTTAGCAGTGGCTCACACCTTGCCTGATCCAAGATTGAACCAGTTCATTAGTCATTTGAGACAATAAAATCCCAAAAGGATATTACAGTTGCATATTTACAGCTACAGCCTCATTTGGATTTTAGTGGCTTTAGACTCATCAGAGTGTGAAAGTCTGGTCACTGCCGTACCCTGCTCCGTCAAAACATGGTTTCAAAGACACAGCCCCTTCCTGGTCCCTTGATATAAATGCTTCAGTAGTCTGGTGTCTGACTTTTATTGGATCGCCGGGCTCCTGCTCCCAATTACCCAATCCTGTTTCAGTGGCAGGCGCCATTATTGTTTGTCTATTTGTGTGTAGTGGCAGAGAGCCGCTTATGCCAGACCAGACTGATATTTTAATCAGAAATTGTCCAATTATGCCAATTATGCTGTAAAAACACAGACATTAACCATCCCACCGCTGCTGAGATTTTGCTGTAAGCAGAATGTGGTTGGCCGTGGAATGATTGCAAACGCAGAGAACAAGGAGTGAAAATGGGATTCATGGATGAGAGGTTGAGAGAATGCATGAGAACAGGTACAAACATTGTGTTCTAGGTATAGTGTCTTTTTTTTTTTTTACCATTGTTCAAATGTAAACCTGGTTGAATGCCAACAACAGGAAAGGAACAGTCATTCATTTTTCTTTCTGAATAGACAACAGCACTGACTAACTGCAGAATACTGATGTTAGGAGGATGTTTTCCAGGTCGAGACAACACAGAGTAGCTCTTGTTTGACTGCTGTCTCTTTTCATGCATGGAATGATCAGTCACACCTGTACAGTCACTGTAAAAGTGGTGGCTGTAAAGGGCCTGTGATCTCAATAAAACACCAAACACCTGGGTCTGCTTAGCAACGAGTGTATACATGCATGTGTGTGTATGTGTGTTTGATGGCACAGACGCAGAGGAACACACACACACACACACACACACACACAGGGGAATGAAAAGCCGTCTGATTGTGTTTCTTTGTGGGAAAGTTTGCACCCACCTTCACTTTGAAGACACTGAAAACAAAAGTGTGAATCTCAGATGTGAACATAATCCACAGACTTTGCTGAATAAGCCTGCTTCTCTGTGGCGTCAGTAGACTATTACCAGGTCCAGATGTTTTTCTGTTATTTCAAAATTTTTGGAATAAGGAGGTAGTTAGTTTGAGCTAAGCTGCTGTACTTTAGAGCCTGTGAAATCATCAGGTAGATTGTTTTGATTAAATCTTATCTGACACTGTGGTGTGAGAGCTTTAGGAGATTTTCATTTTGAGCCATAGAAGCTTTGACTCAGTTTGAGTCAGCCCACGCTCAGGAAAACGTGATACCTAACACAGCAAAAGCTAAGGGCTCATCAAATGTCTCAAGAAAGCAAATGTTACTTAACTGTATTTTATTGTGTTTGTTCTGTGGGCTGTAACACATCACAGCACATACAGGAAACTGCCCGAGCTTCTAACTGCAGCTTTTAGTGAGAGATAGAGAAGTCTTGGACCCGTCTACTGCCAACATGCCTCGCAAGTAACACACAGCCTTGAAATTCCTCCCCTCTGAAACACAGAAGCCTTGAGTGTGACTTGATGCACCAGTATCAGGATTCCTTACTCTCAGGTTTTCCTCATATAAACTTTCAAAAGAAAGCACTGATTTATATATTTTGCAGTTTAACTTATATTTCTTAAGTTTAACCTTTGAATTTATTTAACTTTGAATTTTTATTTATGTTAACACACTCCAGGTAACATAGAATAAGAGTTTTATCCCTCAGTTTTTGCTGATTTGTTAACAGCCATGATGAACTGAAGATCATTGTTCCTCAATGTAACCCTGTACATTTCACAATAGTGTTACCATGGTTTGTTTTAGGAGAAAAGAGAGAGACCATCTGATTCCTCTGAGACTACACTACACAAAGACTACACGAAGACACATAACATATATATATATATATATATATATATATATATAAATCTTATCTTGTCCCAAAATGCTGAATGAAATGTGGTGCTGCACACACTGTACACAAATGGGCGTGTCGCATGTATTGACATATTTGATAACATGATAGCATATTGATGACATGTCTCAGCTTATTTGGTTAGACAACATTTTAGCAGTTCATGTTGACAAGTATGAGAATCAGATATGCAAAAAAAAAAAAAAAAAAAAAACAGTCAAGTGAGCCAGCAAGGCACATCTATCTGCCTTTTTAAGTGTCAGAGAACCTGTTGATATTACATGTATCTCAGAGATCACTCTCATTTGCAAACATCACATGTGCTGCTGGAAAATACCAATTAACTGATCTCTATTACAGCACAGCCAGGACCTAGTTGTCTCAAGGACACACATATATGTCTAAGCGATGTTTTTCCTTACTTTACTCGATGTTTCTTTGTTTTCTGAACTTTATAAAGTTGGTCCTCCTGTTACATTGCAACTTAATCAAATTCTTTAAAAGAGAAAATCTAAATTTTCAGCAGTCTGTGAAAGAACTCCATAAACATGCTGTTGTATTTGACACCAGGCAAAGTGTTAGTCTCACACAAAAGGTGTTAGTGTGTCTAACCGGAAACATTTCCCAAATTTATAAGTGCCGTCTCACTCTGCCAGATACACCATCCCTGCTAGCCGAAATAATATGTGTGTGTGTGTGTGTGTATGTGTGTGTGTGTGTGTGTGTGTAATATGAATGTGAATATCACACATCCTCTCTAAGCCTTAGTCTTTGAGTCATTTGCACTGTCTTTGTGACAATTTTCCTGGCTTCAACAGCAAAATGTGCAGTGACTGAACGTGTGTGTACGTGCTTGTGCTTTTTGTATTTATCACAGAATATAGATAAACATATGCCATATGTGTTTACTTGTACGTATGTGTGAAGACAGCTTATTCTGTAATGTACATGTACACTGCAAACAGAAAAAAGTACTTCCTCTTACATAACCGGTTGAAGCAAATACATACATACATGATTAAAGCTGAAGTCTGCGATGATTTTGATTCACACATTATACTATTTATAAGGAGAGCACAGTTAATGTAGCTGGAGATGTTCTCCATGGTCTGATAATGAGAAATGCTCAGGTATGACTGGTCACACCTGTCTGGTTGACAATGCCAGTACCTTCTAACTTTATCGCTTCATTTAATTATATATCTGCATTTACATTATGTCGTTTGACTTGCCAATATTATCGCAGCTGCAGTTTGAACATGGTGGAAGATAAATCTCTACGAATTGCACCTGCAGACAACACAACAACGACTGTAGATAATGAGCTGCAGATGTGCTCCAGTGCTCCGTTAAACTATGAACATATAACATGTAATTTGGGCAAAATCTGGTGCTATTAAAGTAAAAACAGCCCCATAGGTCGTCTGTGCAAGAAGGTTATCATGACCCATATGGGTCATATCTGAGGGTAGGGACAAACAACCTGTATGGTCGACCTGTAAACTTATTTTATTGATTATTGTATATTGTACAGTGTCCTTGAGTGTCCAGAAAGGCACTTATAAATAAAATGTATTATTATTATTATTATTATTATTATTATTATTATTATTGTTGTTGTTGTTATTATTAATAATAATAATAATAATAAACTGCCTCATGTGATGTCACTTGGGTCAGTGTGGATTAGAAGTGAAGATAACAAGTATGAAAAGTGTGAAAAAGGCATTGAATAGAGAGACAAGATCTCTACTTTTGCTACACTGATTTTGAAAGCATGCTGCTAATCTCCCCATTCCTGATGTGACCTGGAGGTACCGCAACTGGCTGAAATTATAAGAAAGTAAACACAGACTAATGCACTTCTCACTGGAATGTCTCATCTGTGTATGGAGGAAAATGATAAATAAAGATTCAGTATAAAATTCTATGCATTACTGCTTTAAAACTGCAGCAGGCTTGGAGCTTCATGCTAATTTTGTGAATGAATTACACTAAAGTTGTTAAATCCCTATTAGCTACAAATTGCAGTACTTATTTCTTCTGTTTGAGATGTAATTAAATAACATACCATAAAATATTTTTCAGGTCCAAACTGGTAATAAAGTCACCTTTATGCACTGGATATAAATTAGAGGTTCTATATGGATATTAATTGTATTTCACATGGCTCTGCATCTTATAAAACTAATTAAAGTTTATTACACTTTTTTCACAGAGGTATTTCATCATGTTATTTATTATTATTTATAGAAGAGTACGTAGCCTAATGCTAATAAGATGTGTAGCTATAAATCTTTCAACTTCTCTAACATCTGTTCTTCTTTCCTCTACTCAGAAGTCTCACATTAGAGCCATATGAAGACACGTCTATTTTTTTCATAGAACATCATGTCCTCTTTTTGAGGCTGTGATGTGTATCTGTATTATTTAACCTCTGGTGGTGATGTTATGGACAGATAACAGTTTTTCAACACTGGATGCTCCGCAATAAAGAAGGGAAACATGGCGGGACAATAGTACAATGTGAACAAGCTCTGCTTCTTGCCATTTGTAGGTGTCCTGGGAGTCATTGACCTCAGGTGTGAAACGTCACTCCCAGGGGGTCGGTGTGCATTAGCAGTCTCCCATGCAGCAGATGGCAAACCCCAGACAATGAGTGGATGAGACAGACGAGCCAGGTAAAGAAAAGGGAGGGGCTGAAATGTGTTAATCTCCCACTGCTTGGCTGTTGGAGCAGCGACTTCAGACCTACATGCATCAGTGGGTGGGGGGAAGGACTGCTGTATCTAAGTGATAATATACAGCATGTAATCCTCTCAGGGGCTGAGTTTACAGGTATAGCATATATTGTTGAAATACAAGGCTGAGTGGATTGCAGAGAATTTCACGATGATTAGATGAAACAGGATTTTTCCAAATCTCAGATTCATGGAACTGAGGCAATGACGTGAAGATTCAGCACCACCTGTTCTCTGTTGACCTCCAGTAACCCCCCCCCCTCCTGTTATGTACTTTCATTCAGGGAGTAGCTTAGCAATTTAGCCAAATAGGCTTACTTGTCAGACTCATCTGCTTTGCCAACCTCCACCGTCACTTGTGCGCTTTCTCTCAGTTATGCAAACACTTAAGTTGCTTAGATTTGCTGTCGTTTCAGCTTGGTCATGTTTGCTGGGCTGTGAGACGCATAAATTGAAGCATATTATTCTTCTTGACAGAGAACAGGTCCACTCAGCAGTGGGTTTAGTCTCAGTTTTAAATAGCTGCTCCTGCTCCTGTCCATTCACTGTTGAGCCTCAGCCAATGAGACAAAAGAAAGTTGGACAGACTGTCAAAAATGACGATAACTAAGCCCATTAACTCCTCAGGATAAGCATCTTTCCTGTCAAGGATTATTTGCAAACTGACCCACATTGTGATTGTTACTTGGTATTTCTTTTCCTTGGGTGGTTTGCCAGACAATTAAGACTATATTTTTGCTTACATTTCATTTCTACTTGTTTGAATTTTCACCTTGCTCCATTTAATTCAGTTAATTAGCTATTTATTTAACATAGCTGCTCCCATAAGCTTACAGTAAAAGAATTTAAATTAAATAGACAATTCAACCAGTGATTTGGTTTTTGACAATGTGTGTCTATTGCATTCAACAGTTCGTACAACAATATACATTCAGAATGTACATTTTTTGTATTATTGTAGTAATAAATGTAAAAGTGCCTAATTTTGACCTTTTACATTTTGTGATCATTACATGACAATCAGAAAAATCTGTTATAAGTGATTGAGACCTCTAATGCTATTTATAATGGGTTTCCACAGGAAGTGTATTGGTCACTATTTTTCAAGCCCACATTTTATAAGTTTATGGACTGTGTGCAGACTGCAGTTTTGGTGAGGCTGTGAGTCAAGAGACAGTCTTTTCAGCTTACTGATCTGGGCTGTGTTTTATTAATTGTTTTATTGTCCTGTATCTCACTCCATAGATGTCATTTGTTGTCTTGTGTGATGTCCTTTACATTGGACAATTTTGGCTGTTGCATCAAAACAAAACAGACATGAGACTAAAGAAAGAGGAAACTTTTGTTTTGCCCAGGACTAAAGAGTGCACAGCAGAGACTGAGCTTTGAATTCTCAAATCAAAGTTTCAGCTTGTTATTAAAGTGAGAAACCAGGAAATACTACAAAGCCAGAAGTAAAGAGAGAAAGGGCAGAAACAGGGGGGAATAGGATTGTTTTATTTTTCTGGGGATGCAGAGAGCGGTGATGCCATGCACCAAGTATTTCTGTCCACCTGGAGACAACAGCTCCTCTGCTGGACAGGTAGGGGAGTGCACACAAACACATGCACATACTGTAAATATTCTGCTTCTTCCTGCTTCCCTCTCATGTTTTACATTAGTAGTCATATTTATTCACACTCACACTGATCTCCAAACCAAACAAGCAGAGTCATAATTCAGTCAAACCTAAGCACACCGACAGGATACATGAGTGTAAATGACCTTTGTTGACTGGCACACAATGTAATAAAGCACCTGCAGCCGCAGCATAAAAACATCCAATAAGACTGTGAGATGTCCCTGCTCATGGGAAAATAGGAAAACCAGCTTAAACTGTAACAAATAATGTAAACATTCTCCTTTTGACCCTAATTTTAAGTAAAAATACTTACTTTGACACACTTGATGGCATCTGAAAGCAAGCAAAATTGATTTTACGAATTGAATGGATGTCTTGAAATAACCAACATAACCTATATCTAATCTAATCTCTATTGTCGCTATAATAACTGCACATTTTCCTTTTGCTACTTGTGGTAAATAAATTAACTGATTGGAGACTATTTACTGTCCCTATTTACTATTAGGGACTACTATTCACTATTTACAGTCGGAGTGACAGTTAACTTGACAAAGTATTGCTATTATTCTGTTAAGATATACCGTCTCTCTATCAGGTCACTTTCACAGGCTGACATAGCTAGTCTTGCCTAATCCTGCTTAATTTATTAATAATTGCATAATTATGTGTTGGGTGTATAATTGAATACACACGCTGACACATTTATTAAAGTTGGCACAATTAACATACGCTGCTATTTCTTAGGAAATGCTGATCAACTTGTTTATTGTGCCTGGCCTAGTTGGCTGCCAGTAAAGTCAGGTCAAAACAGAGCCTGCAAAAGGTGGTGATACATTTCTCATTATATTTTTACTGGCATTCATCAGATTGTATTGGTATGTTTTTAGTGTGTTTCTGGGAGAATTAGATTAATGGCGGATTCTTTGTCTCTGAGACTCGGGACTGGAGCAACATGAGGAAAGCATAGATTTCAGCTTTTAAATGCCTTTGTCATTTGACTTTGCCGTGTGTGAGATGCTACAGTGTGTTTGGAGTTCATAATGTGGCTGGTATTTCAAAAATGACAGACTGTATACGGCCAGCATTTACAAAGTGGGTGGTTGAGGGTTAGATTATTGATGACTATTGAGGTAGAACAAGCTGTTAACACAACACTGACATATTTTCATCTGCTGAGTTGGGTTGTAGTGGGTGTTGGCGAATAATTTGCTTATTTACACACTGGGCAATACCATAACATTAGCATTCATTTGAGTCTTATCTCTCTCCACCACATGAAATGTAGTATAATTTGAAATCTCCTTTTAACTTTGTTTGTTTAGCTTTTGTTTTTGGCTGCTAAATAGTCTATCTGCCTTTTGGTGCTGGGCGGGTGGTGTACAGCCGGGCTCTTTGAACTTTATAAATCAATAAGATTGATAGGATGAGCCAAAAAACAGCTGTGGCACATAGCAAAACCACTATAAATAATTTGAGTAAATGCTCCTCTTTGTTTTAAAATTGTTTGGTGCAGCAACATGAAATAATGCAAATAAATAATCCTACAGATGATTGTCTCGTCACAAAACAAAATTAAGTCTGAAAGAGGTCCACAAGCAGGAGCCCCATCAGTATTAGAGCCTGTTCTTGGTAAACTCATTGAAAAAGTCATTTTTGACCAGATCTTAAAATTTTTGTCAATGGCTTGGTGTAGCTTGCCTGAATGGTATACACTGCTGTGTGCGCGATTATAATAAACCTTCACTGTACCTTTCTTTATTTCACATATGAAGCATGTATTTATGTGTGTGCACACACACATTTTTCATTTTATATCAATTTATAAAATATGTAATTTGTTGTTGCTACTTTTTGTATGAGCCCATACAGTCTGTATATGAGTATGCCATATCTAATGTGGACCTTTGTAAATTAATATGAGAAGTAAAGTATGAAATGATTATCTGGATATTATATAGTCTAAGTCTGCTACCAGCGGAAGTAAATGCCATGTGTATACAGTGTACAGTACACTGTACAGCCTGGTGCACACAGAGCGGCGCACAGTTCACAGTGCTGTTGTCTCCGTGGCCCCGCCCACGCAGTGACGTATCAGGGGCGTGAGGAGCAGAGGAAGCAGCTTTAATTGCGGGGCGAGAAAAAGCCAGCGATGGCTTCGCTCGAGCAGGAGCACCGCTATAGGCTCTCTGTGGAAAAATAACAGAAACAGCCCCAGCGGGACGCTGTACCATGTCAAACTCACGGATACGGCTATCAGGGCGCTGGGCTTATCAAAACCTCAAGGTACCTTTTCCTCGCCTCTGTGTGTGTGTGTTTATGTATATATTCGTATGAGCGCGTGCGTTTGGAGATGATTCTTACACACTTGTGCGAGATTGTCGCCTTTCTTCTCTTTTACGCTGCCTGTTGTTAAGTTACTGCTCCGTTGTTGTTTGTTTTCACCCTTTAATTTCTGTAGACAACGTTGCGTCAGTCTTGTGTGCTGTGTGACTGAATAAATGAGGGAGAAGCTCAAACAGTTTACACTTCTGCTTTTGCCTTACCCCTCGAATCAGTTGGCTACATTACACTTAGCATACCAGGACTGAACCCTGTGATTGTCAGGAAGACGAGAGCTCATCAGCTGTTTGCTGATAACTTCCTGGTGCTAGAAGCAAGCAGATATAGTCTGTTATCTAATTGACAAGTGAGCTAGTTTGTGTGGTAAGCTCCAGCATAACAGCACATAGGCATTACTGGTTGAATAAATTTAACACATTTAAACAGATTTAACCATGATGGGTGTTTTAAGACTAATTTAGATCACAGAGGCTCTCTGGATATGTGCAACTATACCACAACAAATCCCTTTTTCTCTCTCTCTCTGTGTCTGTCACTTTGGGATCTTTGCCAAATTGATTCAATCTGTTTCAAAGCCAAGGGGTAAGTTTGCTTTTTATAACTAATATTACTGTTATTTCTGTTCAGTTTGTTGTGCACATTAAGTGTGGTCTGTCATAAATTCAATCTAGCCATAAACAACAAGCAGATAAGCTGGCAGATGAAGCTAATCACTATTAAATGACAGTTTACCGTCAAGTGATAATTAATTATCTTCATACCCACAAGTCCTCTAGCTAATTTTTCAGATGGATGAAACCGCATCAGATGTGTAGGGAGGCAACACATCAGTCTGGCATCGCAAAGTACAGGTCTATGCCAAATACGTTTCTTAAACTGAGCAACCGCAAAAGAAGCTTTTGTTCATCACACATTGACTCATGTCCCACATACTGCTGCCCTGGGAACGAAAGCTCAGATGAGAGCTTATAGCTGGTCGTTTCCAGCAGATGAGCATGCAGGTTACTGGGTCAGGCTGGAGACTGTGGAAACTTTGTTAGGTCAGCGGCGGGCTGGGAAAAGGGAGGGAGGGCAAGGGAGGGAGTTGGGACAAGAGCACACACACAACAGAGCCAGAGTCAGCGGTTGAAGGAGTTATCATAAGTCAAATGAGGCCTTTAGTGACACAGATTAGCTGCGTGCCTAGTTCTCATTTAGGAAAATGTGCTTAAATAATATATCTGCATGGGTGTGTGTTGCTGCATATTACATTGTATCCATTAGACCATGATCTGCAGCACACAGCCTAGTATGTGTCAGATAAAGTCAAGAACAGCTGTCCGGGGAATACTTTGCACTGATTAAGCTAATTGTATGTGGGCTGGTTGAAATGGTTGCAACCCCCTTCCTGTCAGGACAAGATGAGTTGAGTGATGGTGGAAGGTTTGTAAGGGGCTTGTGTGGTTAACAGACCCTATCTATAAACCTTTAGTGGTAGAGAGTGTTGCTCCTCGCTGTCCTGAATATAATTGCTAATTACTTAGTAAAGTTGGATTTAGCAGGAGAATGTTGCACTTGAATATTTATTTTCCAGAAAGCAATCTTTATTTTTCCTCAAGGGATGCAAATCAAATGAATTTTACTTCTTTCCGTATCATTATTACTATTATGTAATCCGGAGGTGTGGCTTTCTGATTGACCAGGATGTTTTGTGTAAAGTTTCCAAACTGGCTCCTGCAACTGTCAGGCAGGCTCGTCTGCTTTAAAGCACTTCTCTGTGCTTGAGGGTCCAGGCATTGGAGGTTGGGGGCAGCTGCTGGTTTATTTATTTTTCTTCCCTAGCTGTAACTACTACCGGGCAATGCAGTGCGACAGCATGAAATATGTGTGGCATTAAATCAAATGAAGAAAAGCTGCAAATCAATCAAAACTACGCTCACACTAGCTGTAGACTGAGTTTAATAACTAAGGCGTAGTTAGCCGTAAAACTTAGCCTGGCGATTGGAGAAACTACTGTATGCAGAATAAATAGTTTTAAATGGACACATGAGTCTAGAGGCAGTTTTCCAATCTGTCCCTGCACCACAGGCAAGAGGAAGTGCCAGCTGTTAAAATCAAAAAGAAGGCTTAACTTATTGTGTATTTGATTGTTTGTTAGTTTGTCTCAACAGGACTCATGCTGAGTAGTTGTCTTGTAGGTGCACATGTTGGGAGACCTGAGGGAGCTTGGGCCTGTTTCCTAGGTTTGACACTGTGACAGCTCATCTTTGGACCTCTCTGCTGTATCATTGTGATGGCGAGGATTATAAGAATTTCACACCACTCCCTATATATGGCACAGAGAGCTAAAGTTATTAGCCAAATGAACGTTTAGAGGTAATTACATGAGCCATAATGCTCTTGATTACAGTGTAAAACATCATGCCGTCCGTTTGCATCAGCTTTCCCTGTATGCCTGACTCAGACACTCATCATGAATGTGTGTGTTTTTTGTGGGCATGAGTGTGTGTATGTGTAGCATTGGCACACTTTTGCTGCAGTAATAGCTAGACAGATTATATGAACTCTGCCCTGCTAATTTTCCCACCCTATTCCCAGGTTGAGTCCCACTTTTTCTGTATTATGTGTGAAAGAGAAGGGTACACACAGCATGCTAAAGAAGTGGTGTGTGTGAGTCGTGTACGGCACACTATGCATATATTTTTATGTGTGAAATGTGGGTGTGGATGTTGTTGTGTTGTTAGGGTGTGTGTGTGTATGTATGTGTGTGTTTATATGCTGTGTCCTGTGTGGCCTAAAGGCATGATTTATTCATGTCCCACCTCCTTTTTCCTGTCCTGCCCTCTCAGCCTATTGTGTAGCAGTCTTTAGCCTGGCAGGACCAGACTAGATCCCCTGAGGAGTGAGGACCCTCTGTGTGGTGTGTGTGTGTGTGTGTGTGTGTTTGTTTGTGTGTTTGAGAACATGCGTATGAAAGAAGCGAGGGGCCGAGGAATTTCAGCACTTGCTTTTCTCTAAGTATCTTGTGTGTTTTAGTTGGAGTTCTGTGTGTGTTTACGCTAGGATCCCAGAGTCCTCTGATTTGTGTGTTGTCTCCTTTGATTTGAACCAACAATGAGTACTTAGGGGTACAGGCTGTGTGTGTTGTCACCTGCTTGAACCTTAAAATGAATCTAGTTTTTCAGTGTGACGCATTACAGTCGATCCAGATGTGTTGGCCTGCCCTGAGGTTTAGTTTGTACCCAACATGATAGAAACTTCCCTGTGAATTTCAATGGAGTGGAGACTAAAATCTGGAAACCTGCAAACGTCTTCCATGTAACATTAGTTATTTATATGACCACAGCTTAAGTCTGAACTTTGTCTGATTTTATCTATTGTTTTTATTCAATTGAGGAGAAGATGAGGTGTACGTAAAACTGAGATCTACACCCAGACCCCACATTCAACCAAAAGCTAGCAGGAAACATAAGCCCTGTGCACCGACAGCAGTCTCTCACAGCTTTTGTTCAATCGACTTTATAGTTTGATAAAGCCAGGAAAATGAGCCTTTCCCGTCCTGCAGCTTCAACGTGTGGAGACATTTATGACAGTTGAGAGTGAACTGTGGCTCATTAAGATAGTGTCGCCACATATACTGACAGTCCTGACTTTTATTGTGTCAAACCTTTAACTGCTGAAGTTTTACAATGTGGGTTTCTGTGTTACTTGGCTAACATTTCTCAGGTGGAAATGTTCAATCTGATGCAGGTCAAGAGCGTAGTCTTTTGACTGTAGACCACTGTAAGTTATCTTATTATTTTCTGAAAGGTCATGGGGTACCTCAATAGACTTGTGTGTCCATAAGAACTGTGATAACAAAATAACAGAATAATAAAAAAGAGAGAGAGAGAGATAGGAAGAGAACTCAATCAGCCAAAAATTGAAAAATTTAAAGAATAATAAATGGCTTCTATCTTTGTTTTTTTATTTGCTTAGCCTTCATAAACCAGCAATCAGTTCATGTAAACTTTGGTCTTTAGGGAGGTCAGGGGGAAAATTGAACCATTCACTTAATTTTTCTAAGACTTAAGATGAAATATGAGCACTTGTCGTCTTAGTACCTAATATGGTTTTATCTTAAAACAGATTTCAATCTTGTGTTGGATGTCACAGAAATGTTTTGGAAATACAAGTCCTGGCTTAAAAGTTGGCCAAGAGCAAGCAGTGGATAAAGCTGCATTTATCGGGTTGATTGAAACATGATTTCTAATTATAAAGAAGACTGGTTTTACTGATATGCTGGTTTGAACCTGTTTGTCCGGGGTCAAACACTGGCAAGGAGGTAAGATTAAAAAGAACACCACACACACACACACACACACGCGCACACAGTTGCAGAATTACGTGTAGACGCCCAATCTCAGTTATCGCTGCACATACTAATATTTCCGGTTTTCTCACGGAGGTGCCATTCAGCTCAAAAACCCAAGGAGCCCAGGGAGCTGCAATCAACATCTCACCAAACCTTTAGCTGCTGCTACTGCTGCTGCTCTCTTACACATACTAGTGGGGTGAAATGTCTCCACATTAATTTAGATGAATTTCTGATTCACAATTAATGCAGCGAGATCATGAACAAAAATGTTGGAGGCACGAGGAAATGGATGTGTGCTGATTTATTGCCTGTGTGAAATGGAGGAAGCATCCTGCTCACTTCACATCAGTTGGTACAGAGAGGAATAGTAATACAGGAAGTAGCACTCAAATAAAACACTGTACAAGAAATCGGCCTCTGTAGACTGCAGATACTGGTGTTTTCACTTAATTAGGCTGACGAGGCCCCTTCTAAGGACAGTTCAACTGACGTCCTTCTCATTTAAACTTTGTTGCACCTGTTAGGGTGGGACAAATAACACCTTCAGGATTCTTATCATGGCCCAGTTACAGCAGCATTTAAAACAACAGGTGTTTGAAATTAAATCAATTCTTCTCTGTGTTTACATCTATGTGATTTTTTTTGTTCACTGCCAAAATCTGCATATAGAATAGGCCTTCAGATAAATTTCCTGTGCTCTGAATCTGATATGAATAATAAAACTTGAAAGGAGTCTGTCCAGACAAAAGGATGCAAGTAAACAGCTAAAACTTTGTTGAAACAAAAAGTGTTGTGAAGTTTGCAGACGAAGAAAACAGATGGACAGACAGGCCCACGCCAAGAGTAACGCCTTGGAGAGAGACTGATGGAGACGGAGGGTGGAGAGTCGGGAAAAGCTTGATATTTGCTTTTAAGACAGAGGAGGAGTTATTGGACAGACAGAGAGACTGTCCTAGCTGGATTAACTAGAATGGGGAATGTGGAGAGTGAGACAGAGGTAGGCTCAGGGATAAGAATAAATCCCCTGGAAGTGAATGTGTGAAGTTACCAGGCATCGGGAGGCCACGGTCTGTGTTAAAAGAATGAATTATATATTGAAACACTTGTCAGATTCAGGATTCTCTGGGTTCGCCTCTTTGCCTTTTGGGCTCTAGGGGTCACTGAGCATTACTGAGGGCATAAGTCACTCCCAAATGTAGGGCAATTTTTATTAGATTAATTTCTGTGGAATAGACGCTTGCTGATATGTGTTTTTGCACATAACCACCTTGGTAACTTTGTCTGTGCTTGTTTTGTTGCTGCAGTTTTCTTCCTGCATCACTCAACAATCGCTCAGATCAGATCAGATCAGAAGCAGCCCACAGATTCCCTGAATATTTAACTTGAAAGGAAGACAATAAATATTTCATTATGCATGGTCAGTTGAATTCTTTAAGTGCCAAGTCCTTTGTAAGAGCGCCTCTCTGGGTTTGAGTTGCCGTGTGCGCCTCTCAGGAGAATGCACTCGGCATTGGTGTGGGCCCCAGCAGCTGGGAACGACAGTGCTTGTCGTAATTTGCACAGCGGGGGGTCTGCCCGTGCAGGACATACAAACCGCCACCGCTGGATGACTGCCAGCCAGTGCTCCTGGGTGCTCCACATGACTGTGCATTTGTAACAGCTGGAATCCTATAACGGCACACAGCACAATCCAATGAACACAGGATCTGTAAATTATTAATTGTTGCTATTCTGCAGCAAGATTGTAAGAGATGTCCTCTGATGATCTTCTCTCTGACTGAATGGTGTAGGGTTTGTAACAGAAGTGGATGTTGCCTTAATGAGAATAACATTTAAGTTCTTATGTATTTAAGACATTTAATTTCCACCTAGATGTGTGTTACATCTGCAGCTCTTCCAGGCATTCTCAAATAGAGATATGTGAACTCACAGGCTCGCTCCTAAGAAAAAACACTTATGCTTTCAGTTGGTGTAAGCTCTGTCTGAGTTTACACCAACTGAAATGGGGTTTATCCAGATTACTCAGCCATACCCTATCTTTTTGCTGTTGTAATGCATCCCAGGAAATGCTAAACACACTCATTGTGTAAGTTCATTTTCACTGGAAGTGGAATTCAGAACAAGCAGCAAGGCTCTTAACCATCTGTCTGGGCTGTTTTCAAGTAATCCATGCAAGCAGCGTTTCCCAGATGGACAGTGAACCTTTGCGTTGGGAAATTCTGCTTTCTTGACTCTACAGTTAAATGGAGGCCAAACCCTAGACCTAAGCCCTCCTTCTTTATGGGCTGTTGTGCTATTTTATTGTTTGTTTGCTTGTTTTGTTTTAATATTAAATAAAGATTGCCTTTATTTGTATAGTCAGTGCAGAGAGTGACAGGAAGTAGAGAGAGAGAGAGAGAGAGAGAGCGAGCGTTAAGACACAACACAAGTCCCCTGGAGTCAAACTGTGGACCATGCACCTTAAACATTTGGCCACCAGAGCACCCCTAGGTGACATTAATTTAATGTCTTTAAACCCAGAGATATTCAATGTAAAATGGACTAAAACTAAACTAAATTAAAAAAATGAATCCCCATCCTTTAAGAAGCTGGAATGAGTTAATCATTTTTGCTTAAACCTGCATTAAATATTTTGGTTTTGGGTTGGGAAGCGTGTTTGCTGCTCATAATGACAAAGCTAACATGCTTATGTTTTGCAGGTGTTCACAGTATTCACCGTCTTAGTTTAGCGTGTTAGCATCTTAATATTGTGGTGCTAATTTATTGGTCTGTCACTACAAGCAGCACCTTTCACATTACATACAGTCTTTTAAGCAACTTAATTGGATCCAGATTTATTAGCAGATCTTTTTAGTACTTGTTGGCAGTCTCAATCATGACCTCTTGTTTCATGGAGCTCCAGCTGCCAGCTGTTTTTCTGGTTTCATAACTGATTAAAAGTTTCTCAATCAGAGTAGGGAGAACAGATTTGTAGGTGTACGATGACGAAGATGAGCGAGGTGTTTGTGTTTACAGTGACATCTGTATTTATATCACCATCTTTATTTGTCTCACTATAGCAGTTGTTGAAATAACAAGGCTTTAAACTTTATTACTATTTAGTTAATGGATGTGACTAAGTGGTCATTAACAAGAAAGTACGTGCATCATCTTGTGAAATGTTAACAAAAATGTCTCATGGTGAGAAAGAATCCTCTCTGTGATCCTCTCCAGTCTGATTACAACATGGTGTCTGACCTCTCTCACAAACAATGAGACATCCAGCATTAACCTCCAGGCTTTAAAGCATGTATCACTGAGGAGCTACCAACAGGCAGCTGTTACATAACCCAGAACAGGACACATAAAACACAAGCTATGGTGGAAACTGAGGCGATCCACCTGTGCAGCTTACATGCAAGCTGGTCTGTATCTTTCAGAGCTCAGCTGTATATAGTTTGTATAAATTCCTGTGGTGAAAGCCTGCATGTAAAGACATGTGCAGCGGGCTGATAAGAAAATAGAGCCAACGTCTCTGTTGCTTTGTTGCACAAAGCGTCTTTTAAAGACTGCAGAGAAGTAATGGGCCTCCTGCTGAATGTTGGTTAAACAGCATTCACTAAGTTAACACTAAGTTAAGCTCATGACCTTTTAAACATTTATTCTTTTGAGTGTCATATTCAGTATTTACAACTTTCCTTAGAAGCGTGCTTGAACTGACAAGTCTTTACATGACTATCTGTAAGATGGGACGATACACTTACTTACTACTAGATTATCCT
Organism: Lates japonicus; assembly: GCA_033238685.1. Lineage (NCBI taxonomy): Eukaryota > Metazoa > Chordata > Actinopteri > Centropomidae > Lates > Lates japonicus. The sequence goes on along the minus strand of BRZM01000033.1, from coordinate 2,901,944 downwards.
GTGGGCATGTGGCACACTGAAATTCTGTCAGTAAAGCCTTCACTTCCAGTTGGTCTGGACACTCAGCTTTGTTTACACTGTGTGACAGTGGCACACAAATAAAAACAATCATACAGCACAGAGCATTGCAGCATGTGGAATACTGGCAAATATTAAAGCCATAAAAGTGTTGATTTTTGTGTATAAAGTAAAGATCAGAAACCTCACAACTTTAAGTGCATTTTGAATCATGCAATTGCAGTTGAAAAGATGTCATAGTTTCAAGTTTCTCCTGTAATCATTTGTAATCAAATGTAATCATTTAAATGAAACAAGCTGAGAAAATGTTTTTGCCAAGTAAGATGCACTTTGCTACAGTGTATACTGGTATAAAATGGAATTACTTGTGCAGCTATTATTATAAGCCAAAAAAAAATAAATAATAATAATAATAATAATAATTAGCTTGCACTCCACGTTTTAGGAAATGGTGGGTGAAGACCTGCAGCACTACAGAGGCAGGGCCAAACAAAGGAATTGCTTTATATGTAATTTTAATGTTTTACCATGTACTGTCCTTAACAGATTTATTTTATTTTATTTTATTTTATTTTATTTTATTTATTTGTTCACTTCGGGGGCAGCAGAAACAAGCTATAAATATAACACTCGCATATTATCACCTTTCGAGCTTATATGGCAAATGTGTCCCAGATGTAAGTCCAACACTCACTCTCCTTTTAGCTCTATTTTTGGTCTCTACCAACTCCTGAGGTTTATATCAGGCTCTATCAGCTAAATCTAAAGTTGGTGATTGTGTCAGTCTGTTGCGTGGTGCTAAGCAGTAAGTTTTTAGAGCATTTTTTCTTAAATAAAAAGGGAAAAAAAGCTGCCTACCTTTTGAAAAGGACAGTGAGAGTGAACTAAAACAGTAAAATGACCATACGGCTCCATAGAGCCTCGAAGATATTATGTGTGACAAATTAAAGTATTAAAGGCTCATAGTTGAGAAGCTTAGAACAGCTAATATTTAATATTTTTGATAAGAAAATAATGATAATAATGATTATTCAGCTATCAAAATAGAATTTTCTGTTGATCAACTTATCAGTTAATTGACTAATTACTGCAGCTCTAATCTAGTGATTATAGCAACTTTAAGAAAAGCCATTAGTCAAAGGATATTGCACACATTTTAAATAAACAGTTACTATTTTAAAGTCTAGTACTTCATTTAAACCACATCCAGCTTAAATAAATGTGATATGCATTCACATTCAACATTAATGTCCAGCCCCAGTGTCTGTTGATGAAACCATAGCCATAACATGGGAGCAGTGGGACACAACAGGAGAAAGTGCAGGAAATCCCCCATGAAACCTTAACACTTAAATTTACTTCCCACCCCAAAAAAGACTGCAGAGCTTCCTGTAGCATGATGAATGCGATTGCTGTGAAACTGCTGACCCCCCCGGCACTGTTATGAGGCAGTGAAAAATATTTTTGATGACAGTGAGGAGCTGTGTTGGGAACCTTCACATTTACTGTATTCACTGTTGCTCCTTGACAAGCTAGAAACTCTGCGTGTATCCACTTCTCTCTTACTCTCTCTCTTATGTACCCCCCTTAAAAAATTCCTGTAGTGCTGCTTAAGTGCAGTGCTGCAAATTTCTCATAAAACTAAATGAAAGCGCCAGTGAAGTATCGCGGACTCTGCTTTCATAAACGTGCAATTACATCTTTTTCAGTGGTCAAATCAGTGTAGATCCTTGCTTTTTTCCTGATCCTTATTTTTCCTGATCTGTTATTATATGTCTCTGTGTGTGTTCGTGTGTGCATTTGTCTGCCCTGGAGGTTGCAGCCTTGGCTCAGCTGCGCTCCACTGAGTCTGCCAGGAGATCTCATGGACGCCTCAGTGGAGCGGACTCTTAAAAACACTGTTTACCCAAGGAGATTTATTTAAAGTTACAGAGCGGCACAAAGTCTCACTCTAGATCCTGTGTGTGCGTGCGTGCGTGCATTGCTCATGATATTTATGTGTTGATGTGGGCACACTTACAAGACCGTGTTGAGATGCTGTGAAAACAAAGACGGAGCGAGTGACAGATTGTTGTCTCCCAATACTTTCTCAAAAGGTGCAGCTGACCTTATAATTTCACTTCAGTTGAATATTACTCCACAGGTCATTTATCATAGTCAGAAGTGCTCTCTAGTCAAACAACTGTACTGTGTATTCACAAGTTCTCATTATCTGCTAGATTTTCCCCGGTGACAGTCAGCAGGTCACGCGTGTATTTTCTTCTGGTACACTGGCAGAAGACTCATATGTAAGTCATCTGGTTTCAGGACACTTTTCCCAACCCAGCCTCTGTGGAGCATGAATCAGACCCTGCTGGTGTTTGAAGAACAGACAATAGGGGACTTTTTTTTATATCGTAATGCTTAAATGACTAGTGTTGAAGATTCTGTGTAATGCAATGTGATGCATCACATGTGGGTCTTTGAAGGGCTCATTAGCCTCTTCTCACAGGATGAAACACAAACACCTTCAGTCAGTACAGAAAAGAAACATTGTGGTAATGGAAGAAGAGGATGGAGACTGTTGACTTAGTTTAGGTTCGAGATGAGGTTAAGTTACACAGGTGCATTTTCTGTGTCTTTGGTGGTCCTGTATTTATACATTTAAATGTTATTTCACCTCGCAGAGCAGTGAGTTGGGATGGATGGTGAAATATTGGTTGGTCAGTTAGTTTGTCGGACTTGAAAACAGTGAAGCAAGTTTGGGCTAAATGGATTGCAACATACCCAGAAGTAAAACAGTGCAATTATAATTCATTTCATCATGAAACTGTTTGATTTGAAAGTGAGCTCGTGAAGCCCTGCTCTCTTGGAAAAAGCCTAGAAGAAGCAGCAGCCAGCTGTCACTGATCTTATTGTTTTCTGTTGCTACTTGTTGATGAGGTCAGAAATTAGTTCAGAAAAGTTTGAAATTGCAAAGTAACGTGTGTATTCAGCTAAGGAAGATGATTGTTTTGTTCAGACACATGGAACAAGATCCCATCATCTAGTATTCACCAAATCAAGTTTAAAAGCTGTAACTTGCAAATTTGCTGAACTGAATGAAAGACGGGCTCAACAGGTATTACAGAAATCAGTCAACTAAAAGTCAACATAGTACAAATATCCACCTATGAAAAAAAAAACACTGAATGCAAATATTACGGCCAGTGAAAAGTACAAAAAACTTGTTGTTAAAATTATTAAATGATGGAATAATATAACATCTTTAAATTTTTATTATCACTTTCCCATAAAAAAAGTTTTAAGGAAATTAAAATATGTAGTCAAAATATATCAAATATTTATTTTGTATTTATTTGTATTTTGTATCAAAATATATTATATATGTATATATAATAAATAAATAAATGTCTTGACTATATACATTTTTAATATGTTAATACTGAAATGTAGATTTTTCAGCTCTGAATGTAAATTTAGCATGTGGAATGCAGAAACAGATAATTTCTAGATAGAACAATATTAGTACTACTCACCATCAAAATTTGGTCACTAGAAAGTGAAAACTAGTGGAGATATTAATTTTTGAAGATCAAAGATTCTTTTTTTGGGTAAAAAGAATGCTTATTTTAATTAATTTGATTACTGTAAAACAGCAACTATTTGCATGGACACGTGGCAAATTATTCTTGGGGCTTCTTGGATTTTCAGTACAAATTTCAACCCAATCCAGTAAAAATAAGCAATTGGTGAGGCTTAGCATACACTTACAAAGGATAGCAAAAATTGTGAAAGGGCCAGACTCCAAAAAATGATAGCTAGAGAATTTAATAGAAATTTTCAAAATGAAGTTTGTCAAGAGAATCCATGACATGAACTCAGAGGTTCTTAGTGAGTTAGTATGGAATGACGTTTTTCCTTTCAGTCCTATTAACTACATTTGTCAGAGTCTGGTCTTTGCTGTGGGCTGAAAGTTGTGAAAAAGAAACTTCAGTGGTTTATGTTCATTGCAAAAACCTTGACTTTGGACAGCCCCTTGTTCTTGGCTCTAATGTATTTGGCACTTTGTGTTTGTCTCTGAAATTCTGCTGAATAGATAATTGCTTTTCCAAAAGTTGACAGTTTGAAAGATAAGAAAAGATGCATGAACTCTTGGGAAAACATTGACAAGTTAAAGCAACTGGCTGGTACCAGGACAATGAAACAGTACAAGTATTCATTTAATGCATGTGAATATGTACACATAAGTAGTGCTGAATACTACGTCTTTATACAAAAAAAAGTATTATAAAAATAGACAGTCTGGCGGATGAGTGACTGTTATATGTGGGTGCATTTAACGTCTATGTTGTTTGTGTGTCAACAGTCATCTGCACATATGTCTGTTTTAAATAAAATCTAACTGTTTTTCTTCATAGTACATCAAGATCCCAGCTCCCACCCCAGAGTCACTGTCTGCTCTCCGCGTCTTCTCATTCTACTTATCCAGCGACAGCAAAGACCAGCCTCAAGCCAGCTTCGACTGCATCCATCAATATGTTTCAAGGTTTGGAGTTCGTCAGTTGAAACTTGTTATTTTTGTATGCTGCATGTCGAAGAGCAAGTCAAGTCCTATTTAATTTATTTCTTTTGAAAAATATTCACCAAACTTTACTCTCTTCCTGATTCAAGATCCTGCCTCAAGCTCCATGGAAAACTACCTAGAAACAATTTGTTTTCCCAGTAAATCAGCGAAAGAATTACGGCAAATATTCACTGCAAAAATTGATTCAGTGAAAAGTTTCCAGATCTATCACAGCAATTTAAGGTGCAAGTGTTTTGATGAGATCTACTGACTGTGGTGTGTATGATCCCAGATGCTCAGCATTCTTGTGCCACATTTATTTTGTGATTCCTCTGCTCTCTCTATGCCCACATCTCTGAGGGCATCATCATGAGAGACAGGATGGGGCAATTGTAATTTCCTGTATATATTTCTGGGCTGACCCTCTCATTACTGAGACCTGTGATGCCTTGTTTATGGAGTGGATATGCTCGGAAAGTGAGGGTTACGCTCTATTGCTGCCTCCTGCTGCCAGACAGCTAACTGTGGGTCTGGTTCCAGTCAGCTGCTGGAGCCAAGAGCAACAGCGTTAAACAGTGTGAGGGCAAGATTTTGTTCTCTCTGCCCCTGAATTTGTTTTGATATTTAGAGGATGAAAGATTAGAAGTAATCAGCTGTCAATATGTGATTGTGTTGTGAAAGTAAAAATTTGATCAGGGAAAAGGGCTTTTATTTAAAAAGAAGAAAGAAAAAAAGACATTTGGCTGCACAGTAAATCCCTGCTTTATTTACAGCATTAATGCAGCCCAGGTTCAGGTTGTATTAAACTTTTTACTTTTGTCCAAGATGATCCTTGTTTTGCAAGTGTGCTGACAGGAGCCAAGCTAATCCTGGTGGTTTTCCACAGGCTCTATCCTGCTTTGAACCAGGATATCTGGCTTTCTCACATGTAGCAGGCTGCAGGGCTATATCCAGCCTGTGACATAACATACAGTAACCATAGACCTGTCCTAGCCAGCTTCTACCACAAAGCCACTTTATGCTGCATGGAGTCTGTGTTGGTATGCTGCTCTAAGCTTATAGGACTATGATTTTTATGGTGTTTACTGTACAGCCAGCAGAGAGGGAGCCCTGCGGTTCAATGGCTCTGTGTGTTTTTGTCTTTTGCAGTGACGGCCGTGAGCAGCTGGAAGGTCAGGGCATCATCCAGGATAAGATCACTGTGTGTGCCACCGACGACTCCTACCAGATGACCCGAGAGAGGATGTCTCAGGTGGAGAAGGACAGCTGGAGCCGCTCGGCCATTGAGATCAAACCTGGAGCCACACATCCAAGTAAGAAAAGACTAGAGTTCTCTGTGGAGCGAAAACAGGGGATGATGCATCTGTTGATTTTCATGGGAAAAAGCCAAACAGCTCTAAGCTTGGGAAGGGATCAGTTCATTGGATGTGGATACACTGATGGCATATAAAAATAAAAATAGAAATATAATAGCACCAATAAAAGTAATAGGAATATTTGCCTTGCTTGAAAAATATTGTTCTATTCATTGTTCAAAGCTGAAAACCAGATATTTTCCAGGACTGATGAGGAATGAAACCAGATGTGAAGGCCATATTTTTGGTTAATACAAATAAGACCAAAACCTAACTCTTGTCTCCTATATGCTTTTTTTTTTTTTTTTTTTTACTTTTGGATGTCAGTTTGTCAAATCCTATTTGGTCTCTCTTCACACATTTGGCTTTGAAAAGAGTTTGCCAAATGGATGCTTGGTACTGTTCAGAGTCAGCAACATCTGTCTTCAAACTGCCATTTCAGAGGTAGAAGGCCAGGAGGAGATTCAAAGCCAGGTTCTCACCATTTATGCTACTGAAAGGCATATTTTTATGAAGATGTAATGGGGGTGTATCTCCAAAATGTAGCTTATGAAATTAAAATGTTGGCTACGTAGGGCTGTAAATAATTTTTTAACTTAATTTGCTGCGGGATGGTGCCAAAAGCTTGTGCAGGAATGGTTCACTGTTGTTCAAAACATACCACAAACCTCTGATAATTGCAAAAAAGTCAACCAGATGTTTGCCATGAAATTGAAAAGCATAAATTCACAGGTGATGTTGCTTTCCAACAAATTTCTTGCCACATTGGCCAGAGTTCTGTGTGTGTGTGTGTGTGTGTGTGTGTGTGTGTGTGTGTGTTTTTCTAGATCTTAATCATCGAGAATGCCTTATAGCCTATTAATCACACGAGAACCAGAACTGGCAAGCTACTTCTTCTTTTCTCTTTTTTTCTCTTCTCCAACCTTTGCCGTGGTTACGCAATATTGTTTCGTGGCACAATTTTAGACCCCCATGTCAGTGCTGGAGCTCCAGGGAGGCTGAAACTCTGGGTGGTTGAGACCAAATTTAGACTGTGGATTGTGTAACATCAGGTCTTAAGGTTGAAAATGACTTGGCAACATATATGCCTAGAGGGAAACATTTAATAAGTGCACTCTACATTCCCCTTTCAGCCTCGGGAGGTGCACATGAACACAGTGTATATTAGCAGGCATGTCAACACCTATTGCACATGCATCTGACACGTACATCCCACACCATAATTATTACATAATTCAGAATATATTTGATAATGATTAATGGCTGGTAGTAGGGTAATGATAATGCATGGAGTTATTATCTCTTGGCAGGAGATACTTTTGTGGTTGAAAGGAAAGCCTTCTTTTCCTGTACCTCTGCCCCTCTCTGACCTTCAAAGCCCAGATTAACCTGTAATGGGATTAGCACAGAGAGATAGCTTTCACTGCTCTAACATGCCTCATCTGTCTGCAGCAGGGATGCAAGCAACGATCAACTTGGTGTTTACATCTGAAGACAAATAGCTGCAGGCCAGCATGCACATGTGATTTACAGATAAAGGTTATTAGAAGGTATTTTGATGAGCGTTTCCTCATTAGTCAATCAACTGTCAGGATAGTTCAGCTCAGAGAGCAAGTGCTCATGTTGAACAGGTAAAGGCACTGGTAAGAGTTTAAAAACAGGCTGTTTTAACTCCTGTTTGTTACATCACTGCTTTTGTTTGCTCTCCTGCATAAAAGTTTGAAAAGCTTTATTTTTTAGTGCTTGCATGACGCAGCTCACTGAGTTCCAGCTGTGGACTTTGCATAGCTAGCATAATGCTGACAAATTAGTTCCACTGAGTTTAAGTTTCTCTAAATATCTGGAAACTGTGAACATTAGATTTCTTGTGACATACTGAGAAATATTTGAAGGTAAAGACTGTGTTCTTGGTGTAAAATGTATAGAAATACTCGTATTTTACAGATTGTAAACAAACAATGATATGATATTATGTTAAGTTTGAGATGACAATGCAAGAGTTACACCGTATGATTGAGTATCACTATAAATCCTGCTCTTTTTCTGTGTTTAGGTAAGTGTGTCAAGTTCCACAAGAGGCCAGCTCCTCCTCCTGCATCAGACAGCAGCTTCTATAAGCCGTCTACCAACAACCGGAGGAATGGCAGTACAGCCACACCGACCCAGAAGCCGCTGAGGGAGCGTATCATCCACCTGCTGGCTCTCAAACCCTACAGGAAACCAGAGCTGCTGCTGTGGCTGGAAAGAGAAAGAGCCAGCCCCAAGGACAAGGCCGAGCTGAGTCCTGTACTGGAGGAGGTACGCGGAAATAATGTGTTTGTATGCATCCATGCATACATGTATATAAACACTTACAGACACGCATGTACACATCCTTTACACATCACATCATGCACAAACACATATGTTCCCTACGTTTATATGACTTATACTAAATATACTTAATCCTAAACACACTTCTACACGTCTAAAAAATGAAGACTCACATAAGAAGGTACTTGTTTACGTGCACACACACGTTTCTGTCTGACGAGTGAAAACCCAGTTGAGCAGTGATGTTTATTAACACTGCAGCGTTCCAACCAGACATTAGCATATTGTAAAATGCATTTAATGCCATTATAATAAAAATAATTGCTTTTAGAGTTATCAGAGGGGATGTAAAGAACTGCAGTGACTCTTAGATAGTAGTAACAATGCTTCACACCACTCTTACCAAACATCAAACCAAAAACACTCAGAATCTAAAAAATACATTTCATCTAGTAATATATATATAATATAATATATATAATCTTGTCCTGAAACAAACCCCAGGGCCGGTTGCGCTTTAATTGAACTTGTGATCTAATTTAGAAATGTTTACTTTATGTGACTTTCCTGTATACATTTTTGAGTAATTTCTAAATGATGTTTGTGTGTTTGAAACTTCCATCATTGGTGTGTGTGTGTGTGTGTGTGTTTACTGATCCTTGTGCTTGTTGATGTGTGTGTGTGCATGTGGTTTTAGTGTCTGTGCGTGTGTGTAATTAGGTCGATGCTGTAATAGTCTCTCAGAGATTGTGTTTGCGGTGGGGTGGGCCGCTCCATCAGGAGGCCCCAGAAAGATAGATGTCCTCAGAGAAAGGCAGTTTGACGAGATTAGAGAGGAGGGTAAAGTCACTGTGAGAAAGAAAGTCTGAGACTCTCAGATGGGAAAAGAGTCAGAGAAAAAAAGTTTTGCTTTTCAGGAATGTGGATGTGCCACTTTCACATCTTGGACTCCAGTTACTGACAGTGTTACTGTTAGACAAAATAATGTTGGTTGTTGATTTGAAAATAAAAATAAAAAAGGCAACTATAATTTCTACAGTTGTAGTGTTCAGTGTATCCTGATTATGCAGGTATGCAAGAAGCCCAGTTGTGAACACAAAAACAAAAAGTAACATCATGTGCTGTGTTGCATTTCAGGTGGCAAAGGTGAATCCCAAGGACAGCAGCTACTTGCTGAGGGATGACTTCTACAAGCACGTTCAGAGGGACTGGCCAGGCTACAGCGAGGAGGAGAGGCAGCTAATTGGCAGGCTGCTGGCCAGGTGGGTCAGAGGCATGGGCCAAACAGGGATGCCATCTCTGCTGTAAAACAAACTAATACTCACATGTCCCATCTGTCTTTATAAAGCCTGTGTCCCTGTGACTAGACAAGTGTCTCCTCACTTTTCAGTATTTCAGGGATCAACATTGACACTTCCTTAGTGGTGGCGACACAGTCATTATCATGGCTGACAAAAGAGACCTGGAGTAACTCTTATAAATAACATAATTGGACACAACAACTTTCCTTTTTAGCAGTATGATTGTTTCTCACAACTCTACACAGACAGTGGCTCCCGTCTTTATCTGTTGTCTCATCTTCTCTCCTCCACATCTTCACCTCTCATTCCCACACACATCTGTGCCTGCACTAATCAACACTCAGAAGCAGAACTTGTCTGTGCCTGCTTCACAAAGAATCTGTTTCATTCTCATGCTCAGCTTCACTAGTTCTCCTGTAAATCCACAAAACTCTGCATTGACGCCAGTTTAAATTGAATGTTTCTAAAATCCTCATACAGTCAGTAATATCTTCTTTGTCTCATTGTCACATTATCATGTTCTTTTTTTCTGTTTAACAGGAAGCTGCAGCCGCATATTAGCAACCACACAAGAAATCTTCAAGCCAACGCGTCAATATTGAAGACCTCAGAGGATCCGACACTATATCACAGCACGCTGAAAAATCCTGCAGTGGTAAATGGCCATATTGTTTTCCTTTGAAAATGTGTGAAAGTGATTAATGTGTTTTTAAAAGGGTGGCGCTTTTTTGTACCTATTTCTACATATGGAAAAATAAATTAGTATGTATTTAACAACTATATTTCACATTTAACATTTGAATTGTTGCCTCATAGTCTTATGAATTTTGGCTTTTACTATGTAGAGGTGAAGTGAGTTTAAGTTTGGTTGTGAAGAGTTGCAGATTGTTTGTGTGGTTTTTTGAAGAAATAATACATGATTTGAGTTATTAAGGTTGATTTCTCTCTTCCTTTTTTTTTCGTCCTTCCCCAGAAACGCCCCGTGCCTTCTGACTCACTGGAAAGGCTAGCTGTTAAAAGACAGAAACTCGTGGACCAGAGGTTGCAACAGCAGCCCACTGTAAATGGACTCTTGAACAATAGAGGAGGACACGACAATGCAGCTCATACCCCCAACCCCAGCTTCCACACAAAGACTGAGTTTCAAAGGACAACGAGCCATACTGGTAACCAGAATGGCTCACCAGGGGGCCACAATGGCTTACCTCTAATGCACCTGTCTAGCACCTCTGACACACCTGTCTCAGAGAGTAGGGTGCAAGAACCCAAAGTAAGCAGCCATCAGCCGCCGCAGGGTGACTCTGACTGCGCTCACCAGCAGCTCGCAAACAGCCAGCACAGAAAGAAGAAATCAAAAAAGCACAAAGACAGAGAGCGGGAGAGGTTAAAAGACAACCAGGCCACTGACTGGTTGGAGACAAGTCCTGATCTTAAGCAGAACCCGGACAAACTTGACAGTAAGGCCCCTTTTTACTTCCATTTCTCTGTTACTGATACCAGCCTCCATTCTTCTCATACTGTTTGATCACACATATTAAAGGCTTTGTTTGTATATTCTGTCATATTGCAGTGGACACCCTTTCATTGTCATGTGTCTGAGTTGTTTTTTCTCTGCACTCACCTACATAGTAATAAGTCAGCCACACACACTGAGATGAAAACGAGATGGCCAGTGGTAATTGTGTGTGAGGTCTCTCAGAGAGACCAGTTTGTCTCACAGCCCACTGGTGCATTTATACAGTATTATCTCATAAGCATGTCTGTGTTTGCTCCCTTAAGCTCACTCTCTTGAGTCTTCAGCGTGTTATGTGGCTGATTGACTCAACAACAGCTCGAGCGGTGCTTTGGGTCTCTAAGCTGAGATGTCTCTTGATACCCACAAGCTCACACACACACACACTCGCACTGTGGCTTTTTGCAAAACAAAAACACATTGCTTAACATTCAGACAGTGGTAAAGTGTCATGTTAGATGGGTGTTTCAACTCAACTCAAGCTAATGTCATTTTCTTTGTCCTGTAATTCCCCCCCCCCCCCCCCCCCCCCCCCAGATCCTGACATCAGAAACGCTGTGGCCTCTGAGGAGAAGCCAGATTATGTGCTGTGAGTGTAAACATGATTTAAACTCATTTTGTCATGATTGTTCCATGTGGTATCACTGCTGTAGTTTCTTTTGAGCACACCTAAAATGTAACAATCAAATCCATCACAATTTTAACGGCATGCTGTTTGATCAGAACTTACAGTAATTGGCCCTGGGGCAAGTAGAAAGACAACACTGTAGAAAGACATTACTTGTTTTCCTGTATTTGTTGGGGTTGTTTATATAGATAACTTGTTCCACTGAAAGATTTGATAAAGAATTGTCTCCAAAATGATGACTGGGGGTACATGGTGTCGTAGCATCATAACATTGTGGTTGTATGCTTCCATCTTGTGTCAGAAAGAGGTACTGCATAGAATTTAAATAGGATTGGAGGAAATGGCCCATATGAATGGAAAAAGCAAAATGTTCAGATAAAATTCAGATGGAGAAGTGAGTTAATGCCTTCATCTACTGTAAAATTTCAGTTTGATTTGATTGAATACGGTCTGTGATGTTAAGCAGCATAACATCACGTGCACATCATCACTAACCATGTAAGCTCATGCGTCTCTCCTTGCAGCACTTATGGCACCATAATGAGCTTGGAGCAACGTCAGAGGTACCAGGAAGATTTCTGTGCTGAGTATGATGAGTACAAAGACCTCCACTCCAGGATCGCCACCATAACTCACATGTTTGTCCAGCTAGGATCCAAGATCAAGAGCCTGTCCCCTGGCACACAAGACTACAAGGTATATATATATACAACCACGACTCACAGACACACATGCAAACACTGACACAAGGTATACTCATGCTAAGGCATTATTTTATGCAGCTGTATTAATATACACAATTTAATTATTTGTTTATGCCATGTAGGTAATGGAAGACCAAATACTAGAAAAGTACAACAAGTATCGAAAGGTAAGTCAACAGTTAAAGTTGTTTTCTGGATTTTACTTTTGATCTTTATAAAGAAATCTTTTTTTAGGCAAGTAAGAGAGCTAGATTTTATTTCAGAAGATTCCTTGACTGATTGTGAACTCTTTGTATATTGCAAATAAGTTTTCAGTGCTCGGCTGAGGTTGAAAAGTTGGTGGATCAGCAATAGCAACATGTGACAAAGTGCAATGGAAACAGACTTAGCAAATAGATTATGATGTGCATGAAACATGTGACTTAAATGTCCACTGAAGAGATAAGAGAAAGTAGCGTGGAGCGTGTGTGGAGCCACAAGGAGACTGTAACATTCCTCACTTGAATACATTAAACACACTTTCTAAATTGTTTGCACTCTCCTCTCTGCAACAGTTTGAAGGCAACCCATATGGAGAATTAGCATCACCAGTTATTTATCTTCATGAAGCAACTCCTAATATACACATAGTGGTGGTGGATAGAAATTCACAGTTTCTTTTGCTGATTTTCTCACAACTTGGTTAAATTTTGCGTAACATTTGGATGCAAACCCATCTATGGTGATAAGGCCATTACCTCCTTTGAATAAATCAAATTTGTAACATTCACAAGTAAAGCAATATGAATCAACACTGTAGTGAGTAAGACAAATGCTGAATCATAGCTTTATATGGAAAGTTACTTGCATCAAGACCCTAATTACAGACAAGCCAAAGCATATTTGTGTACAGCTTCAACCATTTTCTGAGCCCAAGTACTGTGTAAACACAGCTCCTCGTTTTAATGAGTGTTCATCAGCTGCTTGAAATTCCAGACACAGTGCTCTGGGGGAAAAAAAAGCTTTTGAAGTATGGATTTTTTTTTCTTTTACCTAAGTTTAAATGTTTATAACTGTCAGTGGTCAGTGCACCACAATACACAAGAATTAAAAAGAAAACCTTTAAAAAAGATACTTATGATATATCATGACTTTTGAGCACATGAACATCTGATTGGTGCAGGCTCTCTTTAAATTTATATGCGCACCACATAGCTGCCCTGTTGTCAGCATCAATGCACTGCCAATAATCCCTCTGATCTACAGTACTTGCCATCAATAACTGGACTTTAAAAAGACCAGGACTCATGAAAACTGGTTTAATGAAAAGGAGCCATGTCTTAAAAAAAAAAAAAAAGGAAAAAGAAAAAAAAGCTATTAAATTTAGATTCATGTTAAATTTAAGGCAGTCACAAATTTTTATCAACTAGCTAGAAACAGTTATAACTAGATACAGCTGGCAGGCATTATTCGTTTGTTCAATGTCTTCAGATCTAAAAGAAACCATGCAACTGTTCTGCTCGTAGCTCCATGTGTTTTTGACCTCTCTGTCATCAGTTCAGATATTTCACATCTTGGCAGATTATAAAATTTCTTGTTTGCTGGGTGAGAATGTTCAATCAAAACGCTTTCTCCCCTCTCCACAGAAGTTCCCAGGCTACCGGGAGGAGAAGAAACGCTGCGAGTATCTCCATGAGAAACTGTCATACATCAAACAGCTCATCATAGACTATGATGTCTCTCAGGCTTCTTCGTAGCATAGGCTCTCCCCCTCACATGTTGACATCATTTTTTTTTATGCAAGCCCCCTCAGTGCATAAACAGCACAGGCATCAAACAAGAAGTGTTGTTACTGTACCTGCAAGGGATATAAAAGGTTTTGGATGAAACTGCAGGCGTCTGCGGGCTGCTTCTGCTGGGACCATGGATGATGCTCTGAGCACCAATGTTTATAAGTCAAGAACAGATTTCACTTTGGTATTTGTAAGTCCTGTATTGAAGTTATCATCTCTTTCAAATGTTATGTTAATGTGAAAAGTCCAGGGGAGAAGCAAAGGTAGTCTTGGGATCATGAGATTTGTGCATCTGTGTATATCACAGTGCCATGACAGACAGTTTCCCTAATAATTTTTGCCAGCCTTGTTAAAACCAGTGTCAGTGTAAGCCATTATGTCAGAAATACATAAAAGGTAGCAAATATGACAGGAACTTATTCACTTTGTTTTTGACACATTAAGTCAAACATGTTTTTCATGTTTTCACTTTGCTTTTTTTTTTAAAAAATCAGTGATTTCAGTGTGCAGCATAGGAAAGAGTGTACTTTTAAAAATTCCATATCAAAGTTGCCTCCATGTGTGATACATGATTGAAGCAGCCCACTGCAAAAAAAAAAAAAAAAAAAAAGTGATTTCATCTCAGATTCAATCTTCATGTCTTATTATGCAAATGGAGTGAGATAGCTCCACTTGTTCCTGATGCAGTTTCCCTTAAATCTTTTTAGGTAAGTTTAAAGCATCACTGCATTAACATCACGATACTGGACAAAGTCTTAAAAGAAGTTATTTTATCGGAAACAAGTGAAATAATCTCATCCTCTTGGAGAAGTAAGGTAATTAGGTCTTAATAATATGCAAAATTATGCATTCACACTGCATTCTCAGAATATTTTGCAATATAGCCAGTAAATGGGTACTAGTGTTCACTTGGATTCATCTGGTTAACTTGTTTCATGAATGGAGCATGTGGTCCTGACTTAATGCAGACTAAATTCAAATTCTTAAAATACTTTCTAACATTTTAAAAGCAGCTCAATATAATGATAAAAACTGGAAAATATTCAAATGGATGGATTATGTTAATATTTGCAGGTTCACATAGAACATGCTGTAGTACAGTACAATGAGCTACGTGCTATCTCCCAAATGCACTTGTGTCTATATATAGTATTTATTCACCACACCCCTTTCTTTTGAATGATTGGTAAAGGGACCAAAAGTCTTGGCCTTAATGGCTGTTGCAATAACTTGGCGAGGAAAGATGATTTTCCTCCCAAAAGCAGTTACTAACATTGTTAATCAGGCGCCAAGTCTAGTTTAAAGTATTTGAAAGATGTGTGTTTCTCTTCTGCTTAGAACTACTGATGTATTTATTTTAAGCCATGTTCCTTTATCCTGTGTTGTTGGTCTCCTCAGCTTGAAGCGTCAGATCTTGTTAGATCAAAGTGTTTGTATCCAAGAGGCTCGAGGGGGGAGTGAGGTGGGAGAGGTTGGGAGTTGTTGATGAACTGGTGGAGAGTCACTGGGTTAAAGCTGCCCCACAGTCCTCTAAATATTAACTTTCAAATGACACAGAAGGGCCTCAAGTGGGAGGTTGGCAGCCACCTCACCAAAAACAAACAAACAAAAAAATCACACTATGAGAAAGGTGCAAAGCATGATGGTACATTACACATTTGTTTGCATTTGTTTTATTCAATTCAATTCAGACAGCACTACATTATAGGGAACAACACTAACTTGGGGACTAATTTCATAATCATCTCTAGATGGTTGGTCTTCATGGAAATATGGCGTCATGTTTGTAATAAGTGTACATTCGCTACGTCATAATCATTTTGTGGTACTCGGGTGTTTTAAATACTAGCCTGGAGGGGTTTATCTCCTTCAGTTTCCAGTTAATAATCAGTGCCCATTCAGGTTTTTTTGCACTAAACCCAGTTCGAGGAAAGGAGGGGGGCAGCGGGCTCGTGAAATTTCCATTCAGATTGTAATTGTTCATCGTTGTTGCAGTTTTTGTACTGAATGTTAATCACAAAGTCAGTGATGTACGTAGAAGCCTTAAGATTACATTTTTACAGGACAAAAATCTTCAAACTGCCAATATCAACACAGTTATTATCCACATTCATCTGTTATCTGCCTTATATTACTGTTAGCTATTAAACCTGTCTTCGCCATTTCACCGTTCAAATGAATGCCAACAGTGGCTTTCTCATACATTTGAATATTACTTTCTGGAGGAAATATTTCATTATGTATTTTTTTTAAATATGTAGTGGACACTTTGATTTGCTGTGATGGCATAGCTTACTCAGCAGTTGTATTTGTAATCCCTCTGGTACTCTGTTTTTAAATCATCAGTGAGGCATATCATCAGGAATATAACTGCTTTATACTACCACAGATATTTCTGTTTGCGTCACATCTGAATCAGCTCTGATCATATGGTTTGATTGAAGTGATTTCTGCTCTATTTTAAGCACAAAAAAGAAATCCATTGTGGGAATAACAATATTCAATCACTCTCAGGTAGAGGGTGGTAATTATGATATATTTCATGGGGGAAATGATCAAGTGGTTGATTGAAGACCATAATTTTCTGTGGGTTATTGAGCTTGATGGAGACCATAATTATCTGTGGGTTATTGAATATGATGAAAGAATCACTGGTTTTGAAGACAGAATATTTCTTTAAAAATCACTAAATGAGTTTTATTTATCTGTGTAAGTCTTAATCACAAGCTACAATTAAAGGTTCATAAGGTGTTTTGTGTTTTTGGACTGGTGCTGAGCATCTACAAGGCACCTGTGTGCCACAGTAGGGAAGGCCTCGTTTTAGTCACAGAGGAGTCAGAGAGCATTATGAACTGCATTTTACAAATGTATACTTTCTCTTTTCCTGTTGTGCAAAGTTCAAAAGAATAAAAACATGAAAGTGAATCCTTAGCTTTGAGATCTGATTGTGTTGCAAACCTTTCATTTTGAATTTTACATACAGGCAAGCTTCATCCTTCATTAATCATAATCTTTTGAGTTTTCTTTATTCGCAATATTGTTTCACAGTGCAGACCTCTGCAATTCTACTGGACCATAGGCAGAGAACAAACAATACTGCAGAAGTCAATACTGTAAACACTTACTAATAAGACACCCTATATGGAGGATTTCTTAGTTGTAAATAATGACTTTATTCAAGGTTAATTAATATTTTGCTAATACTTTATAGACGTGTTATAAGCCACTCAGCAGAACAAATTTTGGGTTGTTGTGAAAAAATCATGTTTAGCCCTTTGCAAGTTCTTTTTAGTTCTTTCTTTTGTTATGAAGACACTAAAATGGACCATAAAGTCCATTCATTAATAAATGACCGATGGCGTAAAACGTTTAGACGTCATTATATATTTTTTTCCTTTGCTGTATGGACAATAATACAAAAACCAAATCAGCCACAGACAATTGTTTTTTTCTTGAGTTTGTATATGTATTTAAAACAAAACAAAACAAAACAAAAACATCAGCTCCTGCCATTTCTTACAATTGATTTTACCAAATATTAATGGCTGTACGCTGAGCAAAGCCTCATATTGTGCATATTGATCTTGTAAACGATACCGTTTGACAGATATCGATTGGAAACGTGTATCCGTGACCGCGTCTTAACCATGGCGAATAAAGGCCTAAACCAATACCTGAAGAATTGACTCCGTGCTTATCTTTGAAAGACAACTGTTCAGTCAAAAACTGATAGTATTGACATGGAGTTATTGACGGGTCTTGGCTGTTTTTAAACCTTTGAAGTATCCTCAAGGTGCTTTACAGACCGTATTGTGGGTGTGTAGACGTGGACCTGGCAACAGTGCGTCCATGGAGACACTGTCGTCATGACGACCATGAAACCCTTAGCACCCTGAGAGGCTGCTAGTGTCAGTATCTTAAACGCTGGCTAAATTAAGGTAAGACTGCCAGCGGGTGATGATATTTACAAAGATTTTGAAATGCTATTTTTAATTCACAGCCAGCCAAATGTCACCAGGGGTTCACCTTTCCATTCTCCTAGTTAGCCTTGGACGTATACTGTTGGTTAGCAGGAACCATCTCTCATTTTCCGTGTTAGCTCCAGCTGCTCTTCATTAGCTTAAGGTGCATTTGTTGTTTCAAGTGTTTGTTAACTTGAGGTGTAAAAGTGAACAGTGCTCTAACTTTAATGAACTACTTTACTGATAGCGTTACATACCTATCCCCTCAACCACATACAGTATTACCTTGTGTGCCAACACAGTAAGTTAGCTGTAATGTTAGTGTCTGAGTCATTTAATACTATTGTACCTATATTTAGAAACACGTTTACTTCAGCAAATTTTAGAGGCAAATATTTTATTTCCAGCTCCACTGCATTTATTTGACAACTATAGCAACTTTTTACTTTTCAGGTGACACCTGTAGATTAACTACCTGTACTCTCTTGCTCAACCATCTTAGTGTTGCATCAAATTCAGCAGGTTACAGAAAACAAACTGCGCTGATGTCCTTACACGCTAGGAAAAGTACACCCGAGTCAGAAATGGAAGCAGCTTGCAAAGCACAGAAATCAGGAGGGGAAACTTTGGAACTGTGTGGTGCGAAGCAGGTACAGAGTTCATGACAGAGATGTTAAATGACTTGACAAGCCATCTGGCAAAAGTTGATATTATTTGTGTTGCCCAATTTGAAATATGTCCAAAAGGCCTTACAGACACACACTATTTATTGTGATGAAATAGTTTACTGAATTTTTGACTGTTATGACTAATCTGTCAAGCTTCCAGAGAGCACCAACTGCCTTGCATGCTCTGAAGATGGCACATACCTCAGTCTGGGTCACTCCCGGGGCTTGTCTGTGTGGTGTGCGTCTTCTCTGATCTGTGCTGCAGACTGGCTGGAGGACAGGCTGGAAATTACTTCTATTCAAATGACCAGAATGGCTGAGAGGGCCTATCTACTCAGCACTATTGATGATATGGGTGGGTATAGCGCGCCTTTGATCAGTCACCATGCTTCTCTTCAGTTTCTTTTCTTGTTAATCATCCCCCACAGAATGGCATTCATTTGTATACTTCAAATGCACTAGTGCGCTGCTCAAGTCATGAACTAATGACACCAGTGAATACGAGGGAAGAAACACCGGAAACCTGCAATAGGTTTTCAGAAAGTGTAAGAATGGGTACTTTGTTAAAAATTTATTGTCACGTTAACATCAGCTGCTATTTTCTTTCACTGCAGGTGTTGCCAGGGTCTTTGCATACCACTGCGATAGCATTCACCTCCTCAGTGTTGTTAACATTATGGTGAGTATTGTCATTCACCATTGAACTTTATCTTGTTGTTATGCCATTTCTTGACATATGCCTTCTCATATTTTGTTTTTCAACCTCAGAATTTTTCCAAAGATGAATGAACAAGTTTTTATGTGTTGTTTTACTTTACTAGGTAATGGGTAAATCCAGTTGTTTTTTAGAACTATTTTGCTGCATATAGGTTTCATTTTTGCATATATTTTGCATCTGAGTAAAAACAGAAGAGTACTTTTAAAAGAGAGATTTAAAAAGCCCTGTCAATTTTAGGAAGATATCAACAAGAGGAGCATTTGCTTGTCCTTTGAACTATCTGAAGGGGGACATTATGGAGCTGCATCAATCAGTTGTAAGTAAGGACTTTACTTCTTGTTTGAGCTCTTTTCCTTGTGTGATTTTAATGAAGTCACACATTCAAATACTGAATCACATGGATTTCATATTTCCTATCAGGCAACGGCGCTGTTTGGCTCGAAGTCTATCACCTCCCCTCAGAGACCTGGCTGAAAGAGTTAGAGATGGCAGCATCACAGACACAGGTATTATACTGGAATCTAATCATTAGGCTGGCTTGAACATGATTGTGTATTAAGCATCATATTAGGCAGCCTAGTTTTGAATGCATCATTCATTCATTAATGCAAAAAAGTGAGAAAATGCTAAATCTGTGCACAAAAACATAATGTCAGAAAGAACACAAAAAGGCTTGGATTTGACGCTGCCTGGGGAAGGGTGCCAAACGTTGAATGTGTTGAAATCCAGAGTAGCTGCCAGTCCATGTCTTTTTGTTTGCTGTCATCTCATTAAATGCCTGTCTTTGTGCACATATTTGGCACATTTGTTTGTAAAAAATGTGCCCCTCCTTTGTCCATCTCATTACTGACTGAAAGCTTTTTTTTAATTGTCTTTTTAACTGCTACCAGAGATGTATTGAATTACAACTTCTCTAGGTTACAAATATATATTGTATTATACTGTATATTATATTGGTCTTTCTGTTTTACTCTTTAGGAACCAAACTCTTCTGGAGACGTGGATGTGAAATTTTCTCCATTGTCAGCAGCAACTAAAATCAAGCCACCCAAAGTTCCAGCGGGTATGATCTTATTGACACCAAAAATGTTTTTCAATTATTGTATAGTACAATCAAAAGGAGTATGGATGTATCATTGTCTGTGGTTATACAGTATGTCTCTTGTTTAAATGACTGTGTATGCAGTAAGCGTCTCATCAGTTTTCTGTTTTTCTGCTGTTAGAAAGAGAAGTAAAAGCATGAAAACACACTCCAGTTGAGAGTGCAGCCAAGTCAAGTCATTATCCTGCCGTGTTTTTGCTGTTGTGCAGGGATGGGATTGAACGGACCACACGAGGTGCAGACGACAGACTTTTTGATACACTATTTGGCTGTGGACGTAGACACCAGGAGTCGCCAATGGGAGGAGCACTCTTTCAACACAGAAGGAGAAAAAACTAAAGGAAGAACCAGTGAAAGCCCCAGGTACAATAAAGCTGACCCAAATACAATCAGCATTTCACAGCTGTTGACATGTTTGCTCTGTTTCATTCATCACACACACACGCTTTGACCAAAGATTTTGATGTATTTTGAAAATATTTTTGTTATTTTTTGGCTGGGCTGTGTCCCACTTGTGGAATCAAAATTATGCCCCTGATGATATTGCCTGTGAATCATGTAAATCACTTAAATTGATTGCAGATTTATCTCATTACTTACATGGACTCATATATTTTTTTACAGACATTGCACCCAGCACTTTCTTCTGTCTTGCAGTCAGTTTCCTGGTGACAGTAAAGCAGAGACTCAGCCAGGTTTGTAATGGAGGGGTGGTGCTGGGATATCCAGTATTTGAAATTTGAGTGTTTAATATGTGAATTTCCTATGATAGAGGATAATGTAAAACAGTTGGCTAGTATTGTTTCAGGGTCCTTTCCACTAAAAACATTTGGAAATTTCCAGAATAAGAGATCATAAACAGGGTCTTTGTTTTTAAGTGAATAACCTTTTCTGAATAGCAGGGTGGCGGGCACAAGGGTGTAGCCCTGCTGATTATTTTGATGGATTTTATCCCTCATATTCAATCAGTCCTCTATTACGGCATTCTCAAGTCTGCAGTGACAGGCCCTTCTCCCGTTGGCGTCATCTTTAATCTCTGACCTTTTCTCAGCAGGATTGCCTGTTGCTGTCTGTGTGTGGTGGAGTGGTAGTCATAATCTTTTTCAGTATTTGCTGCAAAAAGCACCAAAGAACAAACCAGGTAGGATATTTAGTTGTTAACAGTTGAATCTACTGGATTCTAACAACCACGTCTTTAACATTTGTTGTCTGTTGTTGATAGCTTGTGTCCACTGTGCTTTTTGTACTAGAGAGGCCAACAGGTATACATTTTTGTTTTTAACCCTCTCCTTTTTAAGCAGATGTTGAACCCATGCCAGATGTTTTGTGGCCAAACGCAAAGGAAATCCTCTGTTCTGCTGTCAGCAGGTGCACCCGTTACATAGCTCTTGGGCTTGATAATGCTTTGGTGTGTGTCTGGGACAGGCAATCTGGTGAGCAAATCATATGGTATAATTATTTGTACTTTCACACTTTCCTCATTGTGTCACCAGTATCAGTATGACAGTAACACTATCACCATGTTTCTTTCGCTTTGTGTTCCCATCCAGGTTATTTAATGAACAGACATTTAAAGCAGTTTTTACACTGTTTAGCCTCGAACTATGTCTCCAAAACACTTTACTGTTGCTGATAAGCCACAGACAAAGTCAATGTGAGCACCAATGTTCACTGTCTTTTCTAGATACTAGTTCAATAGGTTCAAATACCAGGGGTATACAGGGGTTCAGTCATTTTATGTGTTATCATTACAAGATAATACAAGAACCTCAGAAGAATCCTGCTGCCTGTGTTGCCATTGTGTCACAAATGAGTGACATAAAGTAAGCTCAGCATGTATGCTATTTAGCATGTTACAGCTCAGTGTGATGGCATAGTATCACACAGAGCGCAACTGTGTGTTCCCTGGTGCTTTCAGATCGAAGTCCATTACTTCCTGTGTGACATTGCAATACACTATTCAGTACAGTACAGATTGGAGAAGGCAAATCTGAAGGATCTTATTATAAGTTAAAGCAAGGTTGTGCATGTTCTTCCTCTTACAAATGAAAAATTAACAATAATAAAACACACACTTGCTCAGTCTGGTACACTCATGGGTTTCGCTGTTACAGCCTTACTATGACCAGTAGCTTCTAGAGGCTAATGTTAGCTAATGTTAGCAAACTTTAGAGGGAAATTGCTGATTAACTGACATTACTCGGTCATCTTGCCAACTTAAGGAAACTTCTTCTCTGCTTTATGCTACTACACTATGTTTAAGCATATCACAAATAATAATTTCAATGGTTTTATCACAGAAGTCCTCCTGGTCATTATTCTGAAATTTCAACTTTGGGGCCACAGTTGCTGCTGTTTGGTTTAAGTTGCTTTAAAGTCTCGCTTTAAAGTTTAATTATTTGTTATATCTTGCAGGAGTCAGACACAACACTGGGAGAAAAAAGTAAAAAAAAATTGTATAAAATAATTAACCAACTTGTGTGAGGCAGTTGATAATGCAGGCATTGTAATGGACCGTTGTGGAGTAGAGTGAGCTATGCTGCTTGATTTAAAAGTCAATCTACGTCCCAACCCTCTCCCATGGTCATGAGTTTTGGGTAATGACCAACAGGATGAAATCAGGAACACTACAGGCTGAAATGAGTTTCCTCTCTAGGGTGCAGTTGAGCCACTGCTCATTGGTGTTGAAAGGATCAAGTTGAGATAGTTTGGGGATCTGATCTGAGGATGACTCCTGGGCGCCTTCCAGGGAGACAGACATCTGGACTAAATTATTTTCTTTGATAAAAACATAGCTACATAGTTATATTGTTGTGGCTACTTCTGTGGATAAATACCCCCCAAAACCAACAACCGTCCACATTAAAACATGATTCAGTGAATTCTATGAAGCTCCTCGTCTCACTTAGATGTGAGATATATTTAGGATTTCCCCCCACCATTTTTGCTTGTTAGACTACTTATGGGCTGTTTGATTCTCTCTCTCTCTCTCTCTCTCTTCTGTGTCATTTTCTTGTCTTTCCCTCAGGGTCTCCATTGTCTATTGTCTCAATGCCTGCAACAGAGAGTGCCTTATTCAGGATGCAGTTTGTGGATGATGGACCTGTGCCTACTGATGACTCCCAGACTCTACCTGAAGCAGAGGTCCATCTTTTGGTGGTGTGTAAAAGTGGAGCAATTTACACAGTCACCACAGGAAGAGGGACACAATCCTGCACGATGTTGCTCACTGAAAGGTTACCTGCGTGAATTGAATGTATTGTATCAACAACAACAACCAAAAAAAAAAAAAAAGATCATCAACACGTTATTTCCTGTATTGCTACAGGCCTAAAGACAGTGGGGACTTCCCAGCTACCACTGCATCAGTGCCATTCCTGCAGAGCTTGGTAGGAGAACTGAAGTTATTTATGAAAGGAATATAAAAGGAATTAATACTAATAGTATTATAATTTTAGTCTCCTCTGACACTGCTGTCTTGTTTTTCTTGCTTCAACTAGTTCCTTGAAGTGCAAAGAAATGGAAAAATGTTCCTCCAAGACGGCATCAACAAAACCACTGTGTGCCTCTTGGTTCTTCCCAAAACTCATCTGATTGCTACTCCCTGCAACCCTGTTTACATTCTGAACATCAAACAGCAAACTCTGTTCATACGAGGTAAACGCAAAGCAAAATGTTTGTTTTGTTTTTTATTAAACCGGACCAGACAGAAGTTTTGTCAGAGTCAGAAGAGCTGTACAAGCAAGGTAACATGAAATTGAACAAATACAACAACTGAAAGTTTCTATGTCTCACGTAGGTGATCAGCACCCCAGCTACAGAGAGTCCTCTGAAGAGGACAGCCAGAGTCAGCTTTTCATCTTCTGTTTTGAAAAGTCTGACATCCTTAAGCAGTACATTATTTCATCTCCAGATTCTCCACAAAAACAAAAAACACTGAGTTTTGTCACTCTAGAGGAAACATGCAATCTCTACCTTCAACAAAGGTTTGTATTCTTTGTGTCTTACACCTCTCTAATCTGAATTTGTGGCATCCAGATTTCCATCCCCAGGACAGAGCTCAATCACTTCATATTGTATACTACAGTAGTCTCTCATCATGTGTTTCCTATGTTTTCATGTGAAGAGCGTTGTCTGTGGATGAAAGGAACAAAGCTATCACACAAACGTGGAAGCAGCTACAGGAAACTGCTAAGATGGCACAACAGAGACACAGCAGAGCTGCAGCCAGCTGAAGCACTGCAACCATTGGTACAGGCATGTATCATTTATGTAGCAATAACACAGATAGATTTGAGGTATGGATCCTGAATTTGGCTTACCATAGAAAAATAAACTGACTTTGTTTCCTGTGTTGAGTTAGGCAACATTTGTATGTGTGCTGCTGGAAGGCCATCTCAAATGTGTATTTTTAAAGGTTGAGTGTATTCAGGCTGTTTATGACTGGGCTGAACTCAGTCATGGCACGTTGGCATTTTGTCGCCTTTAGGGTCTTTGAATGTTTCATATGTCATGTTTCTAATGTCAGAGGACACAAAAAAGATAGGACAGGGTGCAGAGATTTAAAATGTTTTAGATGCTGTTATACAACAGGCTGCTTTTCAGGCTCATGTGTACATGAGAAAAATTGAGACCGGTGGGCAGCATTAGTAGCTCCAGTTCTATGTCTGACTTTCAAATACGAGGGAGCATAATCAACTGTTGTCCATATTGTCCATATTTACTGAATACCAGGATTATAGTAATTTTTTTTTTTTTTTTAAATCAGTGAAATGAGCATTATTCCTGATTGGCTGCCCTCTTTGAATTTAGATTGGTGACAGAGCAATAATTCTTGGGCCAGAATGTACTCGTGGTGTTCATTTCTCACAGCTCTTTTTAGCTGTCTTGGCACAGAAGAATTTATCTACATTGTTGCATCATTTGTATTCCATCTTCGCTAGTCATATCAGATCGTACTGTGGCGTCTCTCTGTGAAAGGGAACTGATACTGATTTTAATATCTGCTTGAAACATAATTTGAATTTGTAAAAGCTTTACTGAGAGTTGATGCCAAAAGGCCACACGTCATTGAGAGACTAATGAAAGCACAGGTGCTCTATTCAAAGAGCTTGGCATGTGTTAGTGTCAACATCATTTTTGTACTAGGAAAACAAATCTGTCAGTAAGAATACAGCAGTGGCTTGTTAAATTAAACTAAGCACCTACAATGAAGCAGAGACTTCACTCCTTATCTCTGTTTACTGATTAATTTGCTGCTATGCTCATTTGCGTTTTCACCTGCCCCGTTTTATTTTATTCTTTAGTGATCACTTACTTGTGGCATTTTCATCAACTCACTGGCAAGAACTAAGTACAAACAAAACTGCATCTGAAAATTGTCTGCCTCTGAAGTTAAATGAAGACCTGTCAACAGGTGAAAGCTACAAAGACTAGTCATCCCAGTTAATACATTTAATTAAAGATGACAACAAACTACAGTAGTAGTACATAAACATTCCTGTCTGAAGCTTCCCCTCCTATAGAAAATACAAAGTTCTGTCATTTCCAACTCGTGGCAAATTTTTGGCACCTTTGTTTTGTGCACAAACATGTTTTATGAGGTAAGCCAAATGGATACAGTGTTCAAGGAATATAGGACCCCACACATAATCAAACAATTAATAAATCTGAATAAATAGTTGTAAAGCAGTAAAAACTGTCAGGAATCTTTCACCCGCTCCTCATATGGTGCTCTCAGGGCTGGACTGGTCTCTTGCCACATCATTGTCTGCTGGTAAAAAAGCTGCTTCCTGGTGATGTTGACTCTGCTTTGCTGTGATTATAACTGCACAACATGAACTCCTCCTGGCTGGCAGGACTCACCTCTCTTTTCAGTGGGAAAGAATTGGCAGCACAACTTAAAGATGTAGTTATAACTGTGTTATTATCCTGGTCAGATGCTGTGGCAGCATTGCAGTAACGCCTGCGGAGCCCCTTTCGGAAATGAATGGTGAACAAGCCATAGATGACTGGGTCCAGACAGGCGTTGACGAGGCCGAAGATGAACAGAATGTGGGTCAGTGAGTGAGAGACTTTTCCCTCCAAGTCGTCGGGGAAGAACCAGTACCACAGCCCCAGCAGGTAGTAGGGAGTCCAGCAGATAATAAAAGACAAGACAATCACAATACTCATTTTTAGAGTTCTCATCCGGGCTCTGGGGATGTTATTCTTCGAACAACGCAAATGCATTTCATTGGAGGGCACTGGGGGCAGAACGGATGACAGAAACAAAACAAAGCAACCATTATAAAACGCTTGCCACAAACAAACTGTAAATGTATTATGTAATATATGCAAAGTGTAATTCTTTTTAAAATATCGTGCAAATCATGTAGTACAAGAATTGCTTTGCAGTGTGTTTAAAAGGTTGGTTCACCCAAATTACAAAAATGTTCCTCAAATTGCAGATTCGTTTGTCTTTATTGGGCCAGTGAAAGGTTTGTTTGAGATTTCTGCTAACAGCATTGAAAATGGCATTTAAATAAAACTTAACAGTCTACAGTCACACTATTTGCACTTTGAGCTAAATGCTAACATCAACATGCTAACAGGTTTACAGTGACAATGCTAACGTGCAGATGTTAAGCATGTATAGTTTACCATGTTCACCTCATCTTAGTTCAGTGTGTTATCATGCCAACATTTGCTAGTTAGCACTAAACAAAAGTTTAGCTGAGGCTGATGGGAATGCCTAGTTTTACAGGTATTTAGTCAGAAATCAAATGTGATATAAGGGATCACCAGTGTTAAAATTCTTCCTCTTAGCCCATGGAAATACATGCAAAATTTCATGTCAGTTCATCCAATAGTTCTCAAGAAGATATCACTTAAACCCAAAATGTCAATGTTATAATGGCACTAAAGGAACAGTCAGGGGATCACCATATTCAGTAGGATTCATCCTTTGAGGATCATGAATTTCATGGCAATCCATCCAGTAGTTGTTGAGATATTTCAGTCTAGACCAAAGTGGTAGCTCAACTAATAGGCTAACATTACCTTTCCTAGATCCTTGCCACAACATCTCTCTCAAAAACCATAGTCCCTGTTTCTCTGAATAATCAGCAGAAACTGATTTATTTAATGAAAACTGTGCATGGTGTTATCTGAGAACTATCCAGCATTACCAAGACTGGGAAGGCATGTTGCTGTTGAATTTAATTGTTATCTTTCTCACTTTGGACACCATGAAACCAGATTTCAGCCACCTTCCTTGTAGAAATTTCAGACAAACCAATATCTCATATACTCACCACTGGAGGAGAGTGAGAAAATGCATTTTGTTGAAATCTGGGTGAACCAACCCCTTATGATGACTACCGCTGGAAAATCACTAAGTTACGTCCTCAGGTGGGCTGAAGAGCAAAACACATTAAATCACCAAACAAAAACAGTACAGCTTTTATAAATGTGCCTCTGCTAATAAAGGGGTCAAACATAGTGAGCAGTGATAGTTATGTTACATAAGTGCTTCCAACTCATGTCAACTGATCCACTTAACCTCAGCCTCAATTTAAACTTACTGTTGTCCTTTCTCAGCCGTTTGGAGATCTCACAGAAGATCCTTGTGTAACAGGTGATCATGATGACCAGCGGCAGCAGGAACAGGCAGGAAAATGTGAACATGTTGTAGGCCGTTTCATGCCAGCGAGTGACAAAACTTCCACGTGTTGTACACTGAGTGAAGTCCTCGGGATGGATGATGGTCACATTGTGAAAGAGGAATAGCTGAGGAGGGAAACAAGCAATGTTACAAAAGCTATCTTCAAGTATGTGAAGTAACATCCTTTGCTCACCTTTCTGCTTGAGCTGCCAGGGACAGAGGCTGTCACTTTACTTAAAGTGCTGTTTGATCATGCAGAAGCTATTTGCTTTATGCACCCAAGTTTTGAGATAACTGTTTCTTAGATTTCTTCTAGTGCTGCTTCTTGATATCTGTGGTCAGGAGGTGCGTTCCATAAAGCAGTTACAGCACATATCCCTCAAAGCTGTATCTACCTTCATCCTCTCACCACAGGTGGCACATAAGCAGTCCAACAAAAAATGGGATGGTTCCTGATAAAACTATCCAATTACAAGTTAGAAACAAGGATTCTATGTATCATACCCATATATTTTTTCTTCGTTCCTATCTTGTCAAGTGCTGACAACATGGAAAAGTTCATCCAATCCTTTCCAAAACAACCACATATGATACTTTTTAAACAAGAAGACAAGGACAAAAACCTGCAGGACATTGGGTTTCATGGACCACAGTTGGGCCAAGTGTATTTGGCTGCAATTCATCTTCTTGTTATTTTAGAACACTTCACTTATAGACACCAAAACCAACACGGAATTAATCCTACTAACTGTGTCACTGCAGCTTGATATTATTCCATTGTGCTGCTGACCTCCACTGACGTCTATTAAAAACACATAAAG
Organism: Lates japonicus; assembly: GCA_033238685.1. Classification (NCBI taxonomy): domain Eukaryota; kingdom Metazoa; phylum Chordata; class Actinopteri; family Centropomidae; genus Lates; species Lates japonicus. The sequence continues at coordinate 2,872,878 of BRZM01000033.1, read as the reverse complement.
AGCCACAGGCTGCTGTTGCCTTGAATGACATACTGCATAACTGTAAATGTTTCAGAGGCCATGCAGTTGCATGTAAAGTGGATGTGTGTAGCACATAATGGGAACCTGAAAAGGATGTCACAAAGGTCTGTATTTGCTTAATATGACGTGGGGATCTGTGTGAACTCATCAAATGGGCTTTCTGTTCCCCAGCACTGCTCTTCCCTTCAAATGACAAGCCTCAAGAGTCACTCCTATGTTCCCAGATTCCTTTGTTCCCCAACTCTACTGTATATAGCACATAATGGGAACCTGAAATAGATGTTTCCCAGCTGTTCACTTAATATGACATGAGCTGTTGTGGGAACTCGTTAAATGGGTTTTCTGTTCTCTAACATGCTGTATGGCTTTCAGTGTAATAGGCCTACACTTGAGGGAACTAATCAAATGGGTTAAATTTTAGGGTTGTTGTGTTTATATAGCTGTTTCGAAGCCTTGTTACAATAAAACAAGTATAATATTTATGAAATATTCTAACTTGAAACAGGTCAAACTTGACCTGAACACCATAGAAGGGTCAATGTGTGCTAACAGATTATTGAATTTGGGAACAACGGACCCTGGGAATATAGATAAGCTCTCCCTATATGTTCATAGGCTTCACATTTCTGTATAAATGTACCTGCACTGACATTTAGTTTGACACTCGCCTGCACAACGTCTCACATGGTGAATAATAAATGTTGGCAAGAAGCTCTTCTTGCTGTTGTTGATCATCCTTTTTTTCAAACAGGGTTTGGGAGGGCACCTGGCAGCTGCACACTTAATGCCTTTTTGTTACCAGGTTTTTCTGTCTTTAAAATATTACTTGTGGAACAGACAGTAAATCGCAAGATATAAAATAGTCATGTAAAGGGCTTTGATCAGAGTATAGAAAGTGGTAACGTTTCTATGTAAACACCACTTGTTGGGCAGGACCCTTGATGTAAACCACATTATAGCCTGAAACGAAATTATTATCATGCCTGCCCCCTGGCACATGCTGCTACCTGATCTTACCTGAGGGACTGACAGCATGACACTCATGCCCCACGCCACAGACAGCATGACTCTGTTCCTCTTTCTGGCCTCATTGATAGCCAGAGGGTTGAGGATGGCTGACTGCCTATCCAGACTGATCACCACAGTGACAAAGGCGCACGAGTACATCGCCTGCAGCTTAAGAAACATCAACAGCCTGCAGGCAAAGTCCCCAGCAAGCCACTGGACTGTGATGTTCCACACTGCATCCACAGGCATCACGATGAAGGTCACCAGCAGATCAGCCACCGTCAGATTGATGATCAGCACCCTGACGTGGGATTTGCGTTTCCCATCGCTGTGTGCCGCCCACAGCACAGCGAGGTTGCAGAAGGCCGACACGACGCAGAGAATGAAGGTGATGATCACTCTGACTTTGGCCGCTGTGGTGAACGTTGGCAGCTGCGGGGCGTCGCCTGCCGCTGTCCAGGTGGAGGAGGGAGAGGAGCAGTTGCAGCTGGCGTTCGGCTGGTGGTCTGTCGTCAGGTGATACATGGTCACCGCAGAGTCACACAGAGTGGCGTTCATTTTCTGAGGTTCGCAGAGGAAGAAACATAATGCTCATCCGCCGTGAAGAGCACAGCGCTGTTAACAAGAGTAAAACAAAAAGACGGAATCAACCAGGTACAGGATGGATGAGTCGGGGGCCATGGAGTGGGCGCAGCTCAACCACACAAACTGTTGTCACAAGAGAAACATTAAACATCCGATGAATGAATAATACAGCAGTTCATCAAGAGGAAGTAATATGCATATATGGAAGCATCATTCGCATTGCAATTCAGTGAGGTGGAAAGATGGAACTAACAAACTGTGAGGAACATGTGAAATACGAATACAGTACATTTAGCTAATATCACATTGTACAAACGTATACACGTGCATGTTTCCTAGAGTGCATGTGATAGTATTACAATCTCTACTACAACCTGCTTTAATTCCCTACTGGGTCTGACAACAGGAAAGATGAAAACGATTCTCTTGTTTGCATCATTAATAGATGTAAATAACAATATCATCTTTTCAATGTATAATTAATCTTTGGTGTTGGAGCAAAAACCATCTTTACATTTTTGACTTTAAGTGCAAACATGACAAATGCAAGTGGATTTTAATCCAATGTTCCCTATCCTGATTCATTTAATAAGCAGGCTAAGTGTAGTCCTCACACCTGCTCAGCACAACAGATCTGCATCACTAACATTAGACTGACTCTGTAAATATAAACAGAACATCATCTGGATAGAAGTATTTCAGAGTGATTCCTACCATTGGGGGAAAAAAACACGTAAGACCTCTCTGAGACCTCTGATGGACACGTATAATATGTAATTTATACCATTTTCTCCTGATGTATTCCAAAAAAGAGGATCCATTATCATAAACAAGGAGGAAACTGCTGGTAAAATAGCTGAAACGTAAAGCGTGTTGATGTAAACGTGTTGAGTACATTTTGATGCAAAGCACAGATTGTTTAAGCACAATTTAACACAAAGCTCTCTCTCTCGTTCTCATTTTCAACATTTTCTGTTATTAGTAATACCCAAAGGGAGTTTTTTTTTCCAAAGAGAAACACCGCACTCATGGCATTGAAGTGTCTAGAATATGTGGATACAGGCGGAACCTCATATTAATAATTAAAAACATTTTCTTATTCTGCAGCCAAATCACTAAATTTAACTTCAGTTTAAAACTCGTAACCAGAAAGATAGCGTTTTCTTTTGAGGAATATCCCGATTCCAGCCACACACATAAAACTGAGAAGAGCAACAAGACACCCAGTCCAAGACTTTGAATCATTTGAACTACAGCCTAAACAGTTCAATAAGAGTTTGATGTCCACATCTGTAAAAAGACAAATAGGAAATACTACGCACGTTTCTCTCTCTGTGTAAGCACGAATTACAGGGAGAACATACTGCAGCCAAAGAAGAAACAAACTTACAGTCATGTGCAGGGAGGCTGTGGGTTTAGCCTTTGGCGCGTGTCCGGGACCCCAAGTGTTTAAAAATCACAAGAGGAGCGAAGTCTCGTCGGTCGTCAGTGTCCGTTTGTTTTCCAGTGGTAGGACGCAATGAGTGTAGGTTTAACACCCACACCTAGTGCATCTGTCCAGCTCCTCCGCTGTCCAGCGCGTCCTGTGCGCTCCGTACCCGCCCCACCTTTACCCTCACACCAATCAGAGCCGTGTAGAGTAAATCTCCTCCTCTCCATATTCATATACATACTGTATACAGCAACATTTAGAAAAGAAAAGACTGATGAACACCACTGCACAAAAACACGAATATATTTTTTTTCTAAATAAATGCGAGAGAGAAAGAGAAATTGTAAGAGACCAGCACTATAGAAAAACATTAATGACAATTTGGATGTTTCCTGTGCTACGTGGAAAAAAAAACAATTTCATAAGACATAATTCGTGAGATGGGACACTGACATCTGAGACTAAGATCTGTGGCAAAAAGAACCTTTTCTTTGAAACATGAGCATGTCTGCAACGAGAACCAAGTCTGTCAGCTGCAAGAGAGTGTGGTATATTTGTCCATCACAAATGGAAGTGGAGTTGGTGAGGTACAGTAGAAAACTTGACAGCTCCTGACAGCTGGTCATCTGGCAAGACAGAAGTCACACGAGTGTGGTGGTTGGTTGAGGTAGTATTTATGTTCCCACTGTCATGTGTTCCCCAGTTCAATATTCTGTTAACACACATTAACTCTCCCATTGTCTTGGGTCAAATTTGACCTGTTTTGAGTATAAAATAATAGTAATAATCATATGTATATTATCCAGTCTGGTTATTGGAACAAGGCTTCAAAACAGCAATATAAACACAACAGCCCTAAACTCAATCCATCTGATTAGTTCCCTCAAATGTAGGCCTATTACACTGAAAGCCATACAGCACGTTAGGGAACAGAAAATCCGTTTAACATCATTTTAAAAGAGTTCCCACAACAGCTCATGTCATATTAAGTGAACAGCTGGAGAACATCTATTTCAGGTTCCCATTATGTGCTACATAGAGTCGGGGAACATAGGAATCTGGGAACATAGGAGTGACTTTTGAGGCTTGTCATTTGAAGGGACAGAACTTCTGAATGGATTTAAAAACACCATTTTCTGTTTTGGGGGGCGTTATGTGCTGGACTACTTTTTGGTTAGGAGCAGTTGCTGTATGAAAAACAGCAGAGGCTCCAGGAAGTTACTGGTCCTGACCAATAAAAATAGTCCGGCCCTCCCGTTAAAATCACACATTGTCACTTCAGTCACACAAACATGATATAAGGTGTTGATTAGTGAGCTTTAGAGGTGCTTGAAGGAGGATTTTGTTACTTCTAGACAGAGTCAGGCTCACTGTTTCCTCCTGTTTCCAGTTTTTATGCTATGTTAAGCGAACCATGCTCTCTGAGAGCCATCTGTTTTGTCTAATAAAATAGCTACAGAGAATAAGAATATAAGTGTGATGAGTGTATGTCCGAGTAAACCTAACTACTCGTCTCCGTTTCTATGGTAATGTCTCACTGAAAGTTAAGCACGTGGTAAAGACAAGGTGGAGAGGTGACAGGGATTAATTAAAGCAGTCTTTCAACTTCTCACAGCACATTCCTCCTCCTTATCCATTCCAGTTGAGAAATGTAAAGATACAAAAGAGAAAGGGCCACCAACGGGCTATAATTATATAATCACGGGTCAATTACATTGCAGTGCTGTATGAGAAACTGAAGCAAAGTGAGGACACATTCAGGCCTCCAAAAGGTTGATGAATTACAGCTGTCTCTTCTGTCTTGTGTTACAGTTGATGAATTACCTGAAATCATCAATGTCAAGTTGAATTTTCTCCTTGCAAGAGTGGGTGAACTCTGCTGTATCTGGAAGTAAACTCATTTACCACAATTATAATGAACATACAAATAAAATGATTTTTGTGTTTAAGGCAAAGAAGCTTCACACAAAAAGCAATCTTCTAATCATATCCCTCTGATCCTAAATCACCTCTTGTACTTCAGGAGCTACATTTTCTCATAGTGAGGGTAGTTGTTGTCATTTTTGTCAATACTGTATAAAGGCCAGTGCTGGACTGTGATCTCATTTGGGTGAGTAATTGGTTATGTGTCCTGACGCTGCTTGGTCTGTCTCTTTCTCTGGTTTACTCTCTACACTAGTCTGTTTGGAGTTTATGTCTCCATTCACACAGCACACTCCTCTTATTTATGTTCATTTTATTCAAGTATCAAGTAAACCTTCAGTGCCAGATGAGAGCAACAGTAATAGACTTTGCAGTGTACCTGAAGGACCTATCACTGTTCTTTTAAACAAGCTGAAAAGGAGCAGTGATATGAATCTTTGAAGGATGGATTGAAGGATTTGTCAATATGCCGTCAGTTAATATCGGACAGACGGACAGACAGAGGCTCCTTGATTTCATTGTGAGGGACAACGATAAAGAGTTATCTTGCGACCTGTTGGAGGTTTTGAACTGCAGTTATACAACAGGGTTAATATCCAGTATGTACAGTATGATTAGTGCCATTTGTTCTACTGAGTCACACTTTTCTCATTATTTTTTTTCACATTGAATCTTTAGTGTTTGTCTTGAGATTTAAAGGTTGTGGGTTGAAATGGCAGGATGAGTCATGAGTACAGTAAAGGCTGTCCCTGTTTATCCGCTGGATGCTAACAGCTTTTTTTCTTCAGAAATATGAAAAAATATCGGACGTCATACTTTTTTACTTTTTACTCTTTTTTTACTCTAGTTTTATTTCACCCAGGCATTCACACTTACACAGGCAATACAGGCTTGTCTATTCACACCTGCAGAGTAAATTAAGTTTGGTGAAAGTGAGTTTTTGACTTGTGCACTTGCCCAGGCAGTGCCATTGTAGATTTGATCTTGTTTTTTTTGCTCAAAAATACATTATTTTGATGATTGATTTTATCATCTTAATATTTGCTCCACCCATTTTTGTCCTTTATTCAATTTTGATTTTTATGTATTTCCTGTCATTTGTTCACTTTATGACATGTACACCCTACATTTAACTATATAGTACCTCTATCTGTATGTAAATCTGTCCTGGTATATAGGATATGACTAGAATTATGTTTGTCTTTTTACCCTCTCACTTCTGTCTCTCTTGTTGCTGTGATCAGAAAATAGAGCACAAAATTGGAGGATATTTTATCAAATGGAGAGGCAGCATCCTCTGAATCATTTGCAGAATTATACCTGCACAGAGAAATATGGACTGGAGTGTCTGCATAGTAGAGGTGAAGGTTGGTGAACAAGTCTCCAGGCTTAGTCAAAGGAAACTGTGACTCTCCTCTCAACATGATTGAAGTGTTGTTTGATTGTTGGGTTGAGGTCATGTGAGAGAAATGTGTTCTGTCTATAGGGGGTTTATATTTAGTTGTTGTCCAGTATACAGACTGTCTGATTGTATTACTGTGCAGCTTCTTAAGTGTTTGAACCAAATGTTTTTTGCACCTACCAAACTTCACCCTGTGATGCCATTCATGAACAGTCCATCGAGCAGAAAGGACAAACAAATCAGTTAATCAGGCAACACCAACAGAGTCATTATGCACAATGCTTGACCCTCTCTGACTGTCACTGAACATGCAGCAAAAACAGATCAAACGTCCAGTGTCTATGCACAGAAAACAATATCCGACACTTTGACACTGAGGAACTCAGTCCCCTTCCTTTGTAATGACCTTGTGAGCGTGTTGCAGGATCTTCTGTGATTTATTGAGTTGGATTAATTTCCCTGGTTCCAATTTAGGTTAGATTATGTGGTGTTCACATTACAGCCAGGAAGGAAGGGAACATGCTGACCCAAAACATGTTGTTATTTGTCAGCCTAGTCTTCTGGCGTCATTCATCGCAAGCTCTTGAAGGGAAGTCATGTCACAACACAATTCAATTTGCAGCCAATTGTGTTTTTAAGCTTGAAAAAAAGAAAGAAAGGAGAGCCATCTGAGTGCTTGTTGATGAAACTGCGTTAAACTGGCCATTTCTCAAGAAGTTTGTATTTTAAGATGTGATCATATCACCTCAATACTGTTGTTCCTAATGGTAATGTGACCACTACACACCCGCATATCTATATTTCCGACCATCTGCTGACCAGCTACAGCATATACATGCTTTTGTACTCAAACTCATGAGCAACAGACATAATTACAGTCTTTCATAATAGTAGCAGAGAGAGAGAATATGATTACAAAGGATCATACATTCTTTTCAAATTTTTCAGCAACTGAAATGTCATTATTTCTGTGTGGTTACTTTGCTCAATAGTAATTTGGCCTGGCCTTGTGTCACTGCACCAAATTTTGGTGGTGATGGGTGGAAAAGAGCCTTCAAATGCCCTGATGTCAGGTGTTTAGACATGTAATTGAGTTTTTTTTTTCTGCTTTCTCCACATTCTGTAAAGTTTAATAGAGTTATGTATATCTGTTGAGGGGGTTTTATGGCCCCTCATCAAAGCCACCTCACTGTTTTGCTAGATGATGGTGTGCTATGTTGTGGCAAATGTTCACCTTTTTTTGCTGGATGACCCTGTGTGAACACTGTGATGGACTGAGCAATCTACAGCAAGTTTCAAGTCTCTTTCAGTTGATTTACATACAGTATTGTCGATCATTTCAAGACATTTTAGTCCATTTTGTACTTGAGGTATCAATCTCAACATTGACAAAACTGTCAAAACTGTCAGAAGTAACAGGGAACCAAAAGAAAATACCATGGAGCAGTGTCAATAGCCCATGACAGAGAAAAATAGACCAATCTTCCTTTTATCCTGTGAAAGTAGTGAGTATGGTAATATATTCAATTATGTAAAATGACTATGGAAATAGGAGCTTCTCTGATGCATGTAAACAGCTTGATTGAACCAATTTCACAATCAATGAAAGGGCGAATCAGTAGACTAACACATGCAGGGGATGTGCAGTGTGTGACTGCTGCACAAATGCAGGCCATGCTGACACTTTATGAACTCAGCTGGACCAGTTTGTAATTTCTTGAATTGGAGCTATATCCATCCTCACAGGCCCCCCAGTTTGAAATCTCTGTGCTCTCATTAAGTGGAGAGCATGCAACGGAGAAAGGCTCTACCATTAGTTTAAAAGGAACATTTATTCTATTTTCTCACAGGGGCGAGTTAACTCAGGGGAGAAGGCTCCGGCAGGCACTGATCCATGCCCGGCGGGGGCTTAATTTTCTTTTTGTGTGTTAAAAGAGGCTGGAGACCTCATCACATAACCGTCACAGGGTACACTATTTCTAGTATTATTTTTATTCCATGTAAAAAAAATTATAAAACAGTACTTACAGTGCAAGAGCAATAGCACAAGCACAGTCATTTCTACTTTTTCACTTATTCTATCAGTACCATGCAATGGCCCTCTGCCATAGAAAGAGGAATGAAAAAGCTCAGAAACAACATTGAAAAAATGAAACCTGATGACCATAACATTAACGTACAGTGTTGTTAAACCATATGTTAGATTCCAATGGTTCTATGTTGAGCAAGTTCTTTTTTTTCTTACTTTTACAGTGTAATATGTCCAAGTCTGGCACATTAGCCCCTATACAACAAGATATAACATGTCGGTAGGCAAATTTTATTACCTATGGACAGGGCCAGGCATAGCTTTTTCCTTCTATTATACCTGCTGCTGGCTAGCTTCATATTTACTGTAGAGTCATGAGAGTTGTATCAATCTTTAAAAACTTTAAGCTGCAAACTTTCATCCTGAGGAGGAAAGTTTCATTTATGCCAGTATTTTACAATTTCATCCTTGTTTTTATATCGGAGTCTACATCTTAATTTCTAGTTACTAAGTCTTGCAATTAAAAATTATGAAATCAGGTTTTTGCTAAATTTTATTTTGGGAAAAAATTAACAAATTTAATTGATTTGAGCAGCATTTCTGTGTAAGAGCCAGTTGCGTTCCATATACAGTATACTGCTGCTGTTTGTCCCCCTGTTGTTACTCTCTTCAGTATCATTTAGTGAATAATTAGGCAAGCAGAGCTGTGATGAATGATGTGTTCATCACCTCAACATAAATTAATTTTTTCTTCTTTAATCTCTATTTTTAGACGTTCTGAAGATGCACCCAGAGGAAATCAGCATAAATCAATCTGCACCACATGGCTCCCAAAGTTATCAGCAGGATATATATGTGTGTGTGTGTGTGTGTGTGTGTGTGTGTGTGTGTGTGTGTGTGGTTCAGCTGTCTCTTCTTGGTTTAGTTAAGCAATCTATAAAGTATATATTTGTGGGACCTAGATTTGCATACAAATAGACTTATACAAATGGATAACAATTCACTGCCGATTTACATCAGACTTGTCCCAGAATAGATTCCAGGGGAATATCTGTGCATTAATCAATAGATATTTGTGTTGCGACTGCTTATATCCGAAATATTGCACACTCAAAATGCATTGTGAACAACATGACAGTTATTTTCTAAATAGTGCAGTAGCCATGCAGTCTGAGGGCAAGTTCAGCGGGAAGGCAGATTTGAAAGGAACATTTTCACATTTCACATTTCAAAGGAAAAACCCCAAGCCACTGTTGCAGCAGCTGGGTGCGCGGGTCGGGGTCAAACAAGGCGAGCAAAGCAGCTGCTGTGTTTATCTCAAGTTTTGGTGCTGTAGAGCTTCAGGGATGAACCAGGACATCTCTACATACATGTGAAAATCCATCACCATATGGTCAGTTCTAGCTTTCTCTGCTCACATATTCATCCATTACAGATCCACAGATATTGCTTACTTGTTCATATGAAGATATGGGAAAATTGAAAAAGGCTCAGATAATATTCAAATCAGTCTGCATGTGTGAGAGGACACAAAAATCACTGCTGATAAATTAATGTGGGTAATCCACACTAAATACATTCTTCCAGCTGTGCACATTTCCCTGTTTTTACATGGTTATTGTGGTCATGTGCTATATTTAACCCATTAATTCCTACTAAACCCCAACATAATACTGTATGTATCCTGAGTCAAATCTTGCAGCACTGATCTGCACTTGAGCTAATTGTCTGTCAGTCTTTAGGCACTGATAATGCTTTTAGAGTTTCCAGCATTTCCAGCTGTCCATGGAAAAGGCAGTCATGTGATGAATTAGAAATATCAGCTTCAACAGGCATGTGATTACATCTCGGTCAAGCAGGCAGATTGGCTCTTAGCTAATTGGTGCTGAGTATACTGGATGACATCACAGGGTAGATCGCCATTAAAAACATGACAGCACGTATCTTCACCCTTGGTCGCCTCACGCTGAATGGTTGATTTACATTAGTCATACGCACATTATAAGGCTACTTAAGTATATGGAATATTCAGTGAGAGGTCATGAGCAGTGACAAGTGTGTACAGTATGGCAAACAAGTCATACATCTATAAAAATACTCAACACTGCAGACCTACAGTATGCCATGAAGTGATTCATCTTATAACATCATACGTGCTCTGTGACACAACACAAACAAAAATAATTCAGAAATTGAAATGTTATTCTTATTTTCCTGGATATTTGGTTTGTTTTATTAGGAAGACACATTTTTAGGACATACTGTAATACGCACTGGTAGTGTATTAGAGAGAAAAATTAAATGGACTAGCAGAAACATTATGTTAATGATTTCCTGTTAAATATAGATTGCATTCAGGACATGGCCATGGGACCAGGCTGTAAAGGCCACCATCATGGAACAACAGCAGCACCAGGTAAGAACAGAGACAAGAAATGAAATGAAAGTAGGTTCTCCTGTGTATGTGAGATGAATAACAACACTGCAGCCCGTTCCTGTGAACGGTAATGGCTCAGAGGAAAGACCAGTCAAGCAAAGATAGGTAAACGCAGTAATGTGAGCTGAGGGATTGAATTGGTGATGTTATAGACAGATGTATATGCTTTGTTTCTTGCTTAGGCAAAGCAGCTGATGAAGCGTGTTTGGTTTGTTTGATGGGTTAGGCCTGATGTTGCTGGTACCAGCAACATGATGGTTGCTCAGTTGCTTAGCGATGTCTTGCAACAAAAGGCCCTTTGCTAGCAAAAGTAATGTATTCAGATATCAATGATGTAGATTTGTGTTTCCAGCCACCTGATGAATGTAAGTCCAATATTCACTCTCCTTGTAGCTCTGTTTTGGTCGTAATTTTTAGAGTTTTGTTTGTTGAAGATAGAAAGAGATGAGAGTGAATCAAAACAGTATTGCATCCATAAAACAAAAACAATGACTGTGCAGCTTTAAATTTGAAAATATTTGAAAAGTTAAGGAATAATAAGTGATTACAGTTCATATAGAGGCTTTGTCAGTGCGATCATGTATCAAGTGATCTAATACTGTATTATCTATGATTTATAATATGTAAATTATTAATTCATAGTAACTGAATTAAAATAAAACTGATTTGCTTCAATTACCATGTAAGTGTAAATAGCCCTTACTGGAACTGGTCATGTGACAGGCTGCCCGGAATCACTCCTGTGCAATATTTACATTTGAAGCAACAGTGTGTCATGTGCTGCCCTTTGATTTGTTGATACAGATTTTTTTTTTAAATCAATGAATGCATAACTAAATAATGTTGATACCAGTCAAGAAAAGGTCTTCGGTAGCCCCACAGGAAGTCACACTGGTAGGAGAGAACAGACGATATTTCTTCCAGAGGTTTACTACAACTCTCTCCTCTTTCCTCTCTCCAGCTGTTTTTTTCTACCCTGTTCTCTCCACGTCTTGTCTCCTCCATCCTGTGGAGTGTTACAGTTGCTACATCTGCCCTGCTCACATCAGCTCTCTCTACGATTATTGGAACCTGTCTGTCTTTCCCCTGCTAAAGGTAATCATCATCTTTAACATCTGCATCATCTCCACCATGAGGATGCTTACTGTGACTCTGCTTTTTTGTGCAATGACGGGTCTAACTATAACCAATGGTGAGTGTGGTGAGTGTTTGAGCTTTATGTGTGTGTGTGTGTGTGTGTGTGTGTGTGTGTGTGTGTGTGTGTGTGTGTGGCTCTAAATGAGCAAAACATATGGCACATTTCACTCCAAAGGGCATACAATGTCCTTCACAGAGCAGTGAAATCAAACTGATACATTTCTTACTCTTCTCTGTTTGTCTTCATAAGGCAACCCTATCAACGCCCCTGCAAAAGAACTGTCTCTCAACACCACTTTAGGGAAGTTTACGGTCTCTATTTCTATATCAACAAATTGTCCCAGTGGCTGGACTCCGTTCAACGGTCACTGTCTCCGCTTTGTTTCCAGTGAGTTGAGTTGGGCCAAGTCTCAGGTAATCAGGATTATTTGAGAAATTTCCAAACTGCTCTAGTGGTGCTGACATGTACACTTAGTTCATTGTCATCTTCTTCTAAATTACTGCATTCCTAATAATCATGATTTTTTTTTCTTGACAATGTCACTCTGTCCGTCTCTGTTTGTTTATCTCTGCTTTAGCAAAACTGTCAGTCTATGAATGCAAACCTTGCATCAGTACACAGCATTGAGGAGTACCATACCATTCAGAGAATGATAAGACAAAACAGTCTTTTCTCTCGGGATGTAAAAGCATGGATTGGAGGTTCAGATTGCCAAGAGGTAATTTCTCATCACACAAAGTCTGACAGCAATGATATAAATAATATTTTACTCCACATTAATTAATTGTGCATCTGTTCTGTGGTCTAGGAAAATACTTGGTTCTGGATTGATGGCACACCTTTCCTATTCACAAACTGGTGTGACAGAGAACCTGATAATAGATACAGCAAACAACACTGTATACAGATTAATTATGGAGGTAAATCACAACATATCATGTTACTATTTCAATTATTTAACACTTTTGTCTTCAGCTCATATGTAGCTCATGTCTCTGTAGTATGAAACCTAATGGCCTTTCTTGTTTTTAAAATTTCCTGTGATAGAATATTGATGCAGGCAGTTTTAATCTAATTAATCTACATGTTCCACAACTGGCTAATATAACAAACAGGATCAATATTTCTCAGTATCAGTACTACATGTAACTGTTATACAGGGAAGGCCTGTGTCACATCTGTGTGCGTCTGTGTGCGTAGTCATGTGAGCGCGGTCTCATTAGACAGTTTCTGGGTTTTGTACCTACCATCAACTGAATTCAGTGTTTGTGGTGTTTACAGATGGAAAATGTTGGAGTGATGCAGATTGTTCCTCTCTACGTCCGTCAGTCTGTGCCAAAACGGCCTCATAAATCCTGATCTGACATGGAGACATGCATCAAACACACACACACACACACACACACATTTAGTGGAGGAGTGATTGTGGGAATGTTGCATACTCATCTGTGTTTGTATCAACAGTCTCATTTGCGCTAACTTAAAAATGTCAAGCACGAAACAAGCTGTTGATACAAACACAGATGAGTATGCAACATTCCCACAATGCATTTCACTCACCCTCATGTCAGTGTGTATGTCACTGTTTCAGTTTTGGAATTGTGTGAGGCAACAATGATCAAAGTTGTACCTCTGAGCAACCAGAGCTCTCTGGCTGAAATCCCAGTCCCCCCTTATCACCACCAACACTTGGCCCTTTACCACAGCTGGACTGATCTCTGAACTGTTACACAGCACGGTGGAGGTCATATCCACCAGCGGATACTGTGCCTCACTTTAATCACTTTGATGTTAAAGGGAGAGGCAGGTTTCATACAGTGTGTGCGCTGCTTTAGCACACTACATCCACCAGATGGCCTTTTGCTTCTGTCATGTTCTGCTTTTGAAAGAGGCTGTCAACACAATTGCTTTGTGCTCTGAGCACTTTATTAAATACATTTCTTTTTTTACTGAATATGGCTATAATATTATGTACTTCTTCCATGGGGGATCTCCTCTCAAACAGCTGTTCTGTGAATTTGTCCACTACTCTACCATGTTTCTGCTCACTTCTCTCTGAGATCAATATGCACTGTGTCACTGTAACAAACATACACAATTAATGCTACATCGTTCCTATGTCATAGTCACCTTCCTGTTTAAATGGAGACCAAAAGTCCATCAAATATTTGGGTATGTAATGGTAAATGTAATGTCACCGTATTCACATATGTATATTACAGTGTTACCATAAGGACAAAGTGGACAGAAGAAGAAGAAGAAGAGGCAATGGGGAGGACAAAGAAGGAGATATTAAGAAGAGGAACGAAAAAGAGTAACAGGGAAAAGAGGGGAGAAAAAGACAAAAGGGATAGGGAGAGGTGAGAAAGTCAGGAGTGATGTAGAGGAGTAGTAGGAGGAGAGAGTTAGGAGAGAAAGGAGGAAGAAAGACATGGACTGGTTCCAATGAAGAGCTTGATATCAAACCTGAAAATACTTGGAAGGGCAAGATCATCATGGACTTACTGGGTCTTACTGGGATACTTAAGCAGAGCAGAGCAATTGTTAATGTTAGTAATACCTGTACTTTTCTGGTCTGTTGTGAACTTCTGATACTTTAAGTGCATTAGGCTAAAAAATATTGGTAAGACTTTATAATATGATCCACAATTTGCAGTGTAATTTCATTGTGGTCATTTTTCATCTCTTTTTGTTTTGTTCTCTGTCTCTTTGTAGCCATTTTGTGTCTGTTTTTGGTCATTTCCCATCTGTTTGTCATCAATTTGTGTGTCTTTGTGGTCGTATTGAGTCTCTATATAGCTGAGTCACTTCAAACAAAGGTCCTGGCCAAGGGGCTCCCTGTCACCTTGGGCCCCTGGGCCTGTGCCCAATATGCCAATCCATGAGCAAGCTACCCATGCCCCCTAGTTCTGTTCTCTTCCACCATAACATCTAACCATCACTGGGAACCAAGTATTTTCTAAGTACTTGATACAACTAAATCACATTGTAATGACACTGCCGGCTGAATTAGCTACACAGTGTTCACGCAATGTATTTTCACGGTGGTAATGCTTGTTTGAGTTGATTAAAGGGCAGCGCGTGCTCGTGTAGGGCTTGTTGAGACGCTGTGAGGTGAAACAGAAACCAGCGGCTCAGCGCGTCATGAGTCACGAGCCAACACAGGAAGTCCCTGCCAGCCGCTGCCAAGCTCAATAGCTGACATGAAGATACGAGTAACTTAGTGAATAAAAAAGTGTTTCCGTGCCATACAGAAGTCCATTTATGTTGATGCCCCCAGCCTCTGTGAAAGAGCGAATGTTACCACGATGGAAAGAGCTGTCAAAGTCGTTCTGTTGTCGGTCGTTTTCATGGTATCAAAGGTATGTTACTGAACGATAATGACTGAATCTGGACGAGGTGTGTGTCAGCGATTGACGGGCCCGACAGGCTGACTTGTCGTCGAAAAACATGCCGGGAGTACTGTTTAGTCGTTTAGTTATGTCCTTGGTGTGTGGTCAATACTGTGAGCTTATTTCTGTATCAGAGAGACCGTATTGTCCGATATACGACGAGACAAATGGCTGCTGTCAGCGAGCTAACGCTAGCTCTCATGTTAGCCTCAGCTAGTGCGGTTCGAGCTGGAAAAATTAGCGTTTGTGCTGCATTATTGTTGCATTATTGAGAGGATGTTAGTGTAGATAAACGTTTCCAGTGCTGGAATTTAATTACACCTCATTCGTAGGCCATGAAAGTCTAATGTGGCCAGCTTATTCAGAGTTATAATTTGAGGTTTGGTGGAGGGTGATGCTTTCTATCAACTCAACAAGACAAGGAAGTATTTACATGATCATGTCAAAAATGAGAAGAGTTCGTGATTTATTGATCATTATCTTGATTTATTGAGGCATTGTATGATCACAGTACAGTCACTGGTTTGATGATTTGCAATTAACACTAAGAAATAAAACTATGAAAAAACAAAAGTCTACTGGAGGCTCAAAGATGTCTTCAAGTTAGTCTGATTTTTATTTAGACATCGATTTGAAAGTCAAATAACATTTAAATCACTGTCATTCAATGAAGAACAGGTCCTAACTATTCCTTAAATTGTAGTCATGGGAATAATGTTTGAACGACATAATTGTGTAACCTAGAAATGTTTAATAAAAAAAGTCAAATTGATTACATTATACATACCGTAAACCCATTTTGGTTGGATTAAAATATGAAGTGTCTATTTGTGACACACCATCACAAGTTATGGCCTCAGTGTGGACATGTTTGTCAGCAGTTCAACCACCAACAGGCTTAATGGTTCAGTTTGAATAAATTTTCTGATATTCAAAGCACCATGCCTACTGAGACGCAGCATACGTCAATGAAATGTCAAAGTAGCTTGACTTGATGCTTTCTTTTCACCCCTTTAGCATGCTTAATTGGGTTCAGATATTTTCTTCAGTACTTTAAAATTAGCCTGATACCATAGAGATTAACTTTTCTCTCCCAACAGATAAACTGCCAAGAAGCAATTTTGCACATCTCAGATGGAAGCATAGAGAGGGAGTACTGTATCGTCCACAACCACTCCTGGACCCCCCTGTCACAAACCCTTGATGCTGCTGTAAGTTTTTCAAACCTTTTTTGAGCACTCTTCTGCTGAAAAGCATATCTGACTTTGATTGGCTTCTTAATCCATTTCCTCCCTTTTTTCTTATATATTTAGTTCTATTTTTTGTGATGTTACAGCCAAAATTGCAACAGGTGGTTACCTGGCAACGTGGCCAGTGGAGTAAATAAACTTGAGATAAACATAAATAATCCCAAATGCCAAAATATCACTTATTACCATCTTACAGCCTGTCTTGTAAATAGAGTTGGTTTACTACCAAAAGTATTTACAATGAAGTGTGACTCCTTTCCCAAAGTTATGGTGGGAAAATAACAGTTCATTTTCCTCACAGTGTTAAATCTCTTGTTGTTTTCACTTTTCCAGGTAAATTACCCACTGGTAAATATGACCTCCACTGTGCTGTGTAACGGCTCAGGGATCAGTCCAGAGGAGGTGAAGGGCAAAGCGTTGGTGGTAATGAGGGGGGACTGTGATTTCAGCCAGAAAGCCGTGGTTGCTCAGAGCCTTGGAGCTGCAACTTTGCTCATTGCCAGCAACACATTACTGGTAGGACATTTACATCCGTCTGTATTTTTTTTACTGGTGTAAGCACAAAAGGGGTGTAATTTGACATTTCCCTTAAGATTTTAATGTCTTTTAAATTGCTAACCAAACCTAATCTTTTTCTTAGTGTCAGGCTACAGCAGTGTAACATGTAGAATACACAGGCAGAAGTGATTCGGAAATAGGGAAGTGACATATCAGTGGTTTTGATGCGGGGGTTTCCATCTAAATATAGATACTTTCTATGTAAAACAAATGTTCTTGTTTTCCGTCATCATTATTGGTGCACTGTGTCATCCATTACATATTTTTTAGTCACTATACCACACATAATACGACAGAAATCTCACTAAAGGCCAGTCAAGAAATTTTATCCAGTGTAACCAGCTGTATTTATTTAAAAAAAAAAAAATTCTGCTCTTCAGATCACTCCGTCAGCCAATGACTCTGAGTATGCAAAGGTCAATATTTCTCTGGCTCTCATGAGGTACAGGGACTTCCTGGAAGCACAACAGGTCAGATAGTCTTTACATTATTATATGTGGTCCTGCTACCGCTCCTGTTACAAAGGTCACTCTGATGAATATTTGTGTGTGTCCTCAGACATTTAGTAAAAACATGATGGTGAAGCTGTATGCTCCACCTCACTTAAAGATTGATCCAAGCATTGCCGTCATCCTACTGATTGCCATTGTCACAGTTGCCTTGGGCGGCTACTGGAGTGGGGCATGTGAGAGGTGAGATATTGCAGCTGCTATAAACTCAACATCAATTTGTTTTTGTTAATATGTGGGGACAATGTCATTTATTAACCAGATAATAATTATGTGGATTACACTGTCAACCAGCAATACATGCATAACTAAAGGTTGTGTTCACTGTATAAGATGCATTAAATTGTATGGTCCATGCTCTGTGTGTCAGTATAGTGCATGATTCCTGATCTTGTTGTTCTTTTTCAAGAACTGCTATTTTCCAATACACTAGGCGTGGAGAGTACACAGAAAACAATTGGTATGTTTTTCTGTTTGTTGCAGAGACCGGTTGAATAGCGGCACGGCGGGGGGGAGGAGGAGGGGGAGAACACAAAGCAGACAGTGGAGAACTTTCCCTGTACTCTCCTCTCAAAGTGGTTATCTTTGTTGCCATGATGTGTGGGATGCTGGTCCTCATGTACTACTTCTACAATGTCCTCGGTGAGTGGGACGAAAACCAGCCCCCTGTGTAATCAGAGATGCAATGTTATCTGGTGTTTTTTTGATCTGATCTGTTTTTCTTATTTCCCCAGTTTACATCATTATTGCTATATTCTGCCTGGCATCTGCCACTGCACTGTTCAGCTGTCTTGATGCAGTGATGGAAAAAATTGGCTGTGGCACTGTGAGGTATGAGCGACCCTCCATCAACAAACATTATATACACACATACAGACAAATACACGCACATATTTCACTTGTGTTGGACAAATATAAAATAGATTGTGATACAAGATCCATGGCCAGTGTTGGCACTTAACAAAGATTAATCACACAGAAATAAACAGATGCGTGTCAATATTCTCTGATGAACAGCTCATCGTTAATATGTGTAAATGTTAATCCCTTTCCCTGCAGTAACCATATTTCCCTTCTAAACAAGGCAGATGTTGTGGTCACAGTGGGAAGATGTGAAACTGAGTTATGTTTCCTGCTGTTTTCTCCTAACTCACAATGTCTGTCTCTGGGCTTGTCTGCCAGAGTGTGATTCAAACTGGCTGAAAGCCTGGAGGTTTATTTGAGTGTGTGGCTGTGTCTTTTTCTAGCTTCTCCATCCGAAATTGGAACTTCTCTGTGAGGTCTCTCCTACTGGCTGCTGTGTGCATTAGTATTGCTGTGGTCTGGGGAGTGTACAGGAATGAAGACAGGTACTGTCAGAGCACGCAAGACACAAACACACAATCACGACCCCTCTGTCTGTTCACCCTGTCACCCTTATGACTCAAACATGCCTTTGCCACCACCAGTGACACATGCTTGTGTATGCAACAACTGAATAAATGTGGGAGCATGTTTATATATCATATCAGTCCTCTAAGATACAGAGTAAATATGTGTTCAGTGAGACAAATTGCTAGCTTAAATAGTAACGTCAGCATCACAATTAATTATTATCACAGCCCAAGTATCTCAATATTGTTAGAGTTTGGTTAGTGTTCCTTTTAAAAGCAGAGGTTATTCTCAGCCTTGTGTTATTCTCATCAGACAGCTAAGTCTGAGTTTGACCAATTAGAAGCCAAAGTCACTGTCAAGCTTTTTAGCATGATTCTCTTCAGCAGGGTTTTATCACTAAAACTGTGTAATCTTATGCACCTTCTCTCTGTGCTGTATCTGTTAATAGAGCTAGACTGCTCTAGTTAAAGTTGAAACACATGCTGAGGTTAAAACACAAGGTTAAAGAGGTTTTTGGGTCCTTTTAGATGGATCTGGATCTTGCAGGACCTCCTCGGCATTGCTTTCTGCCTCAACTTCATGAAGACCATTTCTCTGTCCAATTTCAAGGTACCTCTTCTTTCATCATTTACTTGACTTTTCTATTCTACTTTATCAGGCATAAGTAGCATTTTAAACTGCTATATTTATTTAAGTATATGTTTTTATATTTATTGACCTCTGCCGTTACTATAACAAAACACGCACACACACACACACACACATATGTATTAATATATATTTACATATGTATATAACATTACACTGTTTTAAAACAATTGCATCAGTTTTATCAGCTCTGGAACCAATATGTGCTTTTTTCTGTTCTCATAGATCTGTGTGATTCTGCTGAGCCTCCTGCTTGTGTATGACGTCTTCTTTGTTTTCATCACTCCTTTCTTCACCAAGGTATATTTACTCTTGTTTTTCCATTGTGTCAGGGCTGGATGTGTTGTATTTTTCCACATACTTAACTGCTGTTGCAGTGTGATGCTTTGTGGTTTTATAAATATGTGAGTAACATAATACGAATGCTTGGTATTACTTTCTCTTTCAACAGAATGGGGTCAGCATTATGGTGCAGGTTGCCCTTGGCCCAGATGCATCTGGGGAGAAGGTAAGTCCCCTTGCATTGCTTCTTCTGTAAGGGGAACTCCACCAAATAGTCTTTTTTGGCATTTACCAGAATATTTGCTAAAACATAAGATTCCTCATTCATTCTTTACACTGCTTTTTGAATCTTTTATATCTGAAGAATATCAGTGCTTTTCTTTAAACCACCTCATAGCTCAAGACAAATTTAAACTGAAAATGGTTTGTTTAATTAAGAGACTAAATACTAAAACATCACCTGGTGAATAAATAGATCAGTGGAGTAAATTTGTGTTCAAGAAGAGCAGTGTGCAGGAGTTTCTGATGTTAGTCATCTAAGTTACAAGAACAACAAGCTAAAAGCGAAGCTTGGTGGAATTCCCTGTCAAGTTTGTACCAGCTTTATTAACATCTTGGCTGATTTGCTCTGCTTGTTGTTGATGCCCTGAGGGGATTGATAGACAGATTGACTAACTGTGCACTGGGGTTGGGTGGGCTCTGTCGTAGACACAAGGTAACATGGTGGAGGTCCCCGCCGAACCCCAGGCTCCCTCTGAGAAAGTAAGGCTTGACTTGTTACCCATCCACTTCTTTTTTAATGCTACATCCTGAGGTGTGTGGGGAGGGCTGAGGGTTGTAGATGTTGTGGTCTCACATAGATTCTCATGAGCAGAATTCTGTAAAAACAGGTGGTGGGTGCCGCATAATTTGAACTAATTAAGACATAAAATGAAATATAATCTACAGGGCCAGTTGTGTGGACCCACACTGTCCACCCTGTTCATGTGTATCTTTGTTGGTTATCACATTTTTCTTTTTTCTGTGGCTATTAGCTATTTGAAGAAAGTCTTGCCCTTTCACAAAAGTCATATGTCAAGGGAAAGAGACACACATGTAGACTTTCAGGTGATGGGTGCTGATGAGTCTGCATGTTGAACACAGCAGCTTTGAGCCATGTTTTAATGTTATTACATCATTGTAAAATGACTTGGCTTTCAGGGGCTCCTGTTTTTGTTGGTTTGGGGAAAAGTTTTTGTATTCATATTGTACATTAATCTGTTTGTTTCTCCCAGGATCCTTCCTGTAGCAGAGTTTATGTTTGTAGGTTCTTGGCTTTCTCTGATAAATTATACTCTACAAGCACATGTGTGCTCACCACAAAATTGTGTTCAGCAAGTTATTTATGTGAAAGTTTGCACAGTGTGTTTGTGAGGATCAGCAGTTTGCTCATGTTTGAGATGTAACTTTTGCAGATGTTCTCAAACACAAAGGAAAATTATGTGTTTGGCAACACCAGGTCTCTTTGTAATAAAATGAAAACTGTAACATTAACCTGTGACCTTAATGGGAATTACAAAATTCATCAAGGCATTCTGAGTCAATATACACCAATGTATCCAAATATTTATCTGCCACAAAGCAAAAAATCTCCAGTTAGCCACAGCTTTGAGAAGTTGGTGTGAAGTAGAGAGGTTGCAGCCAGATGGAGTCAGTGTAACACAAAGTACACTGACACACAGTTCTGCTGTCACACTTTATGTCATTTTAAACATCTAAAATATTTTATTTTCTCAGCTGCCAGTGGTGATGCGTGTGCCACGGTTCTTAGCTTGGGCTCAGAACCTGTGTGGGATGCAGTTCTCCATCCTAGGTTACGGAGATATCATTGTTCCAGGTGAGGTTAAAACCATCACCATTAGTGGGTACATAAACTGTTGATGGTAGATATTTTGAATACAACAACAGTAGCTGCTGGTTGCCAGTCAGTTTAACTACATTTTATCAACACATTAGAGCCCATAGTGGTAAAAAGTAAGAAAAACTAAACACGTGTACGAATGTGTACAGTTCAAAACACACACTGCTCCTCCTTACCATCTGAAGGTCAATACCAAGATATCATTGAAAAGCTGTATGTCTGAGGAAACTGATTAACTTCTTTAGAAGTGCAAACACTGTACTGTGGCTACTCTCTTTTCATTGTACAAACTGTGTTGATAAAATGTCAGTATCTTAATTTAAGCTGGAAGAGGTGTCTCTGTAAGCAGAGACAGTAAGTAAAGGCAAACATTTAAACATTGGTGTGACGTCGCCCTCTGTGTTTGTCATGGTCCAACAGGTCTCCTGGTGGCCTACTGCAGCAGGTTTGATGTTTGGGTCAACAGCAGAAAGAAGATCTACTTTGTCAGCTGCTGCATAGGTACCTCACATCTAAACCATTATTGTCTTGACTCTTGTCATAACTTTGTATTACCACATGTAAACGTGAATTACAGTCAAGAACAGTACAGAAAGATTACAGGCCTCCTAAGCATAGGTTTAAAGGTATTGTTGACACTGTAAGAATTAACATACAGTATGTCATCTTTCTTTCTGACCACTAGGTGTTGCCAGTCTTCTCTTTTCCATATTAAGCAGCTTACTGATAATTCAAGTTCTGATTGGATCACCATGTGGTGCAAGCTTTGAGTTTACATTGTCTCTTTCCTTCTGTGTTTCTGTTTCCCCTCTCTCTTATTCCCTGAAGCCTATCTACTGGGAATGATCCTGACGTTTGCCGTGATGCTGCTGTCAGGGATGGGCCAGCCCGCTCTTCTCTACCTGGTGCCCTTCACCCTGATAACCTCAGCAGTGGTGGCTGGGTGCCGGGGAGAGATGAAGCAGTTCTGGGCAGGAACCACTTATGAGGTAAGAGGATGAGAGAGGAAGTGATTTTTGTACAGGTTTGGCAAAGTAGTGGTGCTCAGTGGCTGTGGATGGTACTTCCTCTGTGGTTTTAAACAGGTTTCAGTGCATTTCTGAAGAGCATCATTCCTCTTGTATCTATGACATAAGCTTTTCACCACCAGCTAATGAAACCAAAGTCAACACAGCTCTTTTCCAAAGATTGAAGTGCACAGCAAGGCTTATTGCCAAGACCTATGCTTGCTGCTAGTCACTTGGAGGATATTGTAAATATTCACTTATTTATTACTAATATTTACTAACATGAACAAGGCTTACATGCTTTAGTGCCAAGCTGCTTGTGTATAACATTTTATAAGGTTTTCTTGGTCTGCAGTAGTTTGAAACAAAACAGTAAAAACCTTTGCTCTTACAATTGCAGCTACATAGCTTATGTGATTTACAGTTTGCCAAGCTACTGTCTTGTCATGCAAGTAATCTGAGGGAACGCCTCAAGGGATGATATTCAGGCAGTTTCTGCTCCACCTCTTTTTTTTTTTTTTTTTCCCTGATGTGGAAAATTCAGTTGGTCTGTAAACTTTTTTTTTCTATGAAAGTTTTAAAGTCGTGCTGTCTTTTACTTGCTGCATGGCCCACAGCATATATCAGAGATACTTAATATTTCTAGTTATGAGTTGAGAAAACTCAGCTCATTACCCAGCTCTCTGCAGCTAGAGGTACTGAGTAAACACTACAGCATCACTGCACTGTGCACTACAAAGATCACTGAGAGTCACCTCCTTGTATTCCACTGTACAACAATAGAAAGACATGATTTGCACACTCCTTAGCCTTAAGTGTAACACCCAGTCATTACTATTTTGTGGCTTGACATTAAATGTTCTAAGGATGTGATTTTTCCATGATGAATAAGAACTCTTATCTCAATACACGAGGTCACACTGAGGATATGAGATACATCAAAGGCTGCTACTTTCAAGGCCAGTGTGTGATTTGTTAGGGGTATTCCAACACCTGGCCTACCCTGACCCAGAATGCCCTACAGTGGCATTATATCAGATTTGTAGGCATTCTGACCTTAAAAACCACAGGGCCTCTTATGTTTGTTGCTCATATACAACAGTATTCATATTAAAATACCTTACATTTCCTTACATTTGTCACCCTAAAACAGGTGAACTGACATCTTAAAAAGGTGCATGGATGTGTGTGTGTGTGTGTGTGTGTGTGTGTGTGTGTATATGTATGAGAGAGAGTGAGAGAGGGAGAGAGAGAGATTAGAAAAAGAGCAGGAAAAAAGATAAAATTCTGACGTGGCTTCATCTTCACCAGGTCTTGGACTCATCCAGGGAACCTCTGTTGCCAGGTGTGCTTCCCTCCAACGCAGACCTCTCCTGCATCTCTGCCATTTTACTGTGTTGCTTACTGCAGTGCCTTTTCTTCTCTTACCGGCCTCTTTTGTTTTGACATTTTAACTCCTGATTTCCAGGGTCAGTGTGATTAAAATGCAAAGAGCTTGGGGGATGATTTGACAGTAGAGTGTTTTGCATTGACTGACCACTAGGTGTCTCTAGTTGATTGAAAATAACCTTCAGATATGTCTGAAGAGCGTGGACGTGTGTTAAAGCCATGGCCCTGGAATACCATTAACTTCATGTCTTTATTTCTGCAGTTTCTTATATTTGCAGTTTTTTTCATCATTCTCTTCCTCCACTCATCCATCTTTTTCATCCTTCATGCAGTTATCAACATGTTCATGTTGCCTTCTGCATGTTGTTGCTTGCAGTTAACCTGGGAGAGCTGTGGCATGGATTTTGGGATATATTTCCTGTTTTATATGCTGTATGTTATGATTTGTTTTTGTAGAATGTACTGCTTGTCTGCTGTTGTATATGCAGTACGCATTACAAATTAAAATGCCCTCTAAGTGACTGTCTGTCTTTGGTATTCAGTGAACTAAAACAATAAATTTAGGAATTATTAACTTTTGCTTTCCTTTTCTCTTTAGAGGGAAGAACTGACAGCTCCGTAGGTGGCGAGAGATGCTGACTTACAGTGTAGAGCATGGACCCAACTGCTGGAAGCTTTTTATATATATTTAATATTACATTTGCAAAGCAAGGGAACATATGTTAATGATCAACACATTCTTAAAACATTAAGGGTTCATTTTGACTGCTGTGAACAGTTAAGAAATGAATAGCTATGTGGAAAAGAGATGTTTAACGTGATAAAGAGGTTTGTTTAGTGCCTGAAATGTCTATTAGGTTCACGTTCAGAAAACTGTAATGACTTTGCCATGGTAATGATTGCATACAACAAAATCAGAAAGCACTTTATAATATTTAGCTTGACGGTTCATCATGGGCAGGGAGGGGTTTGGGGATTTAAATTACTTGTAGCTACATTATGACAATTTTGATAACTGGGGGTTTCTGTGTAACCTGTTTGTATGATGTGATTTCTTTCATTGCCTTATAATAAATGAACAACTTCTATTTAATTCTCTCTTGTGTATATGTCTGTCCTGTTGAAACTTCCTCATAGACACTAAGGTGATCTGTTTTTATCAAAACAGATCTCCAGACAAGCAGGGCCTGCAATTTTTTATTAATGTTAATGTTGAATGCAAAATTGTAAAAAGCCTTTATCTCCCTGAGAAGGAGCAGACTGTTATGAACAATCAGCAGTCATATCTCTCTGAGGTCATTGAGGTATTGGTTCCCATTAGCAGGTTTATAATAGACATGTTGTGCTTGATTTTTTAAAATCTTGTACCACCATTTAAACCCAGTTATATTTCAGTCAGATCCTATTTGGAACATGCAGTTATGGGCTTGCTTTTTTAGGATGAGAATGAGGAGAAAGAGTCTTTATTGACAGCTATTAAATACTCTGAATCTTCCTTTATCATTTGACTTATCATCACATTGTTAATGCTCTGCAAACCTTACCCAGACGGCCTTCCTAGTAAAGTGAGGATTTAAAACAAATGCGGGGGAGGATAAACAGCAGACAAAGGGAATTTTAGGACGTGGCAGCTGCTTATAAACTCCTGTTTATAAACCCCCAGTAGATGTCTGATTAGAAAAACTTTTGTTCCTGTACAGTAAATTTGTAATGTGACAGCAGGTCTGTCATCATGTCTCCACTCGGCCAGGCTGGATAAGTGAGACAGGACGACGACAGTGGAAATAATGTCTCTCTTTGCTGGCTGTTTGTGTTTATTAGGAGGTCAAACAAAGCGCACATGTGGCCGGTGGCTCCGCCTCAGCCATGTGACAGTGTGCAGGCTGAGTCAGCCGGCTCGTCATGCAGCGTCAGTCTGGAGTCGCACAATTATGAAAAAGCAACCTTCCGTTGGAGCTGCAGCCGAAGCGGATCTCTCCAACGTCCACCGGGCTTTCCTTCCAAGGCTAACCGAGAGCACCGCCGATAGATGGATAAAAGCCACGACACAGCTCTTCCTGAGTCTCAACGGTGAAGAGAATGGTATGTGATCCTCTCCGGTAGTCAGCTGCCTTCCTCTCGGGTATATAGTGTGGTCAAATTGGCGCTGAGGATCGTCGTGACTGATTGGGGTTTTTGAGTGGCAGGTCCCCCCCATGCATGCTGCCTCCTGCCTGTCAGGCACCCAGTCGAGACTCCGGTGGCGTGTTTGCTGACTGTCTGGCTGTTCAGCTAAAACACCTCGACTCGGACGTATTAAGTGAAGTGTACACGGTGACACACCGTCTAGCAAGAAATCCCCAAAATCACACACGAGCGTAACATTAGCAGGCTAAGTAGCTAGCTCGCTAGCGCTAAATGCTAGGTACTTGACCCAAGCTAACTAGCTACGGCAGCTGCGGTAGCTGGCCGGCGTTAGCGCTTTCTTCACCGTGAGACAGAGCCTCTCCCCGCTAGACAGTCCTCCAGATACTGAACAGATAAAAGAAAGAATTTCAGACCAGCTGGCACTTGTTTGAGACACGTTTCTGCCAGCTGTCTCAGATATCGGACAAGACACGCTGTCATTGCCAGTAACAAGTCAATGCCACCTTGAGTGGCTGCCAAGTCCGTTTAAACTGGACGCTTTGTATCCCGCCGCCAGCGTGGGGAAAAGTTAAGTGCTGTTGAAATTGTGCGTTTATTATCTCAGACTTTAGTTAAGCATCTGCGCGCCCACTCTCGACTGTTTGCTGTTTGGTGAGAGTTTAGTGTCTCGGGCCTGCAGCAGACATTGCTGAAGACTTGTCTCAACGTTAGTTGTTTGTAAGTTGTAATTTTTCCTGTTCGTGACAAGCACGGCCTCCTCTGTTTTTTTTTCTAAGAACTTCCCGTCTAGTCCTTCCTCGAAGAGGAGATCGTGGAGCTCAGAGAAAATGACATGAAGCCAAAACTGTGAGTCAGAAAGGGCCACACACTGTTGTTAGTACACAGTGTATTGGAGCTGCGTAATAATGACAATATCAACTATTATACTCAGCACTTAGATGTTAATAATGTCACGATAGTTTACATCAGGAGTGGCCAACATCCTCTATCTTGCTATATGTCAGTTAATATCATGATATGATATATATTGTGATAACCAGGTGGTGATGTCTGGTTTTGGTGATTCTGGTGAATTCCACAGTCCACACCTGACAAAGCAGGTCCTCTTATCATACTGATAAAAAAGCCATGCAATTACCATGGATCAACCCTGTTCATTAACATTGCCCAAAATGGCCTCACGCACTTTGAGATATTAAATATTGTGGAATAAACAGTTTGGCAAATTTCTCATAGTAGACCAATTTATATTGCTATGTCACCCAGACACTTTCATCCAGCTATCAAAAGACAGACTCATAATGTTTTAAAACAGGTAATTAATAATCTGGTTATGACGACAACAGACATTTGTCCTTCCTTGAACTCACATCGGGCAGAATTATTCAGCAGATGGCCTCTGTGCTGTGGCCTGTAAGACAAAGAAAATACTACCCGGATCTCAGATGATATCTAATCTCCTGTTACGGTATTGATTTATTGATTATGTATCTCTCTCCTCCATTGTATTTCCTTTTATTGGGTGGGAATCCAGAGCAGCCGGAGCCTGTCTTTTGCCTCCGTGCAAAACTCCTGAGCTGGTCACATGCCCCAGCTTACCCCCTGGATGAGGGACAATGTTACTGTCAGACTGCTCTGTATGATTTGAAAGAAAGCAACTTCATCAGTAGCGCTTGATCTGTATCACCAGTCGTTAACAGAGCTTTATTATTGCAAGTCACAGTCTCTTATGTAATGGTGGATGGTTGAACTGGTCATCAGCTCGGGCTTTAGAGAAAATGGTCTTGCATCACTTTGTTGTGCTCCAGAATAGACTCTAGCACTATTACACAGTGTACGTGTGTGTGCGTGTGTTTGTGTACTGAGTGTGTGTGTAACTGCTTGCGTGTTTCAGCCTGCAGAGTGACTGTGGCATGCCTCCCTGAGCTCTGTTATCTCATGCTCTAATCCATTTGTACCGTGCACACAAGCCCATTTGAAGATGACTGATAAAGTTTTTCCAGTGGCCTTAGATGGGGTTTCCAAAAAAAAAAAAAAATTGGTCACAGTTTCAGTTTGTTGATTTTTATGAATGGAGCTGCTCCCCTGTAGCTCTTATCCAGCTGACATGACCCCCTCCCATACTGCTTCCCCTCACTGTGCAGAGCTGTAGCTCCTGGTTGGGCACGCAGCTGACTTGCTTGTGCTCTGAACTACCCAAAGATCACTGGAGGGAATACCAACTTAATATATCTTTCATTTCTCATGTTGCACAAACAGAAATATGCATGGTTCTACTTCTACAGTAGTCCTTTTAAGCAGAGAGGATTTAGAAAGCAGTAGCTTGGCACTGTCCCTGCTGCTATCTCCTAACCTTGGACTGTTTTAACTTTGGTTTTCATAGGCTCACATAACCATGAGTGCCAGATGTTGAGGAGAATAGTCATCACATGCTTTACATTACGAGGTTATACAGCTGCTTGGAGGTAGGACTCGGGGTGGCATGCCAGCAGGATATCAGTCCACGCTGTGCAGTCTTTCAGAGCTATGCTCCGGGGGTGTGGTGGAGGGGGAGGGCACAAGTGTGAGAGCTGGAGAGCCATCACACTTTGGTCTCATGACTGTATGAACAGCCTTCCAGGAATCTTATCTGAAGACTGTAATGAACTATTTTGCTCCATTTAGCGTTCTTTAATGGGGGCAAGGAGTGCAAACTGATAAGGCCTGTCTCATAGTGTGTGATATATTTTGTCCCATTCCGTCCTGTGATGTATCCTGTTTTGACCCCACTTTGACCCAATCAAAAAGATGTCTGTAGTTTTAGCATACTAAGAAATTTACTACAGATTTTGTACTGGTTGCACTGTTCAGAGCTGTGAGCCTGAGACTTGGATATGAGCTGAACTTTGGTTGGTCATGCCTTAAGATCTGATTTGCACCTGTATACTGTGAGACACATCCTAAACATTTCATAATAAAAATGATTTAGTCATTTTGATTCAATTTATGATTGTCCTGGTAAATCATGTCTGTTAGCCACTCTTTGCTGCGTTCATCAAACATTTTTGCTCGGAGCTCTCTTTGTCGTCAGCGTTCATTCTTTTTGTTGGATGAATTCGCAGCACAGCCTTTTTATTTCATACAGCATCCAATAAAACAAACTGAAGGGACATGGCCTCTGCAATTCAGAAAAAACAATTGAAACATCTTGATTTGAAACCAGCTCTGATACCAGCACATTTTTGGTACTTTCTCAGTTAATTGTTTGGTCCTAAAAGTGACATCCTCAAATGTCTTATTTTATCTGACCAACTCAAAGATTATACATTCGTTGTCGTACTGTCATTCATATTTGAGAAGCTGGAAGCCAAGAAATTGTGTCAGTTTTGCGTGAAGAAATTACTTTAACAGTTCATTGATTATCAAAATTGTGTCTGATTAATCTCTGTCAATCAACTGATTAATCAAGTAATGTTTTCAGCTCTGATTGAATACAGTTCCATATCTGTGTATATATCCAGATTTTTTTTGTCATTCTGGGGGTTGTGTAGTACTACTGCAGTTCCCCTGCGGTGTGACTTAATGCAAGGAGAAACAGCGATGAGGAATTAAGGTTATGGCATGGAAAAATCTCATGGCAGGAGCTTTAGCTCACTGTACCGTGAAGGATGCCCCAGTTCTGTGTCCATCCCTATAGCTATAGCTGTACAGTATACCAATGGTTCAGTTGTAAATGCTGTAAAATGTATTGTAGTAATACTTAAGTACCAGAAAGGTGAGACAGTAGCACTAATTTGCTTCCATTTATTATTAACCCAAATGTTATTTCTATTTTCCAAAGAATGGAAGCTGGGAGCTGAAAGACAGCAAGTGCACTTTAATGCCGATTTGTCAAAGTAAATGACAAAAAAAAAAAACCCTCAGCAAAAAATCATTTTGTTCTTTCTGCTTGTTCTATGAGAACCACTCTTCTGTTTGGCTACTGCTCACACTAAAGTGCTGACCCCATAGCCTCCACTCTTTCTAATGGGTAATAGAATTGCCAAGCCAGATGTTATCTCACCCCATATTACGTCAGGCAGGGCCAGAGGAATGATGGGTTGACCAGCCTTGTTACATTGTTGGGAAAAAGAAGGAAGGGGAAGGAAGAGCTCAGTTGGCAAGGTTTCTGAGTTCACAGTGTGTGTTTTTGTGTGTTGGGAGCTGACTGTAGGAAGATAAAGAGACAGTATGTGATCAAATTTGCATTGCTCCATTTAAAAAAAACAAAAACACATCCACTTCCACAAATGCATGTTGATGCAGATGAACATTGCGCCACACATACACACGTTGACCCGTAAACACACTCGTGACATCCTACATTGTTGCACTGAATGAGATGGAAAGGTGCTGGGTTATGTTTCCCTACAGGAACAGAGTAATCATAAAATCTTGAGCTCAGAGAAAGAAGCCAGTGAGGAAGAGGGAGGGAGCGAGGAAGTGGGAGAGTGTGTGTGTGTGTGTGTGTTTGGCAGGGCTCCTAAAGTGCTCTAAAGTCTTTTTGTTGCCTGACATTCTAGGTACCATGGTTACAGGTGTGAGCACAGCCCGCCTTTATCTACCTCATTAACGCTTTGTTGGATCAGGATGACACCAGCAATTTTGGTTGGAGCTTGTTCTTCGGCGCCCATCTGAGAGACCTCCCTTAGGTCATGAGATGCTCTGACAGGTGTCTCACCTGTCACTGCTCCAACAGATGATGAATCACTCCACAGTGAGTTGAAATATCGGGCACAAATCAGGTCACTAAGTCAATCAGCAAAGGCGCGAAGAGTCAGTGATCACTACACATCCTCGAAACCATCCTCCTCATGTTGGACTGAGAGCAGAGTGGACACTAGTGACTGGCGTTTCTTGAGGTACAAAGTGGTGTGCGAGGAT
Source organism: Lates japonicus (assembly GCA_033238685.1). Lineage (NCBI taxonomy): Eukaryota > Metazoa > Chordata > Actinopteri > Centropomidae > Lates > Lates japonicus. The sequence continues at coordinate 2,841,565 of BRZM01000033.1, read as the reverse complement.
TGAACATGCCAAGGCTGACTGGCATCTAACTTCAGTGAATATCTACCTTTGTCATGAGCGTTATTTCTTCACATTGTGTTGATAATTTCAGTTTATGTTTCAGTGTTAAAATCTAAAATACTTTCATTTGGAATCTTTTCTCATTCCTCTCTTGAAACATTGAAAGAGGAGCATACCACTCCCTAATAGCTGTAGGTTTATATGAAGCTGGAGCCAGGGGGTGATTCTGTAGTTTAATGGAAGCTGGTTAAGCTCCAGCCATGTTTAACCAGGCAGTATTGACCATCTCATTCTCAACAGAAAGTAAATAAAAGTATAACCAAAAGATATTGAACTGTTCCTTTAAAAAAAATTACTTCGTTGTCAAAAGATTCTAACTTTTTAAATGTATTTTGAACCCTATGCATTGTGTTCATACCTTTGCATGCACAGAATTATTATCAAGCTCACTCTTGTTTCCTGCCTCTAAATAGTGGTTTGATAATTGAGGTTTGCTTCACTCTGTGGTTAACTAAAGAGTTCAAGAGGTCAGGTCCATAAACATAAATCCATAATGAAGGGATGATAATTCTATGGGTAGAATGTGATACAACACCCTACAAAACAACACACACATCAGATTATCAGCCAGGTCACGAAATGAATTTAAACTTTAAATTGCTTGCCAGGATAAAAATAACGATAAAATAACTAAGGGAAGACACAAATCTTCAGTACCATTGGTAGCCGTGTGCCAGTCTAAACTGCACATAAATGCTAGCCATTTTCAAGGTTTAAGTAAAATTATTTGTGCAACCTTTCTGATATTTGAGTCATTTGACTTTAATGTCATCATTTCAGTGTTAGGTATCAGGGCACAACATGATGTGGACACCCGATAAAGGATTTTCCATATGGGAGATCACGATCGTAAACCACTGCCTTACACAAATGTATGAACACGTATTTGTGTGACGAAACTTTACTACCTGACCGATCACTATTAAAACATAGTTTTTGTTGCTTGTTTGATCTGGACTGTGTTTTTAATGTCTGTTCTCTTTGAAATGATCTCCAAAATAAAGGGAGGCCTCCTGGAGGTGAAGTGTGGGGGCAGAAGTTGTGGGAGAGGTTTTGTGTGTACTGCATGAATCACAGTTGGTGATGTGTCTTCAGTAGACAACCAGGTATATATCATTGAAGCCTCTGCCCATCCACTAATCCTCTCCCACACCTCCGCCTCCCTCGTCTCTTTTTCCCCCAGCCTAAGTATAATATCTAGTTTGTCTCAGACACATTCATCTGCCCCCTGAGTGGCTTCTTACAGATTAACAGTGGATGGAGTTTGGAGGCTGCAACCTCTCACTGATCGTTCAGCTTTTAACTCAGGCCGGATCTGTATGGTAACAGCATAGCTATAGACTTTGAGACCTGCATGGACATTGCGAGGAGCTCTTCGGAGACGCGGAGACCAAGAGAGGTGTAGTGATTTGTTGCTGATGATCCAGCACTTTCGAGAGAGACTGGGTGACTATGGTTTGTCAGGAGATGCATGAAGAGCCTTGGTATGTTCCTGTTGGCCTTAAACACAGAGATGAAGAAGGGGCGAGCATCAGGTACACACTCAGTGGTTGATTAAGCTGGTCAGCAGTGGGATGGCATTTGTTTAAATATTGAGTGAAAATCACTATTTGTTAACTGGACAGCATGGACAACAGAGATTTAATTCTGAGTATTAGGTATAGATATAGATTGATGGATTGAACCCTACACACGGGACTCTGTGGCAGACAGTGAAGTACTTTTGGTTCATATCACCTCTGTCTCCTATACAGTCTGTATTTAACTTAGCACAAACATGATGACTAGTGAGGATCATTTCAGCTAGTTCAGCAGCTTTCCTGCTAACTTCAGCCTCTAAACATTCTAGCTCTGGATTTGTAATACTGTTGTTTGAGTTTCCAGGAATAGTTGGAACTCTTTGGTGCAGAGCAGGTAGCCGGCGTTTGCAGGTTTCCCTCTTTGTGCTGGAAGGGGATTAATGTTGCTAATCACTCATGGGTCCCTCTGAGCTTTTACTCTGCGGGAACAATGAGGAATGAGGCGTGGTGAAAATTCCTGGAAACATAAAACGCAACTTGATAAAATGGTGACATGGTGAATTATTTTATTGTACAGTTTATAACATTAGCAGCACCTGTAGCCAGTAACATGAACTAGTTGCCCTAATTTCATGTGGAATTTTTATTTTTTGTTTATCAAGCCTTCTAATCCCTTTTGATTTTCATATACTAATCCTGGATTAGCAGTTACAACTCCTTGCCCTTTATGATGTTTGGAATTCATTATTTGAGAACAATTCTTCTTTTCAAAAACATACATTTACTTCTTTATTTTTATTCCATGTCCTTTTCACTTATCTTTTGTTGGTTATATAATGTGTTATTTGTTCAGCACAGAGAACATTTTAAACACTCTCAGGACAATTTGCTCGGCAGCTTGAATTAATGAAATACAAACACAACAAAGCGATAAACTGAGACACAGATCACCTCTCACCTGTTTTTCTCTTTGTCACAGTCCCAGAAACCCTGGATAAGCACTTTTCACCAGAGAGAATGTGTGTACATACTTCAGTGTCAAAGAGGCCCCCACAGGTATGTGAGCGGACTGCGCTTGCCTTGTGGTGATAGCCATGGGAAGCGAAGTGATTGTATGGTGTCTGTTAAAGTAGGCCCAAACCCTAACCACCACTCTGCAAGAGTGAATGAGTCCGTTCTATAATTTTGAGTGTTTATGTCTGTCACTATAATTACAAGTTAAATGAGAGGAAGAAGACCAGTGATGAACACATATATCTTGTACTGGGGTAAGTTTTGTATAATTTCTTATCAGTCTTCCATTTTAGGAAGTCTGGGTTTAAAATCCGTTAAAATCAGATTTTAATCAGAGTCTCTTTCCCTTGTGTACTGTGTGTATTTATTTAATTGTAAAAAGAGAGACGCTGTTGTGAACTGAAGTAGATTTTTTCTTTTGTCAAATGAGGCGGGGTTTTCTACAGATGTAGTGGAATCTTACAAAGCGATTGCTAAGAACATAGGAGGCCCTGTGCTGTGCATGCAGGTGATCCTCACAGTGTACCTTTGTGAGGCACAACTCATTTTAAAGTGGCTGGCATGACCTTCATCAATTATAAAGATGTAGGATGATTTAAAATTCTTGTTTATTTAATGATACAGTTCTTTGTTGCATGTGTTTGCCATCTGCCTCATTTTGTGTGACATTTCTGTTTAATTTACTGCTTTCTAGAGAAGTTGCGTACCTTCCGTCTTTCTTGTGAACTCACAATGATATGGGGTACTCTTTTCCTGTGTTTTTGTTTCCATCAATTGTTGCCACTGGCTTTTATACTAAACACAGTGTGTGCTGCTGCCGTAGATGATTCCGGGATGTTGAACATAGGCCAGTGTAGGTCTGCATGACTGCGATCAAGGTGAGGTCTCCATGGTTGGTTCATAACTCTCCCATGGTTAAAGGCCAGTCTAACCGGGCTGCCTGCCCAGCTGACAGATAGCCTTCCTTAATCTCCTCCAACAACTTTGTCTACCAAGACTTTCTTCTCTCCAGGAGATCAGACCATTATAACTGTCTGTATTTGCAAGGTACTGGTTCACGTTATGTGGTCTAGAGTGATTTATATTGAAATTAGAGGAATTAAGATATGTTGGTGGCAAATTCCTTCTAGATGCCTTCCAGGATGCCAGATTTGCCAGCAGCTAGTCCAGTGAGTATTTGTCTAGTCTTTGTGGCTTATTCTCTGTTGCCTGTGGGATTAGCCAGTGGGAATCCATGCAAACAGGTTACACAAGAAGAAGTCTACAGGCAAATTCTTTGGAGTGTAATTCAATGAACAGCAGCCACTCACCTCAGGAAACAATTAACTTCCAGGCTTTGTGTGTCGGGATTTCTCCCCTGAGGTGGTTAGGAGTTAAGGAGAACAAAAAGGCTTAGGTTGGTCAATAATTGTAATGGATATGCCTTGATGGCACATTAAAAGTAAAGCTCACCTACAGTCTTGAAAGACTGTCAGCTCCTGTCATCATGGTTGTTAGGATAAAGGTTTCATGTATTGTTTTCACATTATGTTTCTGATCAGTTTAAATAATGAAATTCAGGTTTTGGATATTTGAATGTTGGGTCTCTTAATTGACTGTTGGCGAAGCTGCCTGCACATTTAGCAGTTTACACTGATAACTTGAAATTCTATAGTAATTTTTCAAATAATGTATCTTCCAGCAACCTTTCTGATTTCAGCTGACAAAATTGACGGTTGCTGACTGAAATGAGAATAGTTGCTGGCGGATTGCAGCAGCTGTAGCTATCCAGCTAACTAAGCTAATGATAGCTCCATGAGTTGGCTGACTATTTAATGTTTCCCATTGACTTGTTTTTAAAATGTGAATCCTGTATAATGGTCTAAAACATTCAAGTATTGGCTGCATATCCCAAGCAAAAAGTCGACATCCTTATGAGTTTGCAAAAAAAAGAATCATATCAATTTTCATATCTTAGCGTATTGCCTAATGTATTTGTGGAATTGAAAAGTCAACAGGGAAACATTTTTCTTTTGTGTTTGCTGAAGGATGCAGAAACTAATATTTATGAGATGTGGCAGGGGTTCCTGTTCCCTGTTTTTATCTGTTCATTCCATGTTATTGTTCTGCTTTTGAAAAAGGTTGTTTTTAATAATAATAAGTGGTTTAAATTTTATGTTTGTTACCATGTAGATTTTGTGATATTCTTTGCAACATAAGTATAAGTTGGTAGCAAGTTACTACTAAAATAAATGAAATTGAATAAGTATCTTATTGTTCTTCCAATTAAAACGATTCTGTTCACCCTCAAGTTGCTGCTGTGGGCGGCTGGTCGGCAGCATGTTAGCTTCACAATAACTGGCCACAAGTACTCGATATGACTGGGTAGAAACCCCAGCACCATGCCTGAGCTGGAGGTGGTGGGTGGAAAACACACAGGCAGCGAGCCCACTGTGCATGCCGGTAGCCGATCGGCTTCAGGAGGTCGCTCGTGCAGAACCCAAGGTGAAGGCATTCACTCTGCTGAAGGGCACTGTTTCAAAAAGAAGATTACTTGGGTCTTAATAGCTCTTACATGTACTGTGGAAAAATCTAACACAGTATTTTATTTGTGTGTTTTGTTCAGTTAAGATTTGTTTGGGCCCATCAAGAATATTAAGTCAGTTATGTTTACCTGTACTTGGTTACCTTGCTTAGCAGGTAATAACTGTACAGGGAAAGGATCATGGGAAAAGTCTGTCTCCAGTACGTGTCATGGGTGCTTACGCAACAAATATTAACAAGAAAATCCAGCTCTTTAAATTATATTTCCGTCTGGTCTTTTGTACATTACAAACACAGATTAACTGCGTATCAATAGGCGACATGTGGGATGCTGTTAATGCTGCTGTCAATGAACACACTTTTCGCATGTCTACAAGCATGGTCAGTATGTCTGCGTTTGCCACGACTCGCGGCGGAAAGCATCCTCGGCTGATGCTGAAGGAGTAGCACATGGAGCTTCCCAGATCCTCATCTCTGTCCATGGAGGAGTTCAGGAACTTTGAGCTGCGCATTAAGCAGGTGGTGGGCAGGGCACCATCAAAGCTACAGTCACCACAGGGGCCTGGATTCTCCTGGAGGTCAACACAGGTATACGGTTATTTATTCTTTCCTGTGGAAAGTAAGGTATAGTGTCTGAAATATCAGATTTACAGATGTAGTTTCAGACGGGAGAATCAAAAAATGTCTTGTGAGTGGGGAATGTGTACTGTTTAATTCAATGCAGGAATACCTAGGTCTTATTATTTACAAAACTTTCAAATTCGTTCTCTTGTCGGACATACCTACAGGACATGAAAATAATGTACAGAATACATGTGCCAGTGTGTACAGTTAGTAGCTACTGTATTTGCTGTTGTGTGTTTTGGGCATGTTTCTATTTAATTTAAATTCATTTTATGCTGTATTTATCCACCACCTCTTTAAATAAGTTGCACTCATAGATTTGTGTCACTGAAGTACTTGTGTTTGCCTGTAGATGGAGCACTAAGATATTATCTACAGATGCTGCTCGCCACTTTATTTGCATGTAGATGGCACCTGTGGCTTAAAACTGTGGGTCCAGAAGGTTACTGATACTGTGGCTCTGCAGTTAGTTGTCACTAATTGTCACGTTTATGCGCTTTGCATCCTTGTTTGAACTCCACTCTACATTATGAAACAGAAGGAATTAATCTTGAGATCTTTTTTGAAGAACAAAAAAGTTTCTTAGCCATCTAATTAATGTGAAATATCCTTAACCAAATCAATGGAGACAGGCATAATGAATAAAAGAAAAAATAGTTCAAGGCACCAACTGGAAAGAGAGATGTAGCTAAATAACTTACTTTCCACCCTGCTCCTTATAGATATTAACTGAAAGATTCTCTATAAAACACTCACTCCACACCCTCTGTACACAAACCTGCACAAACAAACAGCTACCATCAGTCACGATGAGCTGATGTAACAGAAGTGTGTCACCGGGCTCTAAGTGTGTCATTTGGCCTGTGTGTGGTGGCAGAAGTGTGTCTGTGCAACGCAGTAGAACACAAGATGGTATGGTCTGATCACCATTGCTAATCATTACTCTTGGGGTCAATTACCCAGACCAGTGATTACTTTTAATGCCTCTCTGGCACCTGGCCAGTTGGGATGGTCTCATGGCTCTACAAATTGCCTGAATCCATGAGATCCATTAGCTCAGGACTGTAGTTCTACGACCTCCCAGGACTAATGTGCTTGACTGTGGACTTGCCCCATTTTGGTTATGTATCCTCACGGTGTTTTGACTGTTTCTTTTTTTTCATGCGTAGTTAATGGGTTACAGTATATGGAACACTTTAACTGGTCAGTTTAATGCGATTACCACTCAAAATTTCAAGTAATGTGACACTTAGGGTTGGGTGTGACAAAAATGTGATGCACCACCACAAAATGTTTTTAGCATAAAGTTTACTGATCGATTCACATCTTGCCCAAAGGTGTGGCAAAGCATGTGGGTGATGCTCTCAAGAGCACTGTTCCAGATCATCGAGAAGAAAATTTGCACTATTGGGATTGCACCCGCAAGTCGTGAAAACAGGCGATCTCATCGGCAGAGACGTGGTACAACTAAATAACATCTCATTTCTGCTTGTACTCCTGAAGTGAATCTGCCAAAATGCTCTTCAGATTGTAGTCATAATTTCTGCTCTTTTTTTTTCTACCGTTACGCTCCTGATGTCCACACACAGATTATAAGCTCATCAGACACTGCGAACCCTCTCAACAAACTAAATGTTCTCAACAATCTGCATTCCCATTTCCTCCTGGTGGACGATGGGACGGTGGGCAAGTACGGCGCTGAGGTCCAACTGCGGCGGGACCTAGAGAAGCACATCAACCTCCAAAGAATACATGCACGTAAGCAAACCGGCTAAAAAAAAAGTTTCTGTTGCATGGATTCCAGAGAAACAAGAGATTATATATATAATATAAATTTCCACCACAATTATCAAATTGCATTTGGATTTTAATTACATACTTTAAACAGAAGCAATGCAGTTGACAAATTTCTTCCTTGTGTTAAGTGAGGACTTGTTCAAAGAGATTGACTGGATTTTCTTCTTGGAAAAAACTAATGATCTGACTATTGTTTGTGTTAAGGAGGTTAATGCTGAGGTTAACTGAGGCTGCTTGGAAAATAATTCATTATCAACTAATAGCAGTCAGGTGTGGATCTGAAAATACTGCATGTGCAGATAACCTTAGTCTTGAACCATTCTGTGGGTCATGTTAAATACTTCAGATGGTGTTAGATACAGCTAGGCTGATAAAGACTTAACAATCTTTACTTATGATATTAAACTCATTTTAAAATACTCATATTTTATAACACATTTCACCAGTAAAGTCGAATATGATTTTTTCACATAAATAGATATAGGTATACGAGGAGGCTTCAGAAAGTTCCTGGAAAAAGTACATAGCTAAAAATCATATGCAGGGATTTTGGTGATTTCCAATGCACGTGTATGTTCTCGTGCTGACGATGTCATAATATTTTCTAACATGATATAAATACGTATGCAATGCAAAATAAACATCATAACTTAAACCATTTTCTGTCCTTTTCCTGACTTTTGAAGCTTTCATACTGGATCACACCGCTGAATGAATATTGACCCTATAGATCCTGTCCTGGTGGGAACTAAGGTGATAACAGTGAGCGGGCATATCATGTCAGCCTCACAAACTATCCTTAGGTGGAGCTGTGATAGTAAGATATTACAGAAGCTGTAGGGGCTGTAATGTGCATAATCCCAAACTTGGAAGAGCAGCCTCTTTGTCTTCTGTCCTGTAGGTGGTCAGGGTGGTCGTGGCCCTGATATTTGAGGGTGTGATTACAGTGCTGGAGTGCCTTCAGGAAGCCCTCCTGTCAGTGGTGGTGTGTGAGGGGACTGGCCCGTGCCATGACATACTGGCCTATGTCCCCGACAGACTAGGGAGGTGACGACAACAGCATGAGACGAGGGTGACGGGGAAAAACTGATTAGTGCACCAAAAGATATACCTGTCAATACTGTTTTAGTGTTGATGGGGTTTTTTTTTTTTTTTTAAATTCCCTGTTTAATCACAAATGAAATAATACATGATAGAAAGGATGGAATGGATGGAGGAAACAGCAAAAGTATCCTACAGAGAACTGAAGGAAATTAGGTAATGTAGAGGTTTCGAATGTTATTTAATATTTAAATGTGTAAAATAGTTCGTTTTTTTTTTAATGGAAGTGTGATGCTTTTATGACAAATCCTTTACTTTGATTTAGACACTTTTGAGCCTTTGTTTTTTGTTTTTTGGCTCTGATGTTTCTATTGAAGGTTCTAACAATAACTCAACGCAGCTAGTATATAAAGACTGAAAATAGTTGAACTAGGCATAGTGCAGTTGATAAAATCTGTTGACAGGCTAGAAATTTTTGCTAAAATGCAGATGGGTGTCACTGACCAGAATCTGTCTTCCCAATCTAAATGTGTCTGTGAGGTGACTATTCCCTCATCCTAATGTAAAAATACCTCATTAAAACGAAATGGGGATGGAATATAAAAGTTACCAAAAGATAGTAGAGACATGAAATAATTGTACAAATAAAGACTTTCTCAGTGACAATTGCTTAGTGCTACAGTATGTTGTATATTTTGACATTATTATGATGGAAGTTGAGCAACAATGAAAACTAACAATAACAGCTTCTCTACAAAAGAATCTTACAGTATAAACAAAAACTGATACAAAGCAGTATAAGACCGTACTTGTACTGCATAGATGAAGTGTAAGTGTGGTCTCAAGCTGCACAACCTTTAATCCTATTACAAACTTTTCAGTGTATCTTATCAAGCATCTTCAAATCCTCTTAAAATCTTCCAGGAGGCTGATGTCCGCCTCCCATCCCCGAGGAATGAGTACAGCCGCTATCATTCTTTTTGCTGGATTGGCTTATGGTTCCACTTTCTAAACTGCTGAAGATGGGGCATACGTTCATGGTGATTTCTTTTATGGGACCTGATGGGTGGAGTTGACATCATGTAACCATCAAAGAAAACCTTCAGCTTCAATGATGCCATCCATCTCTGGACTCTGATGGGTGCATGATGAGCTGGTGGCCCATCGCCCTTTTGCAGTAGCAGTGGTGGCAGAAAGAAAGAGGAGGAACATTTGTGTTTATTTATTTTGTTATTTTCAGTTTGCGTTAGGGCGGCGTAATATCAACTTGCGAGATCGGGCATTAATAAAATCCTGAAAACCAAATTAAATAGAGCCAGTTACGGAGTGCTGCCACAAGACAACTATGACATCGCTCTCATCGGCTGGTTGTCCTGTTGGTTCATAGATTGATGTATCACATGTTGCAAAACATCGGATAATATCTGTGGGAACATAAGTGCTATCATGTTTCTTGAAAATAGGATGTAATTTCACATCAATAAAGAGACACCAGGACATTGACATAAGCCATTCTGAGCTTTATCCCAAAGGTTAAATGAATCGATTATCTCTATCCCTCCCCCACCCTCAATAACCTCCTTAATAAGGGCTGTTACAAATCATAAGGTTGATTTGATCACAGTCATACTCGTGTGCTGAGGTTGTTGGCGCACAAGTTAGATTTCAAGACTTTGTAATGTTTTCATTCTGGCATAGATATGCTTTGAGAGCAGAGTCCCCCTCTGTGCCTCTTTCTGTTCTGAGGAGATCATGTTGCTCGCATTCACAGGGGCTCTTATTCCAACACTATCAGTCTCTGAGCTGGATGCCTCTCGGTGCCCTCCTTCTCTCTTTTGATCTGTTAGAAGTATTTTGGACATTGACCTGAGCAGTTCTTACTTTGTTTCTATTATGCTGTAGAGGGTCTGTTTTATGGTGCAGATTCGGCTTGAATGAAAAGAAGAAAAATTACCCTCTATTTTTTTTTTTTTTTTTTGATGATCTGATCAGCTGTCATTTGAACAGTGTTTTCTGATGGAATGATGTTACCTGAAGATGGGTGTTGGCAATACATCTGAAATGGTTATTTCACCTCATTCCAATTAATTTAGACAAAAGCCAGGAATTTGCCAAGTGCAGGTGGGTGCGATAGTCTGGAGGAAACAGGTTTGAGCATCAAAGACAGACTGAGGACTGTGATACCCACTCAGGCAAATATTTGTCAAATACCAGCGTCTGGTGACAGTAACTCATCCTCAAGAGGACTCCTGGGGTGCAAAACTCTCAAGCCTCTTAAAGAATATTGGTACCTCCAAGACTTTTCAGCTGTATTCGTTCATTGCTTTAGATATTAAATATTAGAGTTTGAAACACTTTCTGCTTTTGTAAACTTCTTCTTCCTGAGAAACTCAACTTATCTGGATTAAATATAGTTAGAGATTTCTGATAAAATTTCACTGAGATTCTTATTTGGCATTGGCTGTCAACTGTGAGTGAATACAGTCATTTAGTTTCAATTAGATTAATTTCAGGTATGGAAATAGTTACTGTGGAAGGCCTTATTGATAGACAAGATTTTTAGTCATCTGCTCTGTTGCTGTAATGAGTGTGTATTATTATTCTGCCCTGACTGCTCTGCCTCATCCTGCTTCTGTGCTGAATACAGTTAATAAGGCACTTGCCTGGGAATTAATAACTGTTTAGAGCCAATGTGTGTGTGTGTGTGTGTGTGTGTGTGTGTGCACATGGCTGTACCTGTTCAGGCACAAGCAGCTTCTACTTGATCAGCTGAATTACAGCTCAGCCTGGGACCGTGTAGACGTACCAGAATAATGGGCCAGCAGCTCCTGGTAGTCATGTTGTGTCCGTCTGCAGGTTTTAGAGATGCTCTGGCTTTAGACAAACTGGACTTAGAGCCAAGTCCTGGTCACAGTCTGAGAACTGGGACTGGGACTCAGGGCAGGCTGCAGACATGTCTGTTGAACATGAAACCCTGCCTGGTTGTCTTCATGGCCTCAGTGTATGTTTTATTTTTAAACTAAAGTCCTGGCTCTTGTAGATAAGTGGACATGTGTGTTTGTTTTTATTTCTCTAATCATGCATTTGATAAATAATGGTTTATTGAAAATATGCCTCATAAAAGCTTAAAGTTTATCTTTGTGTATGGCTCTCTGGGCAAGCCATGCTGGATGCACTTTCGTGATGGACAGGGGTGGATTTGTGGTGCTTATAAAGCGGTGTGAGCATGCACCGCCACGATAATCAGTCTCGGCAGGCTTTCTAACACGGTAACATTATGAAACATGCGCAAGCAGCGAATGGATACATATCATATTTGTTTTGCAAAGATGTAAAGCTTTTTGTGTCACTTCTATTTTAAACGCCTCCAACAACCCAACTCTCTCCACCTGGTTGAGATATTGAAGCAGGTAAGTCATCCACTTCATATAATTTTGCCTGCTGATTAGTCTTTTCAATCTCTCTCACTGTTTTTGTTTCTTTTGCCTCGGAATTAGTACTCAAACTATAAAATCAGTTTTAATTGAAATGGGCCTGGTTGTGGAGTACTGATGAGCGGGACTTACAGAATTCAACTTCCTGACGCTTCAGATCATTTACGCCAATCTCCATGGCAACAACAGGGTGAGTTTGAACTGTTGAGCTGGAGTGTCAAAATGTCTTTCATGTGGTGTTAATGTTTTGAAAGTTCTTCCTGTGTTTAACCCAAGGTAGTACGATGCACTGGGTCAAAACCTGTGGCATGTTATGAGGACAGTAAAGAGAACTAACGACAGTACTGCAATTGTCACAATGTGAGACTTGTACAATGAAGTGTAATAAAAGTCTGAAAGACAGCTAGTCCAATCTGAAAATGCTTCCATGTTCTGCACAGAGATCAGGCTTACAGCAGGCCTGGATCCTCATTCGAGGAGAAAGTCATGAGTCATTCAGCATGCAAGCTGACAGAAGGAAAACGAGGCTGACCACTTCATCAAGACTGTGGCCGTACTGACCCAAAATTGAGTCCTGCTGTCCACTAAAAGAGCGGCCCACGTGCCTAAACATGATGAGAAGAAGAAGAAAACACTCTTTGCAGTGGCAGAAAATAGTGTTTGTCTTCATCTATTCCTCTCGCTGTTCCTCCCTCTCCTCTAGCTTGAATCTACCACGGGCAAAACAAAGAGGAGCAAGAGAGGAATTGTGGACACATAGGCGACCCAGAGACCTGAGCGCTTTCTACCCTTTCAGGCTCCTAGTGTGGGCTGTTCTGATGAAGAGGCAGAAAATGTACGGCACTGTGTTCTTCTCGCTTCATGTGAGGAGAATATGGCGAAGGCACTGGTGGCCTGTAAGCTCTGTCGGTCGATGGGCTCTGAGGGCCAAGAAAAGGCTGACAGTGGTGGGCAAACACGTCAGAGGAGCTCAAGGTACTCAATGCTTTCTCTTGTGGCTTTGATATATGTCAAACAACTGTAAACCTCTCAAATTTCTGTCAGAAAGTAAATGTGAAGCCTTTTGATTGTGCTGATGTTTGGCAGTTTGGGCAGCTGGCAGTGGACTGCTGGAGCGATCTGTTCAGGCAGAGATGAGACCATGGCCCGTGAGCTGCTGACCCTCACAGGCTGAACTGGAACAATTCCACCTGTTTGAAGTTGGCCCGTCTCCTCCCACCTCAGGCCCTTTGTGAGCTCATACCCACTGCACCCAGATGCCTGTCAGACATGGATGGGACGGCTGGTTGTCTTAAGAACTCCTGGTACAGGTTCATGTTCCATTTAGATTTTATTTTTGTTAACAAACAAAAAGCCAAGAGTAATCTTAAGGCTGGAATCAGCGCTGTGGTTCCAGTTTCAGTGGTGAGATTCAACATGTATGTTTATTCCTATATTAAGCTGTAACTAGCGAAACAAAATCTTATTAGTTACACAGCAATCCAATAAACATGTTCTAACGGTTCAATATCTATCATTGGTGATATTTTGGCAGTGTTCCCAGGGCTTAGACAAAGGTTTACAGTTCTAATGCTAATCTCAGTTCAAGTACTTGTGCAGGTGTTAAAGTGCCACTTAGTTGAATGATTCATGATGATACAGGGAATAATCAGTTTATTATAGGAGTAATCTCAACTGACCTCCTGGTGCAAGGCATTTCTGGATAGTGATCGACCGATATGGTTTTTTCAGGGCCGATACGATTATTAGTAGTCAAGGAGGCCGATAACCGATATTTCGAGCCGATATTCATTTGCAGTAAGAATGAAAATATTGGCATCACAATTTTGAATACAAACTCCAGCACTTAACTTTGTTTAAATGCCTTTAAGCATATGTTTATTAAACAGCTTTTCAGATTTGCAACATTTGCAAGGTTTTTTTTTTATCTTAGACAATAGACATCTTTGTTTTTTTAATTCTAACAAAAAGTGCAGGGAGCTCTCAGGCTCAGCAGCATGTCTTATTAAGTTAAATTAAAACTTAAACAAATAAATAGCTCCCTAAAGTTTTTTACAGTAAATAAAGTTTTCCAAAATTTCAATATAACTGAAATATTATTTTATCTTTCAAACAAAAACAAAGTGCAGGGAGCTCCCAGGGTCAGCAGCATCTCTTATAAAGTTGACTGAAATTTTAATTAAATAAATAAATAGCTTCCTGAAGTTTTATAAAGTAAATAAAACAAAGTTAAATAAAATTTGCACAGAAATGTGAGTCTCAAATCAATTAGTAGTCCCAATTGAGCAGCACCAGATTGTGGTGCAAAAAGCAGAGTTGTTCTGTGCGTGTGAGCATGCACAGCTTTCACTGCTGATTGGCTGTTGCCATGGCTCTGTGTGTAACCAATCAGATGGTGCTGTGGGCGGGACAATGCTGGAGACAGAGTAGTGACTACAGACAGAGAGGCGCGGCTGCATCAGCGCCAAAATAACCGCGTTTTAAATTGATTGGGGCGGCTGTGGCTCAGGAGGTAGAGCAGTCGCCCACCAATCAGAAGGTCGGTGGTTCGATTCCCGGCTCCTCCAGTCTGCATGCCGAAGTATCCTTGGGCAAGATACTGAACCCCAAATTGCCTCCAAATTGCATCGGTGTGTGAATGTGTGTGAATGCACAGAAAAAAGCACTTTGTATATACATGTGCTGTATGAATGTGTGTGAATGGGGTGAATGTGATCTGTAGTGTGAAGCGCTTTGAGTGGTCGAAAAGACTAGAAAAGCGCTATATAAGTACAGTCCATTTACCATCCCTTATCGGCCAGTGGATTAAAAAAAACAGCCGATGAAAAAAATGTCAAAATGCCGAATATCGGCGCCAATAATCGGCCCAGCCGATCCCTATTTCTGGAACTCCAGGTTATAACTTAGGCACAGAGGAGCTTTGTACCCGTGCTTTCAGATTTGCTTTAAATCACTAGTGACACTGAAACTATTTGTGAACTTACTTATTTCTTATTTGTTTGTTTTTTTTGTTTATCAGAGTATTTGCATCAGTGTGGGAACATTTTCAGCAGGGCTTGGCTTGAGAGTGGTCATCATCAGTACTACCAAAGGACAAAATACTTAAATCAGTGAAAATTCATCAAATAAGGATCATACACTGGATGTGCGCTGTTATCACCACAGTTGTCGTTTCAGTTTTTAAGTTAGATTTGGGCTTATGCGAGAAAACACGCGGGATTCATTAGCATATGTAGATCAAGGGACTCTCTTGACAAATATAGCAGCATCCACCCACATGAGTGTGTGTGTGTGTGTGTGTGTGTGTGTGTGTGTGTCTAGGTGATTCTGAGTATCTTGGTGCCTCCTGCCATCCTACTGTTGGAGTACAAATCCAAGGCTGAGATGGCTCACATCCCTCAGAGTCAGGATGACCACCAGATGACCATGGAGGACAGCGAACACAACTTTCAGAACATAGCTGAAGACATCCAAATGGTTAGATTTACTCTGTCCCTCACTTTGAAACCTCAAAATGCGATATCCGCCTACCTTCAAAGCAGTCCAACAGTGTAATAAATCCTTGAAAACTTGTATGAATTCATCACAAATGTCTTAAAGATGATCAGAAATTGTCTATTTGTTATAGTTAAAATACTGTTAAATGGTTGCTGAGCTGTGAACAGGCTGTTTCTTTACTGTGAAGTAAAAGAAAGAAGACAGATGTTCACAGAAAAAGATTGCTGATGAATACTTCTTTGCACTCTTGGCCTTACATTTCTTTTTTATGTTCTTTCTTTTTTTCTCTGTCATTTATTTCTTTACTGTCTTTTACTCTCATTCGCCTCTTTACTCTGCTTTCCCTCTGTCTCTTCCTCTCATTTTCTCCCCACATTGTGGCCTGCTGCTGTCTAATTTGGGCCTCTTTAACCTCTCTTCAGGATGTGTTCAAGGAGGCCAGATCCCACGACCATGTGGAGGCGAAAAATGACATGGAGACGCATGTTCGCTCCAGGAAGCTGCCCTTAACCAGGAAGATTTATGCCTTCTACCACGCTCCTATTGTCAAGTTCTGGTCCAACACGGTATGGAGATTACAGAAGAGGACACACGCACACATCCACTCGTCTAACCATCCATCCATCCATTTTCTGGTGGTTTATCTGGGTGAAAGGACCTACAAAGGGAGGATGCTTATTTCCGGGAGTAGCAATCTGACACTGAGATTTTCTCAGAAGCCAACCTGCAGAGAATACAGATTTTGTAGGATCATGTAGCTGTGAGTGAAAACAGAGGTTCAGATGGTCCACAAAACCTGCTTCACAGCAGCCACGGCACCTAATCAGTGGTCTATCAAACCTTTTACCTCACCTTCACTCACTCTCAGATGTTCAGATACCACCCTAATGTTACTGAATCAGACACCATCCATGCTGTGGCTGACCATGAATTCAGGACAGGGGACAAGGTGCAGCCTTATCAGACGCCCACACAGAAAGTGGCTAGATATTAACAATAGAAACAGACTGCCTCTCACTCTGAGTATATTAGCACTGAATGGCTCAGACAGTGGACAGATATTCTCACAGCACTGCCCACAGGAAAGCTCAGGGAAGATGATCATACATTTTTTTTACAATCCACAGCATATGTCTAATAATGACGCCTTGATTACTCATGAAACGTACTTGTTCTTTTCGTGGGTAGAATCTGAATTTTCCCTACTGAACCCAGTGCTCAGCAGTCAGGCACAGTCTCCTTTCATAGGCTGTTTATTTATATACACAAGCCTGAGGCTGGTTCTCAGGAGCCTGGGAGCCGTCATTGAGGGTTTTATTTGCTGCCAGGGACGGGGCTGTTTTTCAGGCTGTTCAAGACTGAGAGGTGCTGATACCATCAGTGAAACTGCTTGTGTCTGTAATATAGCCTGCTCCCGAGCTTATCTACATCTGCTGTACCTGCTTCCATCCCGATTTCAACACATCCACGCAGAATTGCAGCAATGACTTACCCAGCAGACGGGAGTGTTAATGGCTGATTTTCCAACAGTTCACACCTCACCTGTCAAGGTTCAGCAATTTTTGAAATGGTTGACCTAATCCAAGTTATACTAACCTGCCTATATGGATATTTTCAAACTTTCCCACAGTCTTAGTGTGACTGTGCTAACTTCAGCATGCTAATGTGCTGATGGTAAGCCATCATAATGTTTACGATCTTATTTCAGTGTGTTAATGTTTTCTTAATTTGCACAAAATACATATGAGGCTGACCAGAATACCATCAGTTGTCATCCTTAGGGGTCACGAATATGTGTATAACAAACTCCATGGCAGTTTGACTAATAGTTGCTGAGACATTTCACTCCAAACAACAGACGTCAGCCTCATTGTGCCACAAGTCATTAGAATATGTCATCTGGGAACCATGACTGTCTCTACTAATACTTTTTCTACTATCTACTATTGTCAAGATAATTTTAGTAAAAGTGAAATATCACCCTGGTGGTGGCACTTGATCTAAAGTCAGGGGATTGTCAAGATAAGTAGGATTCATCCTCTGGGGAACATGAATGCCTGTACCAAATCAAATGGCAGTCCATGCACTAGTAACAGACTAATGTTTTTGATGTTGGCTAGCACAACGCATGGGTTTTAAAGGTGCATCACTTGATGTTAGCCATTAGCAGGGGAACTACTAAACTGACTAGCAGACACACGTTCATGACACCACTTTGTAGCAGAAGTGGTTATGATGAACCTGAACTGTGCCCACTCATTCCTTCATTCCTATGAGCAACCACTTTATGTCACACACAGTCAATTAATTCAGTGTCTCTGTAAAAATATTGATAAATGTAGCTTTAAATAACCAGTTGGTTAAAAATTCCCATCCTCATTTCTTATATAATCCCCTGAACCCCCTCTACTCCTCCCTTCTGAGAGCAGACTTTGTTGGGAACTGTGAATTTCACTTGAGACGGAGAAGATGAAACTCTCTGAAACTCTTGTCTCTCTCTCACAGTCCTTGTCCGCACAGCTAACCACCAGTTGAGCTCTGAGGGCTCAGAGGCCTCAGTAAAAATGGCTGTCTGTTTGCTCTTGACTGAAAAGTGCCATGATGAGTTTCAGCCCCTTCAGGAGGCCTCAACTGACCTCGTCTCAAAATATTTCAGAGAGAGAGGAAGCCCCTCTCTGGAACTGTCTGAGTTTAGAGGCTCTTTGTCAACACATTTCACTTATCATCTGTATCTAATGTATAATGTATACATAAAATCTACATTGTGCAATTGTGCAACATTCCCATTCTTGAAAGAGTGAATCCTTGCCTAACTTTGAAATGCTTTATTTTGATAATGTTTTTGTGAGTTTCTTATCAGTCTTCTTGTTGTGTGTCTCTCAATGTCAGCTCTTCTACCTGGGCTTCTTGATGTTTTACTCGTATGTGGTCCTGGTGAAAATGCCCGAATGGCCCTCTCCACAGGAATGGGTGGTCATTCTCTACATCTTCACCTCTGCCATTGAGAAAATTCGAGAGGTATGTTGCACAGAAGTGTCAGACTTTATGAGAAGCATAAATGCTAGGCTCTCTGATTTTAAAAAATAGTGTAGATGATACATTTATTCATATGGCAGCGAGATAACAGCAGTAGCTTTTGACATCAGTATGTCTGTGTAGTCCTGTCCTACAAATTAACTTCCCCAGAGACTGTGAACTAATTAATTTCCTTATCATCATTTCACCACCTCCTCTTTTTTCCCCCCCAGATGTTCATGTCTGAAGCAGGCAAAATAAGCCAGAAGATAAAGGTGTGGTTCAGTGACTATTTTAATGTGTCAGACTTTCTGGCCATTGTGATCTTCTTTATTGGCTTTGGCCTGAGGTTGGGCGGAGGTGAAGCCTTTGTCCCTGGGAGGACAGTTTACTGTCTCAATATCATCTTCTGGTATGTGCGACTCCTGGATATTCTGGCTGTCAACCAGCAAGCCGGACCGTACGTCATGATGATTGCTAAAATGGTGAGTTCTTTGTTATTTGCATACACATTTGAATTAAGTTCTTTTGTAGTGGAACTCCTCTCAGTGATACAGAGGGCCAGTTTTACATGCATAGCACTTGTAGTCTGTATGTGTATGGATTAATGTCTGTTCTACCAACTATTGCAACACTGCTTTCTAGGAATATTCAGCAAGAGAAATGCAGAGTTCATCTAAGGTGAAAACCAAACTCTGCCTCCGGGCTAGTGTGTCTGTCAGATATAATTATTGTGTTCCTGAAACAAGACACAGCAGGCATAGTAAATCTAGCCCCAAGTTTCATTTCTAGTCCTGAATGTACCTGAAACAGTCATAGATTTTCTCTAACAGTCTGTTCAAATTATAAGCAGAGGCACAGAGCTGCTTACTAGAAGTCACTCCACTGTGTGATGTACAGTAAGCAGACATGAACATGGTACTCACACACTGACTTAATGCAGGAAATAAATTGGATAGAGAATCTCCTGTATAGTCTCCTACTGTCCACACCTCTGTTAATGTAGCCAAAGTGAAATTGTAATAAGTCAAAACAGTTTCACATATAGTAAAAATTATGTGTTCGATGGTGATTATTTTATGTTACTTAAGTGTGGTGACCCTGTGGCACACAAATCTGGATGTTTGCCTCAATTGTTTTTGTAGCTTGTAGTCTGAACATACTGTGAGACAGATGTTGCTACATTTTTGTGCATTCATAAATGTGTCATATTAATATTCATGCTTTTATTTTATCATTTGGAACATTCACATTCAAACAGCATTAATCATCTACATGCTGTAACCAGGTATTGTGATATACTACATTATCCTGAGCACCCCCTTCACTTTTAGAACCAACTTTCACCATGTAATGTGCTCTACTGTATTTTTGTTTTTAAATATATAATACCTTAAGTGATAACTTTTCTTAAACAGAAAATTGGATTATGAAAGTATGTTAAAATTTTCATTTATTTAGTTTGACATTTTGTGAAAAATGGAGAAAAAAAGCATAGCTTAGCCTAGCTAAACTAAACTAAACTAGAAGCAATGGCAGATACAGCTGGCTCTGTCTGAAGCTAAAAAACATCTGCCTAACTGCATCTCGAAATTTTAATTTTAATTTTTTTAACTTATTGTGTTAATATTACTGTTAACATGTGACATTGCGCTGACTTCCTTAAACATAATTATTGAGCTTAGAGGTGCGGCTAGGCTTATTTATTTATTTATTTATTTATTTATTTCAATCCTTGGACAGAACCATGCTACTAGCTAGCTTCCCCTGTTTTCAGTCTTTATGCTAAGCTAAGCTAACAGGCTGCAGTTCTCAGCAAGAATGCGAATAAAGAACTCCTCCTTTAAGTGAAACTAGATTTAATGAGAACATAATTGAGTTTCCATCATGTAGCTACACCTTCATAGCTCTTAAGTAATCGCCAACCCTTCAACATTACTGTGTCTGCCCTGGGGATTTCAATACAAGGATTATAAAGGGTTTTTTCAGGTAACACCTGGAATCAACAGTTGCTTTAAAACGGGCAACATCAGAAAAGATCAAGTAACACAGCAGCATTGCCTTGTTTCTATTTTTCCCTTATTTAACAAGCTCTTATATAAAAAGTGAAGGGACTTTTTTTCCTAAGCAAAAGTAATTAAATAGTGCTGACTTGGGATCCCCAGAGTAGACATGTGTGCATTAAAGAAACTGGTTCTTACTTTTTAACTCGAATATTATTAGTAGTGATAATAACCATCGATCATATGTTTCATTCAGTATGTGTGACGTGTCTTGCAGGTGGCCAACATGTTTTATATCGTGGTAATAATGGCTATAGTCCTGCTCAGCTATGGCGTACCCAGGAAAGCCATTCTGTACCCACATGAGGAGCCCAGCTGGACGCTGGCCAAAGATGTGGTCTTCCAACCGTACTGGATGATGTATGGGGAAGTGTATGCCTATGAAATCGATGGTAAGGACGATGAGGATGGTAGGGGAGATTACGAGGGTAAGGACAGTTTTATTTAAAGCTTCTCACCACAGCATGATAGCTGATTGTCACTCAAAACAAGCACCGGAAATCAAACCCACGACGGCCTAATCATTGTTCCCCCTCACAGCCTCTTTCACACAACATGGCTCTCAGGCAGAAGCAGCCAACAAAGGTCTCTTTGGGGAGGGCAGAGCTTTTTGCTTCACCACAGCATCGACTGCCTCGACTCAGCTGTAGAGGGTCTGGGTAGAAAGCAACAAATAAGTGATCATCGCTTGAGTCGGGCGCATTTGAAGCTCAGGTGGAACAAAACACCCGACTGTGCTCCGTAACCTGACATGTCACACACCATTGAAATTTATCACATGGTTTTTTTTACTGTGAAATATAATTTTGTGTTAGAAGTGGTGGATAGACAGATGTTAATTAGGCAGTGCAAACTTGTGAGACAAAAAGAATTGATGCTCAAGCCTCTACAGGCATGTGTTTTTTTTTTTAAACAAACATTTTAAATATTCATCTTAAAGAATCCTACATGCATTTGTTTGTAATTTCTTGCTTTCTTCACAGTGTGTGCCAATAACAGTGAGGCATCTGTAAAGTCCCTGTGTACGGCAGGAGTGTGGCTAACTCCTCTTCTACAAGCAGTCTACCTCTTTGTACAGTATATACTAATGGTCAACCTCCTCATCGCCTTTTTCAAGTAAGTGTGCAACATTACAGTGCCACATCCAGCTGTCATTACAGAAGAATGTGGCGTTAAAAAAAACTGCTGGCAGTCTCCTCAACATCATCCTCAGATGGCATCTCTTTACTCTTGTCTTCCAGCAATGTCTATATACAAGTCAAGTCCATTTCTAATCTGGTGTGGAAGTACCAGCGCTACCACTTCATTATGGCCTACCATGAGAAGCCTGTCCTCCCACCTCCCTTCATCCTCCTGTGCCATATCTACTCCCTCTTCTGTATGTGTAGAAAGAGGAAGAAGGAGAACACCTACGGACCAAGTATGTTTGCCACTGATGGTGCCATTGTGTATATGTTTGTAGGCTCTCCAACAGTAACAAGTCTCTGCTTTCTGTTGAGATATTACTTTGGTGTCAGAGCCTGCGTTTTTTACCCCTGCTTCATCCTCTGTATTTTAGAGCTGTTTCTCACTGAGGAAGACCAAAAGAAGCTTCACGATTTTGAGGAGCAGTGTGTGGAGACGTATTTTCATGAAAAGGATGATCAGTTTCACTCGGGGAGTGAGGAGCGCATACGCCTTACCTCAGAAAGGTGGGACTGCTGCTGTAAAAATGTCAGAACCTTCAAAAAGATGCAGTTTTGAACATACAGTAATTCTGAATTTAAATCATTAGTAATCAATGAGTCCATGAATATACCATGCTAGAGCACTGGTACAAATTAGCCCTTTACATTTTCATTTTAACAATATTAACATTTTTATATTTTCAGTTAACATAAACATTAGCAGATAACAAGAGCTTAGCTGTGGCTAACTGAAGCTACTGTTTTGTCATCTCCAGAGTTGAGACCATGTGTTTGCAGCTGAGGGAGGTCGGGAACAAGGTCAACTTTATAAAACGCTCCTTGCACACACTGGACTCCCAAATCGGCCACCTGCAGGACCTGTCAGCTCTGACTGTGGACACTCTGAAGACCCTCACTGCCCAGAGGGCGTCTGAGGCCAGCAAGGTCCACAATCAGATCACCCGGGAGCTCAGCCTGTCCAAGAATGTGGTCCCCAGCATCGCTCCTGTGGCTCCAGACACCGGCCCCCACTCCAAATCGTCCGCAATAGGCAAACGCAGTGTGGGACCCTACTTCGGCTCCTCTTTCCCCCAGGCAGGAGTCGACATAGCAGATTCTCTTTTTGGGACTGGTGTCGGGGGAGGGGCTGGGAAAGAGACAGAAAGTATACGGAGAGTTGGGCTCAGCCATGGAGTAGGACCGGGGCTGGACCCCAACCTGAACCCAGCATTGAGTCCAGAGAGGAGGGAGCTGTTTGGGCTCGGGCACTTTCCTGCAGAGGCTGGCTCCTCAGGCAGTGCCGGCTCCAGTGCCTTTGTCCAAAGTGCTGTGGCCATTTCCCCTCCGGAGCTGCGTCTCCGAGGCCACTCTCTCACCCAGAGTAAGCTGACCCGTCCACAAGAGCCGGGCCTTTCCGACTCCCCATCCAGCCTGCCCAACGTACCCTCCCTCGGGGCTCAGTTCCACATCAGCAGCACCCCTTCCCAGCCAAGTGGCTCCAGTCACCCAGAGCTCGCTCTAGCTGGGCCTTACCAGCAGCCCCTCCAGCCAGACAGCACCACTGTAGAGTTTGGTGCATTTGTGGGTAAGTGTGAGAATAAGGGAGAACCTGGTGTTGATGAGAAGACAAAAGAGGAGGATGAAAATTGTGTGTGTGTGTATCCTACTGTTATTATTGTCTCCATTTCGGGCTCTGCTCGGCCTGCCTGCTTGCCTGCTTGCGCTACACTGAACACAGAGAAGTTAGAAAGGGGGGAGAGAGGGAGGGAGGTGAGTTGGGGGTACGTGAACGAGGCATTCTGCGACGACGAGGGCAGATCGGGCTCTCTGAGTATACAGAGTGCAGACACTGAAGTCCCACTGGCTCCTGAAGCTGAATCACCACCGGGTCACACCCACGCCCCTGCTGCAGCACCTAGGAGAGCCCACAGACGAAGGAGCAAGGAATGGAGTGAGTCGGGACCACCAGCATCCTGCTGTGAGGGTCAAAGTGGATCAGAAGTCCACACTGACGAGAGGAAAGCAACAAGAGAGCCAGATACAGCGAGAGGTTTGAGTTTCAGTCTGAAGTTGAGGGCTGCGTTTGCCAGGTGCTCGGGTCTGTCAAATCTCCCAGATCAGGATCCCAGTAGACCTTTAGCTGGTGCTTTTTTTCTTTTCTTTCTCTGCTTCGTCTTGACCTTTTTGTCCAATTTGTGTCTTCTCTGTTCCTGGGTGGTCCTGAGGTTTTCACGTGCGATGTGACTGAAGCATGAATGATCGATTGTCTAATTTTCAGGTTTTCAGATTGATTAAGGATTTGTTTGGCAGGTGGAGGTGCAGGAAGGAGTTTCTCATGAGAATCAAATGTTTGAACTGTGATTACGTCACCATAGAGGTGTTGGTCATGTCACCTGATCAGAAAGTGTGTTTGCTTGTTGTTTTCTGAATGCCACACAGCCACTCACACTGGGAGTAGTAAACAAATGAATCTAGAAATTTGTTTTGATTGGATTTTGTGAGTAATTCATGAGGCTAACTTCAAGAGTTACTTGGGAGAAATAAGAATTATTTATTTTTATAGTGTGACAGGACAGTTTAAATTGTGCTTATGTGTGCTGACAATATTCTCTTGTTTTCAGGACATAAAGACAGTATGGATCTCCAGCACTCCACACCCAAAGAGGCCTCCACCTCCAGCAGACAGCAAAACCCGGCCACACAGACCAGATCGCAGGTATGTATTTACATGTATCATTGTGCTTTTGTTTGGTGCATAGACAGTACTTAGTAGAGCTTCTTTTTTTTTTTTCTCAGAAGAGCTGGCAGCGTGGGTCTTTTTTGTTTTATCTGAGTTAATTATGTTCAATTCAATTCAATTGAATTTTTTTTAATCACAACAAACGTCATCCAAAATCTTTTTTCTTTAGGTGTTTTTGTTCAAAGTGTGTTGTCTTATTTACCTACAAAGGAACACTTGGCACCTCACTCACAATCAACCACACTCACAGCTAAATTAAAATCTTGAACACTGCCTTCTTGGTGAGGTGTGATGGCACACCCTTTCAGTGGTTGCTATTGTTCGGCAGTCAAAATGTGTCACATTTACATGAACCAGAAGATATTGATTAGCAGAGGTGGTGATACAAACTTTAAACTAACCACAACTTGGTGCAGGTTCTGTTTGCTAAAGTGTGTGTTGATTGCCTATGTAACTTCAACCTGGTGTCTGACCTGCATCACACAGGTTTCTCACACATCAGCACCTGATTGCTGTTTGTCTCTTCTTTTCCAAAGTAATAAACACTCAGAAGGCTTTGCTTTTTTCCCAACATTGTGACGTGCTGCTCTGATGGTTTTCTTGATCTCATCTCGAAATCAATCAAAACAAGATGGCGGTTTAAAACCTCAGTGCAGAACTTTTGTCTCCCCCCCCCCCGCCTCTGGCAGTGAGAGTAATTAAACAAACACAGTTGACGAGCTTCATGACATGTTTGTCCTCGCTGTCAATCGCATATAGCAAGTTTATTTTTTATCTGGTGTATCAGAAATTTTTCTTGGATGCTTCCATGGTTTTTCTGTCACAGGCTCTGCCATACTCGGAGTTACTGTTGCTCCCCCTTCAGCTCTGGCCAGCCAATCATTGTAGGTTTATATAAAATGCATTGCTGCTGGTGCGCCAGTGCAGGAATGTCGCCACAGACACCAGATTTAAAACTCCAGCATACTGCAAAATACAGAGAGATTTACCTGGCACTGATAGATTTAATCAGCATTGTGTGAGCTCGTTTGCTGAGGGCATGTATGTAAGACATTCATTATACAGTCTTGTTTTAAGTCACCTCTGGTAGGAAATAACATTGGAATTGGTTCACCATTAATCAGTGTTTTAGGATGGTGTTTACCCTCCTACACCTCTCTGTGACTTACTTTGTCTCTCTGTGATTTTATGGCTGCAGGCTCAACCTGAAGGTCACGGTCATATCAGAGCTGTCAACTCATACGCTGGCTTCACAGAATTTGACAGAAACCCGGCTTTCCTCCATCCTGACTCCAGTAAGCTCTCAAAGATCCCATCTCTTAAGCAAAATCTTCTTAAAGAAGCTTGTGGTCATTTCAGTTCAGTGCACTTCAGTGCGTTTCGGTGTACTATACTTGATGGGTGCTGATCGCTCATTCTGTTTCTGTAGCTCTAACGAAGAAGGACAGAAGCAGAGTGTCAGCTGAAGACATCCTCATCCATGAGGACCCCAGGTCTGCAGTACTGGTAAGAAAGGTGTCTATGTGTGTGTACTTTCAGTACAGAGTGTGTGATTTAACTGTATAGTCTAACTCTTGTGAACTTAATTAACTCTGATTTCTGTCATTGTTTAACGACTTTTCATTTCTTCACCAGGAAAGAGTTCAGGTCAAATCAGCCCAGGCCAGCAGCCTGTAAGTGTCCTTCTACTGACCAACAAGAACTATACACACACATATATACAGCCTACAGAGCCACTACCTGTTTACTTTATATGGCCTCATGTAGAAATAAATAAGTCTGACCAGTTTATGTCTGATTTAAGTTGAGGTCTGGTGTTTGTCTCGCTTGTTTAAAGTCAGCACACAGTGATGTAAATACATTACACAAGCTCCTATGCATTTCTGTTACCTAGATTGATACTGTATGCATGTAATTTTCTCTGTTTTGTTTAACTAATTGCTTACTTATCTCTCTGTCTTGCTCTCTGTCAGACGAGCCCCTGGTGAAGACACACTAAGTGGTAAGATGTGCAGTTTCACTGTTGTTCCTCCATCTGGATGACTTATTTGGGTCAGACTCGTTCTGTCTGGATCAGCTGGTCCAGCAACATTTACGTGGACCAAGTGACCTCTGACCTTTTCCTTTTCTTTGTGTTTTTTAATGTTTTACTGGAGAATTGTGTTGGTAATGTTTGGATTTTGCAACCTTACAGAACACAATCTCAGAAAAGCAGAAGAGAATGTGTGTAGGAGGGTTATCTGAGACAAGGAAGGGTTGATAGAAGTTGATTAAATATTGGGGGTAGTCAGGGAATATCAAATATATTTAAAAGCCTGTACTTGCAGATGATAGACTTGCAGCTGAAATAAAAAGTTCACCTGTTTGGTAAACCAATCCAAGAAAAGGGATTTCACAGAAACCAGTGTGTGTAGTCTGCTGTTTTATACCTCGTGCATGTTTCTGAATGGAAGTTTTAATGTCCTCCTTCTTTCCTGTGGTTATAGCTGCAGTTTCTCTCTACGCACCACGACACACCCACCTGGGAGCCAGAAAGGACTGTAAGTAGCCAACACTGACCGACTGAACAAAACAACCAAACATCAGAGTTTTTTATGACGAGAATACCTTCACTCTCAGCTACAGCTAGTTACAAGTAGTCCATTAATTAATCAGTTGATGGGCAGAAAATGATTCTGCACTTATTTTCATTGGGCTGTTGTTTGAATAAAAATGCAATTTGAAGAGGTCAGCCTGGCCTGAAATTATTGATTCATTTAAGAAATAATGGACAGATAAATCAGCAATCCAAATTATCATTAGTTGCACCTTGCCCCCAAACCTTTTGCACTGTGACAGGAAAATCACTAAACTGAAGCAGGCCTGATTTAAAATAATAATTAAATAGAAATAATTATAAAATAATTTATTTGTCGGACAGATACGTGGTGGCTTTGTCATTTATCCAAAAATGTTTTAAAGATCATTTCTATAATCCGATCATATCTGTAGCCTTCTGACTTTGAATTAAAGAGGTAATGACTGAAGCTCTACCCACATTATGAATTAAAATAAAAATCCATCAGTGGGATTTTGTACTATTTTTTTACTTAACAACAGAAATTACATCCAGGAAAAAAACTGTTGCATTAAGCTTGAACATGAGGCCTGTATCTTTGTTGTTGTGAAGCAGTACAGTGACACCTACTGGTGTATGCTGGAATTACTCAGGGTATTTATGTCTTTAAATGATTACTATTGAGTTTTTTGGAAAGATGGGGAATCTAGCCTGGGAACCTTGTGGCATGTCATATCCCCCCGTCTCTCTCTCCCCCCTTAATTTCCTGCCTGCCTCTTCACTACTATTCGGAAAGTCTAAAATACCTAAAAAATAATAATAATAATTAATAATAAATAAAAATTAAGTCTTAAAAAAAGGATTTGTGGAAAGAGTAACAGTCACTTTGTTTTCTCTTTAGCTATTGGCTCACCTTTCAAGCCCATGGAAAGCTACCAGTACTCAGGTGAGACATGGTTTCATACATGTATTCCAGGGTGGAGGCTGTGTTATCATGTTTTCATGTATTATTTTAATGTCTAAAATAAATGATTAGAGAGTTTTTGTCATATCTAAATATTCCATCTGCTATAGAGTTTTAGATGAAATGCTCAACATTTCACACAAGACAAACGGCAAAGAATAATCTTGAAATATGCTTTTAGTCTTGTTCGCTCCTCTTCTGCAGTTGTTTTAACTTGTGTATATTTATTTCTTTGTACCTATCCACTTTTTTCTCCTGCAGCTGTTGAGCGCAACAACTTGATGAGGCTGTCCCAGAGCATCCCTTTCACTCCTGTGCCCCCTAGAGGTAAGTCTGGGTGCATTCCTACACTTGCCAGATCACACAGCAGACACCTCTGAGAGGCGAAAGCAGGCAGTTGGAGAACAAGGAAGTATTGAACCAGATAAGAGATGTGGTTTTTACATTGTGTTTAGCGCTCCCACCCTTGCAGCTATTTGCTTCACAGTCACGTCCATACTATCAGAAACAAAGTCTAGGTGATGTAGGGGTTTTTTGATTGTTTTGTTAAGTTATATCTTCCCAAGTCAGGAACATCTCCTTACTGCAGAGGAACTACTTCAGTGGCAGTCAGAGTGTTCTTTGTTATTGCTACTGTGAATATTTTGAAATGTAAATGTCTGTGGGTCACATGATCCGTGCAGTTTCTAGCCATTTCATCACAGTGGTGTTCGGAGGTAATTACTGTATATATTGCAACCAGTGCGTCATACACTATGTCTTAGAAATGGGCAGCAACATGACACCAGTTATTAGTATGACAATTATCAGGAATAAAAACAGGAATAATGCCATACTCCTTTTTTGGAGTGACTCTTCTCTTCATCAGTCAGTATGGCTGTGTTTCACGGCTCTCACCAATGCAACCAGAGAAAGTATGACTCCGTGCCAATGTTATGATGGACAGGCAGGAAAATCAGTCCACACAGATGGAGGAAGAAATGCCCAAAAAATACCCAGCATGCTAAATAGACTCTTTTTTTTCTGAAGAAGTGAATATTAGAGCTACATGTGGAGGAAGGCCTTAAAGCAGATTCTGACAGAGGGTTCATGTTGTTGTGTGTCTGCTGGATGTATGAGGAAATGAAAAGGGGAAATACTTGGTAACACCCACAATGCCTTTTTATCAAGAAAAGGGCATTGTCAGTTGTTGGAGACTTTCTGCCTCCTAGTGGACAAAATCTGTAATGCAGCATGGTTTTACTTAAGAAATTAGTTGCTGTTTTGAGGCCATAAAGGATAAGATGGAGACAGAGGCAGCGAAACATGAGCAAAAAGACAGGATTTGACATAAAGCCAACAATGTTACATTTAATTCATAACTCTCACCCTCAGGGGAGCCGGTGACTGTGTACCGCCTGGAGGAGAGCTCTCCCAACACTATCAATAACAGCATGTCTTCCTGGGCCCAGCGGGGCCTCTGTGCCAAAATAGAGTTCCTCAGCAAGGAGGAGATGGGCGGAGGACTCAGGAGGGCCCTCAAGGTGCTCTGCACTTGGTCAGAGTATGACATCCTTAAACCGGGACACTTGTATATAGTCAAGTCCTTCCTTCCCGAGGTGGTCCAAACTTGGCAGAGCATCTACAAGGAAGACACTGTGCTGCACCTTTGTCTCAGGGTAGGAGGCATAAATACAACATGTCCAGCTGTTTTGTTAATGTGCTGATATGTTAATGTTTGTTAATGTCAGGCATCATTTTATTCTGAAAATGTTGGTTTGTTGTGTCGCCAACAAATGCAGAATGCACTGCAGATGAGATCTGAAAATGGCTTACAGCTGGCTTAAACAGAGTAGCACGCTACCTTCAGGTTTTTATACATAAATTTTCTTAAAGCTGTCACATACGTCTTTGTATCAGACTAATGTCAATTTAGACAATGTATCTAGTAATCTGTTTAAAATCTGAGAAAACAACATGATACAAAATATCATGATACAAGTGTAGTTTCAGCCAAGTTATGTGAGCAAACACATTCAGTGAAGTAAGTTTTTTGCAGTTGGGCTCATTATGTGTGCACAATTGTGTGTATATGAATGAGAGTGAGTGCACATACACAACTGTGCTCGTCTGTCAAAAAAAAAATTCCCTACCAAAGATAAAAACCAAATGTACGCCCATGGTTAGCAGGATGTGTGGCTGTGGTCTGAGCTCTTTTCTCTGCAGCTGTTAGAAAGCACACTGCACTTCTGTTTAAAATGTAAGGTGTCAAATTATCAACCAGAATACACTCAGTTGTCTCACACACACTCATCCAACATGCAAACTAGTGCTTGCCTGTTGTTACAGACAGCAGCCATTCGTACTTGCCACTTTGACAGCTGTGTTAAGGCTTATGAAGAATACACCAAGAAATGCACTGCAATGAAAAAACAAACCTAAAACTAGAAAACCATTAAGCCACATGAATACTAAATCAACTCTGTATGTGCTGATGTTATAAAAAGCCTTAGTTTTAATTTACTTTTAGTGTAATTCCTTTTTTGTTTTTTGGTTTTTTGTTAACAGCCCTCACATCCGCACTACTGTATGTCACATTGCATTAAAAAACCTATTTTTACCCCCCCCCCCCCTTTCAGGAAATTCAACAACAACGAGCTGCTCAGAAGTTGACATTTGCCTTCAACCAAGTCAGGCCGAAGACAATTCCTTATTCACCGAGGTAAGCATGCACCTCTTAAAAATGTTTCCATGCTTTATTTTCATATCTATCTTTCATGTTTTGTTTTTCATTTCCGTGTGATTATGCAAATTTTGCTTAGCTTGTTATGGTTTCGCGAGTCCTTATCAGCATTTGCTTAGTCATTGTACGTAGGCTATTTTTTTTGTTGTTGTTGTTTTTTTTTAAAGTGGCCAGTATCCTGAAATGTGAGTTGTCTGTGTGTCCAGGTTTCTTGAGGTGTTTCTGCTCTACTGTCACTCTGCCGGACAGTGGTTTGCCATAGAAGAGTGCATCACTGGGGAGTTCAGGAAGTTCAACAACAACAATGGCGACGAGATCGTCCCCACCAACCTCCTGGAGGAGACCATGCTGGCCTTCAGCCACTGGACCTATGAGTACACCCGCGGAGAGCTGCTGGTGCTCGACCTGCAGGGTAAAAACTCTCGATGTGCACTCGGGACATCTCATGGGCCCAACACACACTGAATCCTTTAAAGTGCAATTGAGCTCATTCCTAAAAGTTTTTGTGTTGTTGTTTGAAATTCCTGCATATGTGCACGTGACAAAATGTGTTTGAATTGATGTTGTTTTTCCATTGACTTCTGGTGCGCACGTAGCAGAGGTGTATCGATGTATTTTACATTCAATACCTTTGATAATGACACTTGTGCATTTATTGCACACCTCTGCAGGTGTTGGGGAGATTCTGACAGATCCATCTGTCATAAAGAGCGGTGAGAAGGGGTAAGTGCTCGCTCTGTTTCTCACACAGTTAACTCACCTTTTTAATACATTTATACCCCTTCATGTGACTCTATTAAGCATAATTTTGGCTTTACCGGGGATCTTTTTCTAGTGCACTAAACAACCTCTGTGTAACTCTGCAGATCTTATGATATGATATTTGGACCGGCCAACCTGGGGGACGATGCCATTAGGAACTTCCGTGCAAAACACCACTGCAACTCCTGCTGCCGGAAACTCAAACTTCCCGGTGGGAGACATTTCACAGCTGCTGTTTGGTTTAATTATTCCTGCACAAAATCTAGAAAATAGCTTTATATTATAAAATTGTTACATAACTTTGACTTTCTTGTTTGTTTGTCTTTCAGATCTGAAGAGGAACGACTACACACCAGATAAGGTGACGTTCCCACAAGAAGACCCTCCCAACCCGGGAGGCGGGGTCAAGGAGTCCCACCAATCGATGAGGCTGATGCTGTGATCGGTTCAACGTGTGAGAGAGAGAGAGAGACAGAGTGAATGATCACGAGGCGACACTGTTCTGATTTCATTTTAGTCAAAGCCAAGGAACAGAAAGGTGCACCCAATCAACTGGAAGAAACATACCTGGGTTTCCATGGAAACAAGTGCATGCAAAATTGTGTCATGTTTTTCGTCGTTCCCACCAAAAAGCTGTGTCACACACACAATTCAAGCATCTTAATCTTTTGGGGGTTTTTTTAGCACATACATGGGGGGAAAAGTTTTAAACATATTTTGTACACATTTATGAAAAAAAAATATATGAACTGGATATATCAACAGGTACACAATATCATTGCAGAGGGTTTATTATTTATTATGAGGTTTGAGAAGTTGCCTTGTTTTAACGAAAAAGAAGAAAAAAAGAGAACAAATCTAAGTGCATTGTATATCTGTTACAGCAGCTTCAGAGAGGACAGCCTGCTGAGATTCAGTCACTGCAATGCTGCAGTTTGCCGCCAGATCATTTTTATAAATGTATAAAGACTTGTATCACAACTTTGTGTCTCTTAGTTATGAAAATATACATGAATTTGAGAATCTTGTAAAATATGGGCAGATTGCAATGCAACTTTTACAGAACAATGTATGTAATTTTATTGTATTGAAAGTGTGTCCACCAAAATATTGCTGATAGTTTTTATTGTTACAAAGGTACTATTGCTATATCTTTGTCATCAAATATTGTATGAGCAATCTGGTGTATCTTATAGATACTGTTATCTGGCATGAAGCTCAACAGATTAAAATATTTTATTCAGGGGAACTGACAAATGTAAGGGTATTACTGTATACATTTTGTACTGGATATCATTTTAAACAAATAAAATGTTAAAAAGCTTCAGCAGCATCACTCAAGCCTTAAACCAATCACTGTGTCAACGATATGTGGTGATATGAGACTTGGATGAAATGACAGTGGCTCTGAGCCACTGTTTATGAGCAGTGGCTATTTGAAAAATGTTCTTCTTAGAGCTGGAACAAGTAATATATTAGTTGACTGATATGAAAATCAACCCGCAGCTATTTTGATAATTGTTTCATTTTTTAAAGCAAAGACACAAAATGTGCTGGTTCCCAAATGTGAAGGTTTTTCTGTTTGTCTTATATGATGGTAAACTGAAAATCTCTGGGTGAGAGACTGTTGGTCGGATAGAACAATCAATTTGAGCCTATCAACTTAGTCCAGTAGAAAATATAATAGGGCCGGTAAATTATTTAATTTAGTAAGCAAACAGTGGGTCTGATGTTTGAACAGAGGCCTCAGATGCCTCAGTTGGACAGTAGCTGTTCCTATTTGAATCCACACGTAGCCTCATTCATCTGTATCAGCCGACTGCTCACCCATGTCTCCACACTGTTTCAGCGATGGTGGCGGGTTGAGTGTAGGACACTGTGCTGGTTTCTCTAAAGGAAATACTGTGAGGCAGTGTGACTAAAAAGGTCATCAAAAGGTGCAGTATGAGTCTAAATCTCCTCTTTTTGGAGGGGTAGAATAAGAGTTTCCTGGGCTCCATGCTCCTGCCACTGTCCTATTTGTGTGATTGATGAGCTAGATTTGCATTGTTCAGTGTATTCTTCAGTCTAAATACAGAAGACATCAGCAGAAAATAACTTATTCGCTCAAACAACACTGCTGATCACTAGTCATTCCAGTATTGCGGATGAACTGGTGTGGACTGACCTCCTGGTGGTTTGCCAGGCTAGAGAAGTGATTCTGCATTTCCTGAAGCTCACATCTGGACTGAAACTTAACAGCTCTAATAGACTTAAACAGACTTAAACTCGATGTACAAACCATGGCCACAGTGACTATTGAATACTGGGTAAGTCTTTACTTTGTTTATTCATCCTGGTAATTATTTCTGTTGTCAGGTCAGAATTCTGAGCTCACTAATTAGAGACAGACTGATGAGGCTAAATGGCGAATTAAAGGCCAGCAGTTTGTACATTCCTGTCTTAACATTGATGCTCTAATATGACTGGGTGCAGTGTAAATTAGAAATACATTTTATGTGGAGTTAAGTCAGTAGATTACATATTTTAATTCATCGTATTTGACTGAAATAATTTCCTCTGCATTTAAACTCTCATTCTTCAACATTAAGAGTTTTACATCAAAAATAATTTAAAACTCAGCAGGCCAAGTGTTGGGCTTATTGATGTGTTTTTCCCTTTTGTTGTTTTGTCATTATTACGTTCTTTTCTGGGAACTAGCGGTACCTTAGAGCGGGTTCTAATGTGCATGTGACAGGGGGTCAAAGGGAGAACTGAGTAAGCTGTTCTATGTGTTATTTAGAAAATAAAATGCAAAATGATACCGCTGAGATATGCATATTAGTTACTCTCAGAATGACATTGTGATCAGTGATTCTGGATCTATCCTTTCGGTTTGATCTAATCTACACACCTGTGAAGAGATTGGACCTCCTTGGACTGCAGGCGCTATCCACGGTGATAAAATATCTCCAGAGACTACAGGGTGAAAGTCTTTTTATGGTCTGAACCACCTCTGTGTTGGTTCCCGTTACAGTAGGTGATGCACAGCCACGTCTCGTGACGCTGCTGACAAAAATACATTTTAAGTTCCAACCTGTTTATTTGAGTTAGTCATTTCAGTCTCAAGTTTCGTCTCTTTTTTTTCTATAGTTATGTTACATTGTTTACTGTTTTACACTGGACGGCTGATGGATGCATTTTCACTCTCTAGCAGACGCTTTGGTGACAGAAAGTGGGGCTGGTGCCTTGATCCACTCCAAACTTGGATACAGGATCGTTTCCAGAGCTAGACAGGTGAGTATGTTAATGAGGTAGATGTATTGATTTTAAAAGTATTTTATTTGCAGTATGGCTAATAATTAATTGTCTTGTTTTAAATGACCAATGGTGGTTGCTTGTAGAAACAATCTATGAACTGTTTTATTTTGGAGCGTTTTCAGTGACAAAACCAGCTGTAGTGCTATAAGTGAAGATAACTGATCAAGTATGATTTAGGGTTGTGTTATAATAACAGTTTCATTTCAAAGACAATTAGATGTTATCCTGGGCCTGCGGCATTAACCCAATACTTTCCATGTTATTTACATGTGACTGTTCTTCTCAGCAGTGTCAAGGAATTGTGGTTTTGACCTAGGCACTGGAGTTACAGGCTACTCAAGTTTCCATTTGATGCTGAGCGTTATCAAACATAAGCAAAGGAGCTTAACAAAGTCCACTTGCAGCAGAAAATATACAGGAAATACCAGGATTTAGTCTGTTGGGTCCCACTGTTTCATGTTACTTCACAGGGCATTGTGAAGAATGATGTATGAATTAAGATTCATATTTTGCTTTATTTTTCAAAATAAACCAGACTAAACTAACGGCTCTGTGGGGTGTATTTGGTCCTACAGCTAGGATCAGCATAATTGATTGTACTTTTGCAAACAATAATTTCTGTATAAACTTTTGTGTGAATCCATCTGATATTTTTTTAATCCCATTCTTATGGCACAGAATCTCTTTGTGTTTTGTATGACTAGGTAAAGGTGGGAGATAGTCGAAGAAGAAAGCGGGAAAACAGGAAGCTTAAAATGGTGGAAACAGATGCATTCATCTGATGGGATGGAGGATAAAATACTTGGCTATTCACACTGCGAGATTACTATATGGTTTTGTTTTCCTGGCAAACTCAAAACCTACATTTGGCGGTGGTTTCACTGTCAATAGGGAGACCAGATCATATATTGTCTTCACTGTGAATACAGACCAAAAATGATGAGAATAACTCTGAGGCCAGGCGATCTGCACTTCTGTTTTATGAATCGCACTTAAGATGTACAGTGCTGATGTTTGACTTTCAATATGGGAGCCTGAAGACTGCTCTCATCATGTCTATCCCTAGTATATATCTCATAAAGAAAACATCTACTTGTTTATTTTGGATGACTAAATGTAATTCTTTATCAAATAATGTTTCCTATATTAAGTCAAAAGTCTCCTTTGTGCTGTGATTGGGCAGAATTTAATATAGTTTAGCGTGTGGTGATGTCATTAGATTCTTGCTAAGAGATGAGGAGGGGCCGGCCTAACTAGCTCTGTCCTGTCAATAAAAACCAACCTAAGACCACCTCAAATACCCTTGTTGTTGCGTTTTGCTTAATCTACTGGCTTCTTTGTAAAAGCCAACAATTCCAGTTTGGGTTCATATGTTGGTTCTTAGCCAGGACCAATGGCGGTCTTCCATTTTTACCATGTGATTGGTGTTCTGTTTCGGTTTTGCCTAGAATTAAACAAATGAGATAGCATTAGCTCAGACAAAGGTCAGGCTAGCTGTTTCCCATATTTACCAGTCTTCATACTATTAAGCTAACCACATGTGGTTTCCTTCATTTAGCCTGGACGTGGGGTGGTATCAATCTATCAATAGACGCTTGCTTGAAAATAAATAAAAGTCTTCCTCAAAACATTTTCTTAATCTTTACTGTCAAGTTTACGGGTAACAAATTAGCGATAAACATATATTTGAACTTTGTATACTGTTGCTATGAATTCAACCAGCAAAACATTTCTATTCTACGTAAGTATGAAGGATTAACTGCTGCCTCATGCTTTTTCCAACATTACTTTATTCTCAGAATTTCTCTTTATTATTGTAGTACTGCTTATTGATCGAGAGAGATGATACGATCACCCACCTCACAGAGATCAGACTAACCACAGGTAGTCAGCTGGGCTTCCTGAACTGTTGCAGCTCAGGCTCTATCTCACAAGATATAACCGATATATCTGAAAATCATGAAGCCAGGATGGTCGATACTGTTTTTTCTTTTGTTTTCTTCTCTTAGATAATGTCAGGATGTTTTATTTTATATTGCCGTTTGTAGGTTTTAAGTTTGAATCTGCCAAAGTGACCATTAACTATGGCTGTTAAATAATGATGGTGGGTAAAAACTACAGTATGTCCCTCTTAATAATAATAATAATGTAACTACTCCATTAACATACAAACATAGTGCTGATGTTGGTATGTAATATGATACCCAGCATCAACTGCTGAGACTTGATTATATAGCGCAATGATACTGTCTCCACTGTCCTGTGTACTGAAAAAACTGAGCAGTTGCACATCTTCATCAATCAGCAGCTAATTAATTCAATTTTTCAGCAAAAACACCAATATATTTAAAGTATGAAGAATTTTATGTTTTTCTTTGTCTTATGATAGTAAACTGAAAATCAATTGATTCTCTTTTAAAATCTTTTGGAAAAAACCTCTGAATAAATAGCCAGACATCCTTTCCCCATAGCGTTTTCCAGCTCACTGCAAGTCTGGGTGTTTTCAGGCCCAGACAGAGATACAATCCACTCAGTGGGTTCTAGGGTCTCAGGATCCCAATTTTCTAAACTCATGATCCTTAGGTGAGGTTTGGATACGAACTGGTAAATCAACTGCCTCCGGACAAACCTCTGTGTGGTCTGTTGTCTCCACTGGTCCCCTTGAATCTGTCTGTCAATCTCTGCCTTCCACACCTCTGCCCTGCAAGGCGGGCCCAGGATATGGCGGCCTTCCTTGGAGGCAGCCACTGTTTTCAGGCAGAGAAACGCCTCAGAACGTTGGGGTGTAATTTGTCGGACTATTTCCTCACCTGCAAACCGCCTGGTCACGTATTGAAAGTCATGGTCTGGTCAGTCAACAGACTAATCACAAAAACAGATACAGATTCTGGGGACCCCAAACTTGTGATTCTTACCCACAGAAAACATATTCTGGAGCTCCAAGTCTGGCTCTCAGGTATGGACTATTTCAAAAGACCAGATATCTTAATGGCTCACCTTCCACCGTACCCTCTGGGGTCCCCTTCTCCAAGTCTAAAGCCACAAACTGAACTGGATGGTCTACCACGGCACGGGTTTGGGCAGCATGCCACACATGGGCCCTCATCAGCAGCTGGTCCCGGATCGACGCCTCCGGTCTGGCTGGATTTCTGCCGTCATTTCCCTCTCTCCCTGTTTCCTGCCTCTCACTGTCCTGTCAATGGCTAAAAAATAACTTAAAAAAAAAAAAAACTACCTAACCCCTTCAGCACTCCTGCAAGGTAAAGCTAGTCCTGTTCCATGTGCAGTGGATCCATTACTCTTCCTGAATCAGGTTTGACAAATGGCCAGAGCCTCCTTCCAGCACCCTGGAGTAAACTTTCTCAGGGAAGCTACGCTAGCTTCCCAATGGCACAGACACCTCTAGTCCATATTTTTTGAAAAGTAGGAACCCCACCTGGTCTACCACTCCACAGGTGTGTGAGCATGCAGCTGGAAAGGCGGGTCAGCAAAAACTCCGTCTCCAGAGACCTTCAAGCGTCTCAGGGCAGATTTCATCCACATCCGGTACCTGTTGTTGGGAAGCTTCTTGACTACCTCAAGCGCTGACCTCTGTAGAGGATATACAGGTGAGGCTTTCCCAAGTCGTAGACTCTGCCTCCTTTATGGAGATATTGGATTGGGTTGGAACTCCCTCAAAGTGCACTCACTGCTCAGCAATATCCCCGGTCCAGGTGGGTTTCCTGCTTGCCAGCTGGGCACAGCCTGGGCCAGCCTCTGCTTTCCCCTGTCATTGAGCGGTTGTCAGAACTTCCTTGGGGCCCAGCCAAAAGGGTCCTTCTGCATAGCCTCCTAAACCTCCCACACCTGGGTTTTGCACCACTTTGGCTGCAGCCCTTCTAGTCACCTAATTTCTTGCATGAGGCCCCAGTTTAGCCAAACTGAGACTTACTCAGCCTGACAGCAACCCACAGAACCCGCTGGTATGTGATATCGGGTCCACCACCCTTCTGCAATGGAGACTTTAGACATTGCCCTCGAACCATGTCCCAGACCTTCCTCAGGGTGCACAAAATTACTACAGGTGGGAGTTTGAAGGCTGTCCCCAGGGGGGCCTCTGAATCTTCAGTTTCAATCCTCATACATTTTACATTTGGCAGCCTTCATATGATGTCAAGATATACAGCCACAGATCTGATAGTGTCCACAAGTCATGTTCTTTGGTCTGTGTTTTGATTTCAGTACAATGACACCTTATGTCTGAATATGGTGTTTTCTTATGGCTAGTGCATAACAAAGACAAAGAATAAACAATTGTTCATTTACATCGAAATGAATCCTTATTTACTTCTTAGAAAAGGTGATACTCTTAAAATTCTGTGAGGTGGGGTACACAGTGAAATTGTGTACAGACATTGCTGGGCATGAATAAAGGTTAGTAATTGTTGAATTTAGCCAACAGAAAGCAGTGATTACTGATGTTTGAACCAAAATCAGATGCCTCAGTTGGACAGTAGCTGTTCCTATTTAGATCCACACACACACAATAACCTCATTCATCTCTCCCAATGAAACTGCTCACCTGTCCACCTGTATGATAAGGTGGCGGTTGGATGTAGGACACTGTACTTTCTGACTAAAAGAAATGTAGCAGTGTGACTAAAAGGTCATCAAAGGGGTGCAGTGAGTCTAAATCTCTCCTCTTTTGAGGTAGAATAAGGTTTTCCCTAGCTCCTGTGTCTGCTGCTTCCCTGTCTATTTGTGTGATTGTTGGCTTTGAATTTTACGCATTTTGTTCAGTCGCTCTCCCCTCTTGGTCTCAAGTCAAATACCAGAAAGACACTCAGCAGTAGAAATAAGCAAAACTAATTAAACTGAAACCACAGTGGATCAAATAATCAGCTCAATAATAGAATTTATGCAGGATGAACTGGATGGAGCTAGTAGCCTTTTCATGGGGGTGTGGCTTATAAAAATAGACAAGTGTAATCATGGCTCTGCATTTTCACATATGTCTGAACGAATCTTTGCAGCTCTGTTGCCAAACATACAAATCAACCACAATCTATCCGTGGTGACTGTTGAATTTTGGTAGGTTTTAACTTCATTCATTTTTATTCTGCAGATTATGTCTTTATGTGCCATCATGAATTGTACGGCTCTTAGCACCCATTTAAACCTTCTTATGGTTTCTGCCTTAAAAAGCTCAAAAATACATTCCTAGGTGCGAAAACAGATTGTGACTTAAATTTGAGTATTTAAGTAGTCATTCATCACCGGCCAGAAAAGAATATTCCCTCTACGCCAAGAAACTCTCGTGTTAACCCATAAAAGTTTCTTCACAGTTCAAAATATAAGTTACATTGGGGCTCAATGGGCCAAGTATTAGGTTTATTATGTGTTTTTTTCCTTTATGTTGATTTGTTGTCACCGTAGCTAGGATTCTCCGTTCCGCTTCCAGGAACTAGCCCTGTCTCGGGTTCCTGGTATGCGGAAAGAAGGAGTCAGAGGGAGACAAAGTAAGTTGCTCTGTGTGTTTCTGAAAGACATAAATTGATGTAATACAATACTAACTAGAGACCGTCTTGCGATGGTATCACACCTGTCGCATCTCATCGGTCGGACCACCATTTTTCCACTCTGTTCCTCATTCTGAAAACAAATCGTGACTGTATCCTGTGAAGTTTTGCGGCAAATAATAAATAAATAAATAACCTCTGTGTTGGTTTCTCTGTCGCAGGACCACATCTTGCCGTGATGACTCATACTCACACACACAAACACACACAGGCACAAGGTGAAAACATTACACCAGCCCTGCTGTCTTTTTACCTAGTAAAAACACTCACGACAGATTGGCAACACCGTGATTAAAATACATTTAAGGTGTAAACACCTCATGTACTACTTCATATTGAACAGTGTGGATGTATTTTACTTCAGCTGTTTTGGTTTTCACTCCCACAGACAGCTTTGGGTGTCAATGAATGGTACACTGATGCTCAAGCTGAATGGGGTGTTCCTGATCCTACGACAGGTGAGTATCATTAATGAGATGAATTTCTGCTGTGTTTTAGTGACATTTTATTTGCAGTATGACGCCTAAAACTGATTCATTAAGCTTGTGTGGACCATTGGTGGTTTGTTTATGAAAACAATCACTAGATAACAGCTAACATTCTTTTACTAAGGTGTTCAATTAACAGATCAAATCATGATTTAAGTTTGTGTTATAATAGTTTCATTTCAAGGAACAATTAGATGTTATCTGTCTAGAGCCTACAACAGTAACAGTACTTTCATATTTGTACATGTACCCTGACTACGTTCTTCTCAACAGTGTATCAAGGAATTGTGAACGACCTGAAATACTTTAGAAATTTGGGCTACTCAAGTTTCTGTTTTTTGATGTAGCGTATGGTTCTGTGTTGTAAACCAAGAGACTTAACAAAGTCATGGCAAAATATACGGAAATACCAAGTTTAGTCTGTTGGGTCATGTTACTTCTGGGAGCCATAGGAAAGAGAATGATGTATGAATTAGATTCATATTTTTACTTTATTTTCCAAAATAAACAAGACTACAGCCATGTTAACACAATAGGGTGCATTCCCCAGCACCAAGTCAGGGATCCCAGCATAATTAAGATTCAAACAGGTGTCTGTACAAACATTTTATATCTAACCCATCTCAACTGAATTATTTGTGTTTTATGTGACCAGGTTACAAAAGGTGAGATGGCCAAGGAGAGAAAAAGAACCTTCAAAGCCCTCAAAGAACCGTGGTCTCATCATTGGGGATGAAGGATAAAATAACAGCTGTGTTACACTGCAAGATTAATATGGTTTGTTTTTCTGGCTCAAAGCAAAAAACAAAGTAAGACAAATGATTCAAACATTAAAATAACTGAAAATGAGTTTGAGTATACGATGATCAAAACCTTTAAGTTTCACTGTCAGCCAAAAGGAGATAGATCATATATTTCACTGTGATACGAATAAAGACAACAAGATGATGAGAATAACTCTGAGGAGCCAGGCACTGATCTGCACTTCTGTTTATGAATGTATGCACTTAAAGATACTTTGGTATGTACACCAGGTATTTGACTTTTCAATAACTGGAGCCTGAGGAACTGCTCTCATCATGTCTGTGGTATATATACTCATAAAAGACATCTCTTAACACCATTTATTTGGAATGGAAAATTTAAATGTAATTCTTTATCAAACCATGTATATATGTTTCCTATTAAGTCAAAGTCTCATGTCTACAATGGTTGATTTAATAATATAGTTTGAGCATAATTGCGATATCATCCATTGATTTTGCTAAGAGATGGGAAGATTGATACACTCTATCACATCTATGTAGTGAATATATAAAGCTACTGCTAACCGACAGTTAAGCAATATAAAGACGGAAGGGGGCAGGCAGCTAGCCTAGCTCTGTCCTATATAAAACAACTATGCCACCTCTAAAGCTTACAATTCTTGTTTATGTCTCATTTTGTTAATCCGTCTAAAAACTGTTTTGTAAAAATAACAATTCACAGTTTGTTGGATCTTGGTTATTTTCTTGGCAGGACCAGTAAAAATGGTCAGTCTCTCCGCTGGTCCAGGCCAATAAATGATCCAACCTAACCTCACTAATAAAATTAATTAAATAAGTTTTCATTTTCGGTTTTGCACGGTTAAACAAATAGGATATAAACTGTGCCGTTAAGCTCAGACAAGTCAGGCTAGCTATTTCCCCTTGTTGCAGTCTTCGCTAAGCTAAGCTAAACACACGCGCATATTCATTGCAGACGTGAAATGGTATCAATCTTATCAACTAACAGCAACCGTAAATGTCAAAACATTTCTTTTAATCTTTGTCAAGTTGCGGGTAACAGGTGACGTGAAACTATATTTAGCTTTGTATACTGTTGCTAATGAATTTCAACAAAGCATAGAAACATTTTACAGAAATGCAATAAAATATGAAGGTTAACTGCTGCCTCATGCTTTTTTAACATTACTGTGTTACTCAAGTTCTCTTTATTGTGTGGTGACAAAGCGCTGACAATTACTGGCAATGAATCTGCAGTAGTCGATCACCCACCTCACCAGAATCAGATATGGGTAAATCAATGGACTTCTGAACTGTTGCAGCTCAGGCTCTCTGTCTCCACAAGATATAACCAAATCATATCTGAAAATCATGACAATTACTATTTTTTCTTTTGTTGCTCATCATAGATAATGTCAGGATGTTTAATACTTCAAAACCAATGTATATTTTATGTATACAAGTTTTAAATTTAGTGACCATTAACTATGGCTATTTAAATAATGGTAGTGGAGTAAAACTACAATTGTCCCTCTCTAAATGTAGTTTAGTGAAATAATACAAATGAAATAATACAACATTAAACTTTCATTACCCATGAGTTGAAGAATTGATCAACAATCAAATTTCAGTGATACTATCTCCTGTCCTATCAATCAGCAGCGTTTAATAACTGATTCAATCATTTTTCAAGCAAAAACACAAA
Source organism: Lates japonicus (assembly GCA_033238685.1). Taxonomy (NCBI): domain Eukaryota; kingdom Metazoa; phylum Chordata; class Actinopteri; family Centropomidae; genus Lates; species Lates japonicus. The sequence continues at coordinate 2,798,250 of BRZM01000033.1, read as the reverse complement.
TCTGCTGGTTCCCAAAATATGTTTTATATTTTTCTTTTATGTTCTTCATTTTGTCTTATGATAGTAAACTCAAAATCTTTACTATACATAATGACGACAAAGTAACCTAGTGGTGTATCTGGGCCAGCTGCACGCCTATTTATTTATGCGTCACTGATGAACACTAGGGGTCAGGAGTTTTCGACTGCCACTCGATATAACAAACATCAGATTTGACAAGGATGTAGCTATCTGGTTATCAAACCCTCCAGGTGGTGTTCCTTCCTGATCCTGATCAGCAGCAGCTGAGTGCCTTACATACCACTATGTTGAGGATAAGGCTGGTGATTTTCTATAATTTCTTCCATCCAACCAAACCACTAAACAAACAGTATGACAATCCAACTCTCTTTCTTTGTCTTTTCCAGCCTGTCTGTTGCGCTCCAAATGTGGGTTATGAACAGATCTTCAGTCAATGAATGTGAGTTGTTTTGAGTTGTTGTTTGTCATGCAGAATGATGGTGTGTGTTTGTTTGGGACTATTTTTCATCATGGATTATTAGCCACATTTGTGATTGCTCTAGGTAGGTGCTTGGGATTGAACTACAGGTGTTTGTTAGTACACTATAATTCCTGCAGCAAAATAATGAGCTCTGGCTAGATAAAACTTTGAATAAACAACTTTGTTGTTGGTTAGGGTTGGGTTGAGATAACAAAGTTTGTTGACAATCGGTGAAAAAATGATTCAATGGACCAACTCCTCCATCTTATGGTATGAAACAATGTTAACAGATATTGTGGCTCTGCTTCAGGTCTTTAAGCCTCTAGATTGAGTTTTGGAAGCAGTCACAGGAGCCACCATCCCTGTAATCTCTAGCAGCATATAATCCATAGATAAACAGATAATGATAATAACAGAGATTTGTCTTGGTGCTCTGTTGGGTTCTCCATTGTCGCGGAAACACAGATGCCCATCAGAACATGGTTATATTCTGTGTGTGGTGTGTATGTGTTATGAGCAGGCAGTTTCATTTCAAGATGAGGCCTTTGATATATCTGGCAATGTTCAGTCTGGTGGTGTTTTAATCATTCAGTATTGCAGGTGTCTTTGATGTCAAATGATGTTCTGAATGATAAACAATCTTGTTCTTTCAGTGATGATTCTTGATGAAATTGTGATATGTTGTAACCGATGATAATGATCAATTTAAATATGTGGGCGATCAAGTTGGTGACTCTGATGTAATAATGGTTACCTCTAGAAAGGATGAATATATGTATTGATGACGCTAAAATGGAAGGTAAGTTCATCCTCTCTGATTGCTGTTGTTGGTATTTTGGGGTTTAGTCTTAAGCTATAATAATGATTGAGTTCTCTCACTGCTGATATGCTGCAGTATATCAACTGTGCAAATCATAAAACAATAAAAAAGTTGAAAACAAACAAAAAACACAGCGAGTATGAAGCATAAGTCATAAACTCCTACTGATGAGGACCCTGGGATATGGTTAAAGCCTCATGAGAGCAGGTTTATGATCGTCTTGATAATTTTGTCTAAAGGAAAAATTAAAATCAAAATTGTAGACCTGCCTCCCTGTGTAACATATAAATCAAAAAATTAATTTTAAAAATATTAAGAATAAAAAATTAATGCACTTCAAATCATTTATCAAACAAACTAGAAGGTATTTCCTGAAGAAAATGCAGTGTATGGATACTGGCTGAAATTCTTCCAACAGTGTTGAAAGCGGCAGAAAATAGCAGAAAAACAGTTAAATACAGATTTGGAACTTGCTTCTAAGCTGGGAGTTTAAAACAATATCTGAAACATTCATTTAAATGGCAACCTTTCTGTAGAAAAAAGCGAATATTTACATCTGCAGAAGCACTTAGTGACCAAAAAAATGTATGGAAGAGAACCATAACTAAAATGTGAGTAGAAGAATGCAGGACTGCATTCACAGTGTTACATCAGCTTCCAAAGACTTCGCAAACCTGTCCAACCTACTTAAAATGACACGAAACGCCTTCTCTCAGCAAGCTTCCGTTACAAATTTGGACTCATATTTAATAAAACCGTTGTCAGACACAATTAGGTCAACTTTTCCAAAACATGAAACCTGTCTCGATCCACTCCAAATAACCGAAACATGCTCCTGAATAACTAAAGAATAGAACTTTGGACCTGACATTTGCCAATTTTTCTGGCGTAACTGGCAAACACCAAACACAATTAGGTCAACAATTAGCTAATTCATTTATTCATCATTAAGTTAGTTCAAAACTGGATTATATCAGCTGGGTTATCCAGCTAAAAATACATTTAATGAGATAGATAAATAGATAGATAGAGTAGTGCATAATAAACAGGTAATCCCCATAAAATGTGTGCATAAAATATGCAGTCACCTCCAGTGCTACTGATTGTTTTGTTGGTGAGGTTATTTGATTCTTATTAACTCACCCACCATCAAAATAGGTTCTTAAAATGTATTTTTCTTTTTTTATCTGCCACTCCTTTAGCCTTGTGATGTTTTGTGAATATGGCTCTTGTTGTGTAACTCGAGCACAGCATCAGAGACAGCAGAACATATCTTATGTATCACAATATGTCTGCACGTGAAAGGAGGGAGAATCGTTCAAAATTCATGCACCACTACACACTCTTGACCTGCTGCATAGACATTTAGTGGATAACATCACGGTGGTGCAGTAGTTCACACTGAAAAACCACACAGAACATCACCGCACTCAATCACAAGAATCACAAACTCCATGATTGCTTCTTTTTTTTTTTTATTACAAAGACAGTGACAAATAAATAGAACAAAACAATGTAAAAATATAATGTTTAAGAGATCTGAGAGGGGAAATGCAACTGTTTGTTCTAATATCAATGTGTTTAAATTCAGATTGGTCCCTGGTTTGGTAAATTGATTTATATCATAGCACCGTTGTGCGGTCGTCAGCACTGACATCAGCCCCGTTGACCATGTAAGTAAATCAGACATTTCACATGAATGTAGGACAGACTTAAAAACAATGAAATAACTGAATTAGCTGTGGATCAGTTAGAAAAGGGCCACTGCTTTACAGTTTCATTTCATATAAATATAATATATTAATTTATACATTGTACACTAGAATGGTTCTATATCACATACACAACTCAGGTAAACACGTGAATGAAAGGCAGCTGACAATTAAAAAACAAAAGCTGTGGGAAAATTTAAATTAAAGAGGTTTTTTTTTAGCTGCACAGTTGAAAATACAAACTTTGAGAGCAAGGAGATTCTGTGTATAAACCTGTGGTTTAGCAATTAACCTTTCGAAAATATGCAAACTGATGTCACTTACTCCAAAATGTATGAAGGCATTGAGATCATTTTTACAATCTTAAAAAGGAGCAAGTGACAAAATGTCAGTATTAATAAGTGTGTGTGCGTGTGTGTGTGTGTGGGTGGGGGGTATGTGCAAACATTCTGTTGATGACTTGATATCACAACCCTGAATTCACTACAGATTAAGCCTGTTGCAGCACTGATGTTAAAATTCACACGCCTACTTAATTGTGCCAAATGAAATGAGAACATGGACGAGGATGCTTTAAGGACGTAGAAGTCTGAGCTAGCGCACCATGAGGAAGGTGAGTCCGGCCAGGCCCACGCCAGCAGCGGCAACAAGCACCGTCTTCATCGACGATTCGTGGTTCACCTCTCTGGCGGCATGAGAGAACTTACAGAACCCCTCCTGCAGGAAAGAAAAAAAAACAAAGAACAGGTTAGGCTGAAAGCATAAAACTTTCTGTTTACTACCAATAAAGAATATTTATCTGCTATTTTCAGTTTTCCCTATTTACTTTGGGTTTCATAGAATACAAGAGAAAGTATTAGCTGCCAAAATGTCTTCCAACTAACAGTGGCTTAGCTGACGGCTGGTGGCAATTATACAAAATATTTTGGAAAATATGTCACAGTCACTGACAGCCCTGAGTTTCCCCCACTAACATGGAAAAATATTTGGACTGAGGATGCTGCTAATATCTGCAACTGCTAAAATATTCTAACAGCACTGCAGTTCTTCAAAGTTAAAAAAAAAAGACAAACAAGAACACTGTCAAAGTGCCAACCTCTTTCCTATAGAGAAATTGCACAAGTTTTTGTAGGTATTATACAGAAAGTGCAGATGAAGTTCTTCAAATTCATAAAAACTGGGCAGTCAGAAGCTGTACATCCCCCACAGCAGCTGTATTTCCTCCATGTTTTCAGATCGAAACCACTCATTCGACCAGTAGGTGCACCTGCTCTCTGCTCCAGGTGCTCTCGCTGCTTTACAGCTGCTTGTTTTTCTAGTCATACTACGCTAACTTTCAATATGGCTAATGCCAAGTTCAACACAACTGAAGCTTTGACTGTTACTACAAAGTCCATCTGGCTGAGCTGGTTATGCGTCTGTTGAAACCAGCTGCCAGCTGAAGAAAGGAGGGGTGAGTGTGTCTGTGTGTTTACGTGGATGTTTGGGGGGGGGGGGGGGGGGGGACCAGGGCGAGCCCATTCACAAAAGCAGACATTCAATGTAGGCATGTTCATTTTGGTGAGGCCTCTGGGCCTGTAGTCTACCCAGAGTCCATCATAACTATCCCTTAAAGTTTTTTCCAGTAAATAAGCCACACAGAGAAGGCTTAAAATTATCTTTGACCTTTTGATTTCTAGTGGCTAAACAAGCCTGTATTCCAATACTGCCTGACAGCGCAGCTTTTGTCTAACCGATACAAAGAGCCCTGATAACATAAACCCCAGCAGTGTTTGATGGAGGCCCTGACTTAACGCTGTTGAGGTCTGTCTTGTTGGAGCACACATTCCTCAGAATCTGGCCTATTGCTACTCTGCAATTCCTATAATCAGAGCAGCCACATGAGACGTCTGAATGCTTGTCTCATTGGCAAACAATAAAGTTAAAAAAGCTGCATCTAAACTAAGCCCTGGCTGTATTTTAAGCCACGTTTTACACCAGGATCTAAAAATACGTACTTAAGCAGGAAACCAACATGATGGTATCACACTAGGTGGTTTCCAATACCAGTTAAACATCACTTTCACTATTTAGTCTTACTGGATTTTTTTTCAGTTCCATTTTAAACTGTCTTACTACCTGAGGTTGTGCTTAAAATACCTTGCTTGTCTAAAGTGTTTGTGTTGACTCCATCAGCTCTGTAGTATCAGTTGTATAATCAATCAGCTTCAGAGCAGACATGTTGTTACAACTTACCCATCCGTCATTCTCCAGCAGCCAGTCTTTCTTCTCCTCTCCAAGGTAATCAGCTATGGTCTCCGCCAGTTCCCTGCAGTTTCCGGGCCCCTGTCCCAGTTCCTGCCCCTGCCCGGGGTCCAGCCCCGGCCTCTGCTCCTGCAGCTGTCTGGCCAGCACCCCAGTAAAGGTGAAAAGGGAAACAACCCTCCCCCAGTTCAAGCGTCCGTCTCCCACCAGCTCCTCCATCACCTTCCTGAGGCTAGAGCAGGGGTCCGGCCCGCACTGCCTCAGCAGGGTCTGAGCAAGGGAGTGGAAACGAGCCTGGTGCTGTGTCTCCATGTCCTGGGCAATGCGTCTCATGGCAGCGGCTGACTCGCTGGGAGGTGGAGGGGCTGGCCCTGGGCTTGTGCAGCAAAGGCACAGGTAGTCCTCTGCCAGAACCAGGGTCTCTTTCCACAGCCCGCATGACATTTTCTACCAGGGGGGAAAAAAGACATCAAATTCAATTAATAACATAATAGGCTGCTACAAAGAACAGCAAATAAGGCTTGTTGGTGAACTGGGAACAAAGAATAAGCAATTTAGGGCTGCAACTAACAATTATTTTTATTGTGAATGTATCTGACAGTTAGTTATCCATTTCTGTGAAACTGTGAAAAATGCCAATCATCATTTTTTAGAGCCCAAGCTGGCACCTTCAAACTCCTCATTTGTCAGAATATTTAATTTACAATTATGAAATATATAATAGGAAAACTGTCACAGGCATTTTATTATTCCCTTGAAAATTGGACTTAACCATTTATATCAGCTGGCAAATTGTCTCAGCATTAAAAACCAATGAGCACATCCTGCAGTTTTCAGTGTTACACATTTAGCTCTGCCTTGTTCTCAGTTAGCGTCAGCCTTTCTTATTCTTTCATTAACGCCGGCTAATTTCAGTGTTTTGTATGATAAAACAACAAAACCGTGTAAAACTCGGTTGTAAAGACTTGTCCCTGAATCGGTAGCTGCTGCTTGAGTTTTCCTCTAAGTGTCCAAACCAGAAACTTGACGAGGTATGTTTTAGCTAAGTGTTTTAACTTTCGACAGCTAACAGCACCGCTAGCATCTGAACCGCACAGAATGTCGCTTGTGTTAACGTTTGCTGCTCTCACTAACTGAAGCCGGACGATGCTGAGGGCTAAAAACAGCTATATTAACTTAGCAGCGAGACAAAACAAGAAGATATAAATAGCACTGTAACTTGAGGGTTAATTATCTGTGTATTAAGAGGTGGATTTGACTGACTGGCCGGCTCCCTCTCCTCCGCCTCTACCCTGAGAAGCGTTGATCTGTCACCAGAGTAATGGAGGACACAAAGGACCACATTCACACAGGCTGTGGCGAAACAGCTCAACTACCGGAGCCATATCGACGCTTTAAATCCCCTTTTCACACCGTTACATAAACACCTCTGTTCGGCCAGTGTTTAGTATTTCAAAAGGACGCACATAAAGATAGATAAAACACATTTTCCGTGCGTTTTAGTAACAAAAAGCTTACCCTCCCAGCGATATCAGACTGCTCTCTGCACGTACGGACGGGCGGAAGGAGAACCTCGGCTCACTCACAGTCAGTTTCCCTTCAGCTGCTGGCCGCACGTTTATCATCAGACTCCGCCTCCGCCTGTACTTATAACCGCACTGACGCCTGCGGAAAAAAACCCCGCAAAAGTCCCGTTATAAGAAGAATATGATACGGCCAACGCTTCCACTGGAAAGCGAAAAACGTAAAACATTATCATCGACACTGCAATGCCAGTATGCCTGTATTATTGAGTTTTAATGTATTCATCTGTTAGTATAGGCCTGAATAAAGTGTCAGTGCACATTGAACGCATCTTTAAAAAATACTGCAATTGCATGCCTTTATTGGGAAATGATCAATAGTATTTCTATTGAAGTATTTCTTTAAACTTTATTTTTTTATTGTTTTTTGACATTTAAAAAAACAGACAACAGGCAGGGCCAGTAAAGGTAAGGTGAAATCCTTGGCCTTGTGTAAAACTGCAGATGAAAAGAAGCTGGGTCACATTGCAGTGTCAAGGTCTTCAGATCTTTTATATCCATGATTGTCCTTGTAAAAGTGAAAGTTATAATAGTAAAAATGAAGTTATGACCCATAACTGTGATTCATGCTCAACCAGGGTATTTTTTAAGGTGGGAGGTGTATTCCACTTAATCTAAAGTCCACGTTGTCTGTGTTAGCACAGACGGAAATAAAACAAGATTTAATACTGAAGTAATTTTTAAAGCAAAACTTAAAAAACAGGACCACTGGTCTTATAAAACAGGCAAATTTAAGATATCACCTTGGGATGTAGGGAAGTAGTTTTACACAATTTTGCTGCCTTCATGAAACACTTTCACACCTGTCCTGGTAAAATTCTATTTATGATAGTCATGGGACTAATTGTATGTCTAAATTTGTTTCACCGCAGCTCTGAAAAGCCTGGGGGAGTAAGTGTGTGGTTTTACAATTTGGTTTCATTCATCACAAAATGGCTTCATTCCTCTCTCACTATGTGTATGCCGTCACAATCTGTAAAATGAGGAAGTGAAAATAATAGAAAATATGTTTAAATACAGTTTGTGTATCACATAGTTTGGTGTGTCAGGTGATACGTTTGGGTACTTTATGTGATAATTTCCCTCTGCCCTTTCACTCCTCCTGTCCTCTTTCTCCCTCTCTCTTTCAGCACTCTCTCTTTACCTTGGTGTTTCCCCCTTGGGTGTTTCCCTCTTTGATTTCCAGAAAATCTTTAATTTGGGCCACACTTGAAACAGAAAAAAAAGAAAGAAAGACAGCTACATGTAACAAATCCCCCGAGGAAACATAGACATGATCATCTCAAACAGAAAATTCACTGGGTTTCTCAACTAAAAATGCTGATTTGCATTCCAAGTTTTTATCACAGTGGAAGGAACAAAGATGCTGCAGTTGCTGTAGTAGAGACACACAACCTCATGTTCAGTGTTGACAGATTTTGTTGCCTTTCATCACAGTGCAGTAATTATATGAAACAGATGATGAATATTTTCAGCACTCAGGGGATTTTGTGCGATACCTAAAGTGATGATGTGTATAAGAGCAGCAGAACTTTGACCACTGTTTTAGAAAAAATAAAGACGTGTAAGATAGAGAGATCAATAATGCTTTGAAGACAAACACACTGTCCATAAAACTATATTTCTCCACTTTGGTGAACAAAATGATAGAAAATACTTTGATCAAGTGCAGGAGAAACTGAATGTGATTTTGAAGTAATTGCAGTTGTACATTAAGTATTTGTTGTCACTCAGGCTGGGAAGCTTACATGTACTAAAAGCACAATTATTTAAGATGAATAAAGCAATAAAGCAATGCAGACTTTTAAATTCATTCTGCAGTGAATTTGCATTACCGAGCAATGGCAATGTTTGACAAAATGAATGCAGACTTAGAGGAGAATATAAAAGAAATAAATAGGAGAAAAATTGATGCCAGGAACGGTAGAAAAAACACATCCAAATAACAAAAACAGACCAGCATGGTATGTGATTTTGTTATGGTCTTTTAAGGTTTGAGAGTTCATAAAAAATAATTTAAAGAGGTGATGTATCAAATGTGTTTGATTTTTTGCACAGGGTAGACACCTGCTCTTCTTGCAGTTTATTTACGCGATTCCTTAAAAAAAAAAAAAAAGAAAACAAGAAACACTACAGGACAAGAGGAGCCCTCTCTCAGTTTTGATACAGTGCAATGCCCCCTGGTGGCAGTCAGTGTAACTGAAGGAGCTCTCAGTACCAGTAACAAGGCATAGAAACACTTTCACTTCCCTGCTCTGCTCAGGTGTACTCTCACAACAACAACAAAACTCCGGGGTTCAAACGCTCCAGTGATTCAGTCAGTTTAGTGACTCACATGGACATAATGAAAGAGTCTATTTACATTTCGCCCCAGCACAGAGTAGGAGAAATGCAAATTTCAGCCATTGGGTCTGAATCTAGGTCAACCTCAGTGCTGGCAGGCTGGAGCTGAACGCAGCCTACGTGGCACAGTCACTACAAAACTCTTAACATCCTGTTGTATTTTGTTTACGCAGACACATGTCAGGTCACCTTTATCTGTTTGGGCAAACAACAGATTTAAGTTTTCTTTATAGCTCCACCTGCACATGAAGGCTGAGTTGAAAGAGCAGAGTAGAAAGAAAAAGAGAGCATACTGCGGAAGAACAAAAAACAATAAAATGAAATAAAAATACTTAAAATCTGATTTATTATTCTCACAAGGATTTAATCTAAACTGTTGGGGTTAAAATAGTTTGAAATAAGAAAAATATGAGGAGACGTTTAAAGATGTCTCCCTTAGGATAATCATGACATAACCTACAACAGTAAAGACCATAATAACAGTGTGACACCTACAGCATTATTCTGGGCAGGTGTGGTTCTCTCAGGAGAGGTGACAGTAAACCAGTGTGTATATTTTACAGACAAAGACAATTACCAGTACAGTCTGTAGGTTTACACAGCAGAGCAGACACATTCTGCTGATTTCTACAGATTATTTTGGCTCTTTACACTGACAGTTATCTCCACTATATTAGCAACAACACTTATATTTATACAATATCAGTCGTCAGGCTATCAATAACAAATATTAGGAATCTGAACTTGATGAACCATCTGTTTAAGTGAACACCCACCCTACAGTTATGATACGATGGCATATTCTCATTCAGAGGAGACGTGTTAAGTATTTGTGTTTCTGTGTGTTGACTCCAGGCGGGGACTTGCAGTGTTGGCAGTCACATAACGATGGTGCTGTCAAATGAACACTAGGCCCAAATCTGCATAAAGAGAAGTGAGTACAATGTGAAAACCCATTCAGAGTAAACCTGCAGCTACATTTGTTAAATAAATGCATTATCATCCATTAATATCTCAACATGCAGTACCCTTTTGTGTGAGTTAGAATATAGGCCTGTTGTACACCTGAATGACAGTTCCTGCTTTTATTAATACCAGTTTAGCTTTACTGTTAAAATTTATTTGATGCTACAACCAAGTTATGGCCTGTTTCAGATCTTCACACTTGATGTTCAGATCTTTTTGACTGTTTTTTTATATATATATTCCTAAAGAGGAAGGCCTACTTGGTACACTGTAAAGATTAATTTACTTTGACAGCATTCGGTCTAAAAAGTCAAAACACATAAAACAAAAATGAAGAACAGCTGGTGACGTCATGCTGTGTGGGGAAGCACTCACCCGTAAGGTGTTGTCCCAGGAGGCAGAGCAGAGCGCTGTGCCGTCAGGTGACACTCTGACTCTGCTGATCCGGTTCTCGTGGCCAAACAGGACAGAGACACGAGTTCCCTTCAAAACATCCCACGCGTTGATGGTGTAGTCGTTGTAACCAGCGAAAAGCAGGCGACCTGGAGGATGCAGTAAGCGTGGGGGACAAAATACATAAAAGAGGAAGTTGGGAATTTTGGAATAAGGGGAAGTAGGGAGACTCAGTGAAGGACTGATCAGACAGATTACATCTAGACAAATTACTTCATATTTCAGATAAACAAGAAGCCACTGACTTAGGTGGAAGTGTTTTCTTGTTAGTTCAAAAACTGTGGTATTTTTTTGAGCCTTTTCTTGAGTCAACACTGACTCAGCTTTTAAGCACTTTACACACTCCTTACCACTCAGAGAGAAGTCCACAGTGGAAGCACCAAATATGATGCTGTCCTTCTGGTAGACCGCTACTTCACGGTCAGCTCGCAGATCATAGAAACGGCACTGAGAAACACCAATAAACAGGACACACAATGGTCATTTGTCAGTATAATTTTAGTCTATGAAATGTCCTCTGGTAGATAATTGTCATATTAATATAAAAATAACTAATAATAAATAAATAAAAATAAATTCGGGTTTGACAGTATCACACGTATTGACACAACAGATCGTCACAAACAGATAAACAGGTCATATGACATGACTCACTGTGGCATCGTCAGAAGCAGAAGCAAATGCATCTCCGCTGGGGTAGTACCTGGACACACATGACCGAGGGTGGAATTAGATATTTTGCCGCTCCAGTGAGCTTTCTATGTGAAAGACGCTTTATTGATTTGCTGTTAGCTTATCATTTTTGAAGAACTGAATAATTCTGCTGCATGAACAGAGCTGAAACTTGGTCTCAGTCTTTCTCTAATACAGTAGATGAACAAATTCTGATTCTGAGTTATACTTAAAAAGTCTCTCCTCTGCCATAATGGTTGTTTTGCACATTCAACAATTATCCATTAAAAGCTCAAATGTGAACAATTCAAATAAATTCAATTCAATTTTATTTATATAGTGCCAAATCACAACAAAAGTCATCTCAAGGCACTTTTCACACACAGCAGGTCTAGACCATACTCTTTAAAATATGGTGTTTTGCAATAAAATATAATGTTGGACTAGACTGAAAACTTAATTTATAGAACCAACACTTAGCAAGAGCCATTGCTGTGTTTACAATACAAGATGTTAGAATATGAGAAGCGCTACTTTTTCAAGGCATTGTGGATGCTACATACAGTTGCAATCAAAAAGTGATGAGACTGGGCAGCCAGGCTAGCTAGGTTAGCTAGTTAGCATGCTAACTTCAGTGGAATGAAAAAGAAGTGATAGAACAATATTTCTTCTAGACTGGTAAGTAAATAGCTGTTAATGCTAATGTTGACTATGTAGCAATAGTAAAACTTACAAATAGCTCCTTCAAAGAGGAATAAGGGAAACATGGTGGGCTGTTGTTTTTATAAGGGGGCTGAACTCACTTTACACAGTTGATGTCAGACTCGTGGCTCTCAAAAGACTGAATGTTCTGTCCAGAGCGCATGTCCCACACATTGGCCTTCTTATCACAGCCCTGATAACACACACACACACACACAAGATACAGGGATTATTGATGTTTTGTTCAAATGCATTTCCTTCAAAGTGTCAGTGTTTCATGAGTTTTGGAGTTTCCACATGACCACACGAATTACAATCAGGCAAATACACACATTCTCTCTCTGTCTCTTTCTCTCTCTGTCTCTTTCTCACCCCAGAGACAAAAGTGTTTCCAGTTTCAGATGGGGCGAGGTCCAGGGACAAGACATCAGCTGTATGACCATGGAAACTCTGCAGCAGCTGCCCGCTCTCCACATCCCACAAGGCACATGTGCCGTCACCACTGGAGGTCAGGAGCTAACAGACACATATATACATACACAAAGCAATCAGCATAATGAAAACATACAGCTTATTTTAAAAAAAAGTGTACTTCATCTCATCCTGAAACTTTAAAAACACAGGAGTGTAATTTACGAGGGAGCTGTGGACACAGGCATACAGCTTAAAAACAAACACTGGCAGCCTTGGTATGCCAGTCTAGTGGAAGGAAGAGGAGGAAGTGCAATCACAGAGGGACTTTGATGGGTAAATTCTGTATTCTGTTGGAAACTCCACAGTGACTGGGCTAAAGGGTAAAAACAGGCTGAAATGGATTTGATATGGCACCACTGGTGGTTATAGAAAGAACAAATACAAAAAAGGTTACTTCAAAAACTCAAATTATTTTAGAGAAATTGTAAACACAAAAAATAAAACTGCAGTATTTGATTTTTTTCAAGCAAAGTAAGAGCATATATTTTGTTACAAACACCTCCCAGATGGAAATTAAATCAATGAGTTATTTGTTCTCTATTTTGCACTGAATATGACTCTGACTTGCTTTGCTTTCATTTCTCAATTTTGCACTTACACCAAAAAGTGAGAAATGAAACAGTCCCAGAATAAAAATGGAAATTACTGACTTTGTGGAATAATGTTTGGAGAAAGCGAGGAGAACAAAACTATATTGTGATTGTATATACTTATAGATAGACAACAAAGGTCAGCACCTCCCCACTAACACATAAAACTCTCACTGTGTGTCATGTATCCACGTACAAGCAAGCGCACAAAATGCCAAAATGTCAGCAATTCCTCTGATGGAAACAGATTATGAGCACTTAGAGACACATGCAGACATCAGAGATCCCTGCTGGCTGGTGGATTAGAGAGCTCCTGCTGGATGACCTCAGGCACAAAAACACACCACATCCTGCCTGTGCTGAGAGGTAGCTCCAGTTTCAACATGAATGCAATTATCAGTGAACCACAATTACTGACACACAGAGATGGAAACCTCATTGATCTGACAGAGACAAGCCTTTGCATCAGTCAGATTTTTGCCACCTGCATGTTGCCCATATATTAAATACTTGCAGGGGGTTCCTTGACTTACCCCACATGAAAATATCTTTAATCAGTGACAATGCAATGCTTTAACATTGCTCTCAGTTGAACATACACACACACACACACACGGATACAACAACCCAAGACTGTACTGCTGTTAGCAGATTTTAAGGCTGGCTGGAAATGTGGGGTCTTTTATGCACTTGTGCAGTAAAATGAATAGTAAACACTCTCTCCTGGTCGTCAGTGTGGTCCAGAGTTTTGTGCTTCACGGTCTATTTTGTTGGTATAAAGGCTGCGAGCGTGACAGTGTGCTCATGTGCGTGAATGTGTCTTTGTGCATGAGATGCGGTATGAGAGAGGACACGTGTGAAAGACGGGAAGAAAACACGCATGTGTGTGTCTGTGTGTTAAATGTTCTGCCCTCAGGTCAGTGTGCTCCACTCTTTCCTAGATAAAAGCCACTCAGTGTCTATTAATACACATACAGGATAGAGGATAGAGGATAGAGGACCCCCCCCCCCCATCTCCCCTCTCCTCCTACTCCCTGTCCTCCTCTTACCTCCCGCCCCATTGTGCTCTTCTGCCTCACTTAGGGCCAGAGCAGAGTAAATTATTAAAGCCAGATATCTCAGGCTGTTTCCTGCATGTACTCCCTTTGATTCTGTCCCCTACTTCCCTTCTCTACTGATGAGGGGTCACAAACCAACCAATAAATAAATAAATAACAACAATTGTGATGAAAACTTATGATAATTGGATGAAGTATAGAGACAGACAAAGACATGTAAGAGAGTGCACATTAGATTCATTAATGTGACCGAAACAATAATCCTGATACATAGTATTTGAAATATATCAACAGAATACAAATATTCTGTCATATTTTTAAGCTTATTTTAATGTTGTTCGGTTTCTTTGGATGATTGACAGCAGAGAATTATAAGACTTTAACAGCTAGGGGACTCGTTGGTCTAGGGGTATGATTCTTGCTTTGGGTGCAAGAGGTCCTGGGTTCAAATCCTGGATGAGCCCTTCCTCTCACTAAATCAATTAATATTGACAGGACTGTTTGGCTCTCTTGGTTTTAGTGTGATGTCTGGTTTAGTAGATGAAGCTCATCCTACTGCACAGACTGTAAGCTGAGAGAAGAGCAAAATATGGCAGTGTAAATATTGAGTAGATCTCACAATTCAATTGCAATTTGTCAGCAGCCGCCTTCTCCAAACAACACCAAATCCTTCCCTGCCATAACTCTCAGAATCAAGTGTTTTATCTAGAAATCTTACAAATACCTGCACTGTTTCCAAATGTGTTCAGAATCCCTGTTTGCTCAGAGCAGGTGGAAGAATGCATTTAAGCAAAAGATTATAACCAGGTCACATATATGTTTCTCACAGGGCATTAAACTTGTGCTCACCTGCATGTCAGAGTTGGTGAAGGTGCATCCCGATACGTAGTTGGTGTGCATGGCGACGGACTTCTTCTTTGCGGCCAAGTTCTCGGTTTTGTCCAGTGACAGCGGGACCACAGAGCACTTGTTATCCAGTCCACTTTAGGAGGAAACACGAAACATTAAAAGTTAAATTTCTGATTTAGTGCCACTGAGCAATAACAGTAGCAGTCACCAAACATGTACCACACACTTACAGACATGTGAAGTAGCCATCGTATGAAAAATCTTTCAATTACACAGACTTTTTCAAAGAATATAACTACCAGAAAAACAGCAACCAAACATTTAAACTAGTAGTATAAGAGACTATCTCTAGAAAACGTTTTCATAACAGTACAAACTTTGTAGTAAAACGTTTCCAAACAGATTATTTCACGTAAGAGTGAAGTTGTTGATATTTGATTATTGGAAAGAAAACCAGTCAAAAACACTCTCTACTCACCCACAAGCCACAGCACAACCTGAGGGAGCATAAGCACATGCCATCACCCATGTACATGGCAGGGTAATCCCATGCTCCTGCAACACACAAATACACGCACAAGAGAGAGAAACATGAACATGGTGTTTATTCTAAATCATCATCAGCAAGAAAATATATTCTCTTTAATAAGCAAACACAAACTATTCTTACACACACACACACTCAGACAGTGGCACACAGCTGCAGTAAATCTGGATGTGGTGAGTATTAATAGGGATTACGTTCAGTGTGGTTATGTCTGCTCCATCCTGGCTACCATTTAAGTGCACTCAGCCACACACTGTCATTACAGAGCACAGATGGATAGATAATCTTCAAACACGTATTTCCATGTGATCATGTTGCGCCCTCTCTCAGAGGGATATATAGGAGCAAAGGATGACCCACCCACCCACTCACAACACCAGCACATATGGCAAGGAGAACATGAGCATCCAAAGCGGGTGAGGTTGCAGTGGGCAACCAGGCTCCTGGAAGTTTTTCATCACTGTCTATTCAGGGATTTCCTTCTTGGATGGACATGAAACTCAACCATTTGATCTATGATAAGTGACTTTATTGAAGTAGAAATCTGGAAAAGCTTCAGGTGTGCTTGCAAAACATCAGGATATTAGTCAACTGAGAGTCCAGTTGAGTTGTTGTCCGCACAGCAAATGCTCAGTAAAACGTAGTATGGATAGTTGTTGGTAATTCAGATTTCCTGTCCCTGTGCACTAAAGTAATGACTAAACTGATGGAGAGATGTGATATAAAGGTGAAACAAAAATAATGGATGAACATCATATCAATAAAATATTATTTAATTAATTATCCTGTTTGTGTGTTTCTGATTTGCATGCTGCAGTTAATGTTAAAAGAAAACTTTTAAATAAAAATTCACCATGGTTAAAGATAAAAATAAACATCAGCAGTGTTTCCTCTCACTGCTCGTCTCTTTGGGTGCTGTCATCACAGTAACACCCTGCTCCAAAATTGAATGTACATAAAGAGATTCTTTTATATAATAATTTTTGAAGTCATTTTTTCCTTCGTAAGAATCTAAAACTTTTGGTTATCACCCCCTAATTTATTACTAAAAGGGATTTCTACAGTCGCACAGACTTCTACTCACCTTATTGAGAGTGAATGCATCCCAGACTATCACTTTTCCATCCTAAATTAGAGAGAAAATGAGCATTACATAACAACATAATAAAGACCATGTACTGTAAACTTTCACAAATATATGAATTAATACTAATAATAAAACACTATATCTTTCCTAATATACTGTATCACACCTGTATGTGTGTGCATGTACCTGTGAAGAGCTGACCAGACGACATCGGACTTTGCACCAGTCCATACAGAGCACCTTGTTCCCATGACCCTTCAGCACACGTCTGGTCTTTACAGAGAGAGTTCCCAGCACCTCAGTCTTCTCAGCTACCTGGTGCTCTGAGGTACACACACACACACACACACACACACACACACACACACACACATGTACACGTTGAGATTGGGTAGAAGACAGTAAAATACAGTGTTATCAGCAGAACTTACTTAAGGTGGCAAAATTACTACTGATTATGTAGAATGTCTCCTTTCAGAGTCAGACATATCACTGCTAAAAAAAATAGATGCGGGTTTGCGTCTTTGCATTTCTTGTGGTGCCAGCATATCTTCGTGATGTTTTTAGCAGAAAGAAGCCACAGCCTGTAGCCTTTTCGTGGTTCACCGCAGCCACATTGATGCAGATTTCGTCTGTGAGCTTATCGCATCGATGATATCTACGCATTCATTTTTTGTTGCGATGTCTGACTTGATTATGTAGAATGTCTCCTTTCAGAGTCAGACATATCACTGCTAAAAAAAATAGATGTTATATAAACAGAATATCATGTCAGATGCGTTAAAATACAGACAAAAGTCTGCATCTGCAATGTAATTACTGATTGAAAGGACCACAGAGACACAAAACCACCACAGAGAAACATGAAACAACCACAAAGAGACACAAAACCATCACAGGGATGTAAAGCAACCACAAAGAGATGCAAAGTGACCGCAAACTGACAGCCACAAAGAGACACAACATATTAATCCACGGTGTACTGGGTTATTTCCCACAGCTGGTGGCAGTGCAGGTAGGTTATTAAATATATTAGGCTACTGCTCAGTAAGTCACATGAGCAAAGATGTTGGATGCTTGATAAATAAAGATGTACTGTAGCATTAAATGATAAACTGGACTTGCCTGTGAAAAAGCCAATCACCAGAGAGACAGATAGAGACTCATCATGACCTGATACACTCAGGTGAAACTGACGCTCAGTGTAGAATGAAGTCGGTTTTGTAGGTTTTATGAGGACATTTGAGTTGAGCAGTGAGAATGAATCTCAGAGGCTGTTTACAGTCTCATCATCATCATCATCATCATCACTAAACAGAGCTTACAAAGACACCTGACTGTATCTACTAATACACTGACCATCACTGTGTGAACTAATGTCAGAACAATAACAACATATGGATAAACTGTGTCGAAACGACGGGTTAACGCTTTGCACCTGTCCAGCTTAAAGTCACTTTAAGTAAACAACTCTTTGTTTTAATAATAAAAACAGGATGACAAGTAAAAGTATGCAGAGTTAGTTACAGTTTTTTCTTCCTGTTATTTCTTCACTTACACTCCACGTCGTTCAGCTTGCCCCGCTCCTCCTCCAGCTTCTTCTTCAGATTGTCACACTCCCTCTTCAGAGACGCCAGGGTTTCCCCTTTCTGGAGCCCCTGGCAGGCCATCTTTGAGAGGAAAACACGCAAAAAGAAAAGAAAGAGAGAGAGAGAAAAGAGGAGGGAGGGGGAGCGGAAAACACGGGAGAAAACGGGAAGAATTGGGGGAACGGGACGGTTTGTTTGACGGTTAGAGGTTTGATGAGAGTGTCCTCGAGCGCGACAGTGATGCTGCCGCGCGCTCACACTGAGCTCTGCCGCTGCGCTGCTCAGCCCCCTCCTCCCCTCTGTCCTCCCTCTGTCCTCACAGGCACCACAGGCGCTTAGACACGCTTTAACACTGCTACAAAGACCGCATTTCCCTGCCTGGAGTTTCCAGTGAATGTAGTTGAGTTCAAATTTGTTTCCTTAAAAATCAACAACAAAATAAGTTGTTATTTTTCCTCTTTCTGTCCTATAAAGTTCTGCTGCTACTGATACTGAAGGTCCCACTGTTGCATTTCTTTAATTGTAGTACTTTTACCCATTGTTTTTATTTTACTAAAGTGTTTTTTTTTTTTCAGGATAAGTATGGTAGTATTCAATGTTTTTCTAACTGTCAGTAAATCCCACATAAAAGCCCAAATGGATCTACTAACAAGTAGGTGTATTGTCTGTGGAGTCAAAGCCTGATACATGTGATTCCTCTGTGCTATAGAGCTCCACTGTTGTCAAAAAGTGATTAAAACACATTAGTGAGCCACTGTATCATTACACTGGGTGATTTGTTTCTGTAGCTCTCAAGTTTTTTTTTTTTTTTGAGTCAATCCCACATTCACCAAGAATCAAACGTGTTAATCTTTGTCTGAAAATAGTCTCAGACAAATGTTTACTCCTGTCTGAGTAACTAAACTAAACTACAGCGCCTGGCTGTTTTAGGAGATTATTTAGTCTTTGTTTTAAAACGTGATGGTATATATATCTGACCTGTTTTTAAAGATGTGTCTCTTTTGTTTGAATGAATGGGCTTTGGGCTAAGTATTATTTAATAACGAGTTTAAATTAGTTCAATAATGACATTGCAGCATATGGGAATGTTAAACAGTTTAAAAAAAAAAAAATCAAAATCATGAACACATAGACACATTTAAAAGAGCTGAACCAGGCATTTTGGAATTATCCCCTTTCCCCTAACAAGCTGAACCATAATAGTTCAAGTTGACTGGCTCAGTTTCCACCAGGAATCATTCAAATCTCATCTAATATAATCATTAAATCATTAAATCTAAAAGGCAGCATGACAGAGGATACACAGTTTTGTAAAACAATCATTTCAGCTTCACATGCTCCAGTTGATGAGGACTTTGAAACACAATCACAATTTTTTCTTGTAAAAATGGCTTCAGTGTTTTTCACTGACACATTCACACTCTCTGTCAACATTGTCTTTAAGGATTATTTTTGATCTGATGATTTTGATCTAATTCTAGCAGATAACAACCGTACATAACTGACTTGACGTGTTTGATAAGCTATATCTGTTAATATTAATGTTATGTAAAATAAAGACTGTGTGTTTTTTCTCAGTCACAGTGCATTTAGTGATCTGTTAGTGTTGTTGCTCTTCACTGCAGACAGTCACAGTCGACACTCTGCACTGTGGGACTGGTGTCTGGTGAGTTGTTTGACAACGAGCCACAGATTAGAAGAGGTCTCACTGGCAGGCATCTATCTCCTCTAGTGTGTGTGTGCATTTGCCTAACAGGGTTCAAGATGCATTACTACAGTTGTATGTTAGTGTGTCCTCAGTTAACAGATGTTTTACAAAGTGTTTAACACCCAACATAGAGAACTCCCCGTTAGATCGACACTACGGTGTGTCCATGCAAGTTAAATGATACAGAAAAGCTTTCAGTGAAATGATTTGTTCAGGTGTTTGGTGACGAAAAGCTGAAAGGAAAAAACATCACGCACCATTTCCATGCAGAAGGAGCAGTAGTTGATGGGCTCGCTCTTAATGTAGATGTTCATCAGAGGACTGGCTTTACTGCAGCTGTCGCAGGGGCCAAAAGTGGCAGCCACGAACGTCTGGTCACACATGGCTGCAGATGATCACCAACACACCTGTGGAAAACACACACACAAATATAAATACCAAGTCTCTTATCTTAACTACAGAAAGGAGATCTTTTGATTTCTGTGCTGGGTTGTGACCATTTAGTCTGTGCGCGCGTGTGTGTGTGTATCTGTGAGTGTGGTCTGGGAGATAAGTAGTTAGTAATCTACTCCAACCTGATCCTTCTCTGAGCTCCAGAGAGAAGTGCAGCACAGCTATTCTGGGAGCTGCACACATGATAAACACTTGAGGATGGCCATTTACCACACAAATCTACATTTTATCAACGCACATGTACTGTCCTTTTATTTTATCTGACGCAGCAACCTGTTTTCTAGCTGTAATTTTCAACTGATATATCTTACAAAACCCAATAATGTCATAACATGCAGGTTAAATGTAGCTGATATGTACATGATCAGAAAACTACAACCTTATTAATAGACTGAAGTTCATTATCATTACATTCATAGTCTTCTACTGACACTGTAATTCTATACAGTATGTAGAATATGGGATATGATAATGTGATATAATGTGATTATATTAGCCACAGTTCTCTAGACTGCTTTTAAGTTCACACACAGACTTGTTATAGCTGATGATCTGTTTCCATTTTAAGTCCTCACTAGTTTGAACATGCTCCAGAATTAATGATCATAAGTGAACTTTTCGCTTTCTGTTTTATTAATTAGTTTAGTTTTTCAAAACATTTACAGAACATGCTTTAGGCATTAGGGAAAACTGAAAAAGATTTATCTCTGTCAAAGACTGTTTTTTAATTAAAAGGGTTTTTAATTTTTAAAAAATCTCAAGCCATTTACTGTAAACTCTAGTTACATTTACACAACCCATTCCATAACCTAAACCCACACGTGAACACAAAATGCACCAGCATTAGTGAGCGCAATCATAATATTCCCACAAATAGCAGCTATATAACAACAAAAAATAAAGATTAATAATAAATCTTACCTCACAAGAGAAGATTCTTTCTCCCTCTGTTCAGCAGGTGTTTGTCCCTGGAGAACTAAGTTGAGTTTTTCCAGTGAAGAGGATTGTCAGCGAGGGACAGAGAGGGAACTGTAAGCTTCTTAGTAAAGTGTTTAAGCTGCGACTCTGCTCTGCTTTTACCTCCATGCTTCATACTGTACATCCCTGCTGGGACTGGAAAGTTACAGTTACAGCCTAATCCAATGGTAGTGATTTAAAATGTAAAACTCCTGTAGATTCCCCTCAACAACATGGTGTAATATTCATTCAGTACAGTTCATTACAACCCCATCTTTGTTGTAACGGAGAGGGATAATTCGTGAAATCTGAATTGTGCTGTCAGTTTCCACACTGGGAAAAAAAAACAACATAAGCTGTCTCCAATACAAGTCAATATTGCAGATTCAGTTTATTTAATATGGAAGACCACAAGTGTAACGGAAATAGTAGAGAATTTCATTAATAATTAAATGAACAATAGAAATTAACTTTTAAAATCCTGAATTCCATTATTTATTTATGAATCCATTCATGTGATTCTAAATAATGCATTTATTGACTGATTTATGTTGTTTCTGTAAATCCTTTTTAAATTTGAACTATCTAACGATGGGTTAATTTTTAATTTGTGAGTTCTTTTTATAATTCATATTTTTATTTCTAATTAAAATATCAAATATAGAATTACTTGTAATTTAATACGTTAATTTATAGATTAATAAATTCATTTGTAAAAAATGTATTAATGCCTACTTTTATTGTATAATTAATTAATGACATGCATTATTGCTATTTCTGTGACACTTGTGGTCCTCCATAATTTAATGGCCAGACATTTGGATGGTTTTTATTACAGAAAGCAAAAAACAAACAAACAAACAAAAACAAAATAAACAAAAAACAGAAATAACCCCCCCACAGACAATCCAACAGTGCTGAATTCTTTTATTTTACTTTTACAGATTTGACAATTTATTCCAAGTTTCTTAGTTTCTTAACGGTGAACACATTCACTAAGCACAGCTACCAGAAACTACAAACAGTCCAGTTTGTCAAATGTACACATGGGTTTAGAGAGGAAACATTTTGGTACTGGCTTCAGCATGTTCACACCAGTACCACAACAGCTGGGGTGATGATATATCTTGTTTTTGACAATTTATATCTTTTAAAATGGCACAATCAACGCTAGTGCTGATAAGAACAATGGTAATTTATAATGTCTACGTCATATCATACAACCAACTCTCTCCTTGATGTGAAAACGCAGAGTGAAAGGAATGACATTTTCTCCTCTTTGAGAGCCCAAGAGAAGCCCAGGGGGGAGCAAGAGGCCACGGCTCTGCTCAACAATACAACTGATGAATGAACGTGTTTTGTTTTGTTTTTTTCTCCTCTGAAACTAGGCCGGCATTCCCATTCTACACTCTCATCACATCAGTCCACAAGGATAGTCTGAGTCTGAAGAGGCTGGTGCTGCATCCGTGAAACTTCCAGGAGTGTGTCTTCTTACCTGTGGCTTGCATTAGCTTTAATAAAACAGCAAGAAAAAAAAATCACTGATCAAATCATACAGGGAATGTGGTAGAAGAAGCTTAAGGGGCCATAGTTGTGTAAAAAGGGGGAAATCAAAGGAAGAAAAAGCTCTTTAAGTGTGAAGTATTTCTTTTAACATATCCATCTATTATTTATCGGACTTCCTCTGCAATGTTTAAAAAGTGCATTTTGTCAGCAACCCATCTGTGACACCAACTGTAGGACAAAAGGACAGCTCATCAAAATAAAAATGATCACATTTATATTCATTTTACAGTGGAAAAAAAACAAACTGCACTGACAGAACAAAACAATGCCACAATGTCGATGATGTGTGTAAATCATTCAGATAGCAAATAATTCAGATAAGGCTTTGTCCACAATGCGCAGCTAAAATCATGATACACTGCATTACCATTATTAAACATTCATATGGTTAATTAATTCCTTCAGCTACCATCTCTCTCTTCAGATATGGACTCTTTACACAGACCACAATTTAAACTACCTACAGATCCAAACAATATAACAAAAGGCAGACTGATTAAAATGGTCCCAATGCGAACATATGGATATCAAATTATTTTCAAAGACGAGCGCAACACAAAATAACTTCACATACTAAATTCTCTTTATCCCATTTACAATTTGTTTACATCTGTGGCTCGTTCCTGTCAGAGTCAGAGTGGTCTGCTTCATGTCATTTAATGAGATGCTTCACTTCAGATAAAACTTATTTTTTTTCTGCACGTTTCCGCTGATATTTCCCTGGATCTCGCTCCTGCAAATATTTTTAATCCTTGGTTGGTTTGTTGCTTTACAGGACTCATTTTTAAGACTAAGTTTTTGAAAAAAAAAAAAAAAAAAAGGTGGAGTTCTGTTTTGGTGACCATTCACAATCTCTTTTGTATATGAGCACCTTAAAAGAAAAAGAATTACATTGTTAAGGGATAAGGTCAACAGGTAAAAAAAAAAAGGTTCACATGAGGGCAGGAGGCAAATTTGGTTGACTGTTAATACTAATGGCACAACAGGAGGTAAACTAAAAGTGCTAAACAAGAGGCAGCGAGGACAACTTTACTGCAGACAAAGGACTTTTTCTAACAACATGGGCAGATTCCCTGACACTCATCTAACGACTTAGCTACACCAAGGTTCCTCTAATAGTAAAGAAAATAAGCAGTGGCATGCATGGTTAATTTCTGGTAGCTGGTAAAGCTAAGCCCATGCAGGTTTAACAGGGGCAGGGCAGCAGCAGTGCATGCTGTAAACCACACTGACTGAGCGATGGATGTGGTGCAATATCATCCTCAGCCTGTGAAAGCAAGAACCAAATATGTCTGGGATATCTGAACCAAAACAACCTGTGCACCAAAGAGAATAAAAAACATCTCTTCCTACGTCAGTATTTTTTGTGTTGTGCTTTCTTGGCCACTAAACAGGAAGGCATAGGGGTGGACAGGTGGGAGACATGAGAGGAAATCGGTTCACAAAGCTGCAGTTAAATGTTAGTGTGAAGATACAGCAGAGGAAAATATGTGTAAAGCTTGACAGATCTGTGGCAAACTCTCCAAAACCAACTTCGGTGAAACCGTTTCTCTCCATTCTGCCCAGTGATACATGGCTTTATACGATACATATGAGAAAATAACGACACTGAAATAAATAATTACGATGACAGTAAAACATTTTCAAAGCTCCGACTAGAGCTGTGACCAGAGAAGACAAGTAGCGAGAAGAAAGTGTTTGGAGTGCAAAACCCCTGGTGACACAGCAGTAAGCAGGTGTGTATGAGTGTGTATATCTGTGTTTGTACTGTAGTGTGAATAAATGTCTTTGTGCCAGTGTTTCCTGTGACGCTCAGCTCTAGTCACAGCTGTAAACAGTAAAGATTGTAGCAGGTTAAACCCTTTGACAGGGTTTAAACCTCGTACCTTCTAAATCTCTCCTCCGTTAAAACCCGTGCTACACTTCATCTGCCAGAAACGCAGGATTTATATTATGACAAAGCAACATCTCTAAGCTAAGTGACCTTACAAATAATCATCTGTGCCGGCACTCGTTAAACTATCCTACATATAATTTACCTGATATTGACATAAATAGCCTACAGTGGAACTAAAACGGTCTTTACAGAACTGTTCATGTTGGGAAATGATGGTCCCATCCTTCATACCGGATGTACTTTCTGCAAAGAGGAAGCTTCTACTCTTAAAAAGGGAGGGTGGGGACGGAGGTAAATGCAATAAATAAAATACATGATATATATTATTCATATTTATATATATTTATATATGTATAAATAATATAGTACAGACAATGAGTTCTGTCTTGGCTTGACTGTGTTCAGAGAGTAAAATGACAGCGTACAGAACGAAGCCTGGTTCGTGGTTACCTCAACATGGGGTGGAGAGAGAGAGAGAGAGCGAGAGCGAGAGAGCTAACATTAGCACTCAACAGGCTTTGTACTGGTACAAACCAAAAATATCAAGCTATTCCTTGTTGTGAGGTCTCAGCACCTCCTTTTGGGCCTGCTCTCGTGTTCTGAGTATGCACATTCTCACTGGAGAACGAGACGACGAGACGAGAAGAACTATCGTAACCACTAGCTGAAACACAGAGGAGGGAGCTGGGGTAGCTAAGTCAGACCCAGATGTCGATGGAGAGCAAGCACTGGAGGCTTTGATCTGGTCCTGTGGCTTCTCTAAGAGGCAGGCGTTTATACAAGCAGTGGATGGATTGTGGTGTTTTACAGCCAGATTTAAACCAGCGGCGGCGACGGCGATGACTTGGTTCTGTGTGTATCTGTGCGTTTTTTTTTTTTTTGTTGGAGAGAAGGTGCACGTAAGTGTAGGCGTGCATGTGTATGTTCAGTGGATGGAACTATTGTACAGATGCATGTTGAATGTTCAGCATGTGGTGGGGTGTGTGTGTTTAATTTCGCATGTTGTGTGTGTTCATGTCCGGATTTTAGGGATATTTAACAAGAGACTTTTTAAATAAATATTTTGGACATAGTTGCTCAAATTGTGTTGATACAAATCCTAATTTTGTGTGTAGGTGATGCTCAGAAAAATTTATTTATTTGTCTTGTGATGATTGGGGCTTCTGGGGCCAGTGGGTGTCATGTGACAGAGGCCACTAAGCCACGGAGCGCTGCAGGGCTCAGAGCCGTCTCGTGGAGCCTGGGTTTAGACGCGGGTGAGGAAGCCCAGGTTGAGTGAGCTGGGGATCTGGATGGTTTCCAGAGCGAGGGAGGAAGGATTGAAGGGGAAGGTGACCGGGTATATCATCTTCGTGTCCATCAACAACTGAGGGCTCTCACAACGGTCTCGTAAGCGAGTCTGAAGGTTAAGAGGAAGAGAGCACATGAGAGACAAAGAATTAACACGCAGTCACATTTCATTTGCAGGAAAAAAGTGCCTATTTCTAGACCGTACTCTTTATAATATTTACAGAGAAAGACCCAACAATAGTTGGTGCTTAATGTAGGGAAGGTCCACCAATTTTGTAGCTGAAGGGTCAAACTCTGCAAATACATTTCTTTTGTCTTTTGAAGCATTGTCAACTAAGGTTTGAAGTCACTCACTATCAAATTCAAATGAACATAACTAGATTCAATTTTGCTTTGGAAAGTCTAACTTTGTCAAAGTGATGTTTTCCAGGAGCGTCCATGTCCTTAACAAACGGTACATAAAACACTGTGTCCAGAGAACAATGTATTGATATATCTGGAGTAAAGTACCTGTATGGTTCGTATGAATGCAACTGACACTCTCTCCTCAAACTCGTTGACTGGAGTGTAGAGATTCAGGACCTTCACGATCTGAAAGAGAAGTAACACAAAAAGGTTAAAACTGAAATGTTAAACATATTTTACCTGTAGTTACTCACACCCAAGGAGTTTTAGAAAATGTAATTCATTAATCACATGGTTTCAAACGTAACTTCAGAGCAGTCAGGATTATGTGAATGTGGTGTAATAAATGTCAGGGTGTTTTACCTGAGCGGTGGTGAGGGCCTGGCACATGGAGCAGATGGCCTCGGCATCCTCATCCGTCTTTTTCTTCACCTGCAGTAGCTGAGCGGCCTGGATCAGAGGCTCCAGAGTCTCCTTGGCTCCGCACGTCATCAGACCTTTGTCTCTGAGCCACTCCTCCAGCTGGCTCACATTGTACCTACACACACATGATCAGTAAAGTGGTCAAAACTCAAACAAAGCACAGAAAAAATAAAAGGAAATGAATCAATCAGCCCCACTCCTGGCTCCTCTCTGAGCAGCAGCAGCAGCTCCTACCTGATCTGCATGCCTTTGCTCCAGGAGCACATGTCCTTGCGTAGCAGCAGGTTGTTGAGGGTGACGGCTCCGATGATGTAGAACTGCTGCTTCACCACCTGCTTGATGAGCTCGGGGTCGGTGCCGTGCTGACACATGGTGGAGTGGAAGGCGCTCAGCTGCCGCAGGATGGAGTCCAGGGTATAGGTGCCCTCGTCAGCGATGCTGGACGTCCGCTTACGGAGACCTGTGGGCTTCACCCCCGAAACGCCCTGAATGGTCTCGTGTTCCAGCATGCCAGAGACTGCAGGGAACACACACACGCAAATAGCAAGTATTTGTATCATGCATGTAAGGAAATAGGAAAAAAGCAGAGTTTAATTTAATTACTGTTGTTACTACATTAGATTGTACGAGCACACACACTCAGACATGTACAGGCACACACCTATCATGGGCTGGAGGATGTTCTCCATGCATTTGATCAGCTGCTGATAGATCTGGATGGCCAGGTCACTGATCACCTGTCTGTACTCCGCCAGGTCAAAGTTGGACAGACTGTGTTCATTTTGCCTCGATGTGTTATGCTTCATGAAGGCCTGTGACACACACACACACACAGCAGATGATATGCATTAAGATTTTGGCAATTTTTAAAAATAATATTTACGCATCAACTATTCATTTAAAGCAATACATTTTCCATCTACAATATATTCAGATAAATGTTTGTTTTGCTACTTTCTAATGGTGAAAACACAGCACAGTCAGTACTCACCTCATCTCCACTGTATTGTTTCAGACAGTGCAGGAAGCGGCAGGTGTTGGCCAACCAGAAGGAGACTGTCTCAAAATCGTCTCCTCGTTTCTGACAGGAAGAGGAAGAGGTTTCACCCAGATTACAAGAAAACATATTTTCTCTTACCGGCCACACAGAGATGATGACACAGGTGTTTAAACTGGGTGAACTAACCCTTTAACCACAACATGACTGACTCCAGCCGGAGATGATATTACCCAATATCCACACACACACACACACACACATATACATACCTTTAATATCTTCTTAATACTGTTGATGGTTGAAGTGAGCAGAGTGCGGACCTTCTGGTCATCATTGACATAGTCAGCATGTCTCAGACACATGAACAGGATGTAGGCTGGCAGACCTGGGATCAGATTCACGGCCACACCGCGAGGCTTCAGTTCTAGAGAGACAGAGGACAGGGGGTTTAGTGGTGGACTGGGGCAACAAGGATGACAGGTTTCAGCTCTTTAGAGAAAAAAAAAAAACTTACAGGATACAGATGTTTTTTAGATTTCAGACCGGATAAACTAATTTTTTTACATTGCCCCACATTGTTATTAGGTCTAAAAATGTCCCTCCATGTTTAATCTTTAATGAGAAAGATCTCTGTGAAACAAAGGCACAGGAAATTGTACATTTAACCCCAAAAACCACAAACGTTTCAGTGTTAGTGATGTGGAACCACAGAGCAACACCAGAGGGTTAATTAAAGAACCTCTTTTTGAATTTACGTCTTTGTAAAATCCATTTTTCCTATCCTTATTTCTTACCTAGGATGAGGTTCTTCACCAGTTTGAGCTCATCCTCCTTCTTGTACTCCAGCATTCCTTGGAAGTCTTTCTCCCTGCGGGGAATGTTGACCGGGTGGATCGGCTCGTCCACCACCTGTCCCGGAGATGTCTGGCCCTCGGTTTGACCTGCTGTGACACACACACAGAGGACAACAACAGTCATACAGCACAAACACGCAAACTGCTCTGTTTTTCTCTCAGCGTATTTCTCAAGCCTTTGCCGAATGATGATATTCCTCCTCACCTCCCATCTCTCCGATCCTCTTGGAGTAAACCTTCAGCTGCTTCTTGAGCTTGCGGATGGTTCGGTCCTGCTTCTCAAGCTGCTCCATGAGATCCTAAAACAGACGACAGGACAGAGTGATGGAGAGAGGGGAGCTAGAATAGTGAGGAGACATTTCACACTGTTATTAATCACCCTCCAGTGGTACAAATGAACACTCCAGCACTTGCAAATCAGCAGCTTACACACAGGAGTCAGAAGACCAGAGGAAATTATGACTGCTACTGCCACCAAAACGTGGAGTTTAAATATCAATCTGAAATGTCCAAAGTTTTTTCAGCTTGGAAAATGTGAGTTGTGTTTTAAAAGCAAACAAACAAACAGAAGAGTGGAGGGGATTTTTAATCAACATAAAAGCTGCTGTACTGATTGTTTTATCAGAGGAAGAGAAGCTGCAGGATTTGTTGGCTGTGAGGAAAGAGAAAAAGGTGCAGAGCTGCTCCGCTGTGAGTTAAAGGACACTGCTGTAGAGAGTTAGAGCGACCCTTAGCGTGATTTCATTCACAACACACAACCTCAGTTAGTTCTTACACACGTGCAAACACACAAACACGCTCTACACGTCTCTACATACAACCATCCGTCGTAAAATGATGACTCGAGCCTCTCTGGATGCTGTGGGGTCCTCGGCCATGAGTTCCTGTCAGGTGACACCATCCGTACAAATGAGTGTGTGTGTGTGAGAGAGAGACACAGCGCTACAGTGGCTGGTGCAGTTTTTCCATGTGTTGCCCAAGTGAGAATGAAACCACAAACCCAAATACCTCTAACGACAATATACACTCGTCATCAATATGTATATCTAACGTGGTAAATTATGTGTGTCTGTGAATTTCTGACTTTGAGCCTGTGTTCATCACTGAAAAAGAACATCTGAGTGTAAGAAGAAGAGAGGAGGAGGAGGAGGAAGAGTGTGGAGAGACGAAAAAAGGAAAGCCGTAGATAGGAGATGAAGGGATGAGAAAAAAGGAGGAGGAATGTGGCAGGTGAGAGGATGTGAGGGAAGACAGGAAGAAGATTGGGAAAGGTAGATGAAGGATTGAGTGAAGTGAATTTGTGTATGCACAATGAAGGGAAGAAACGACAGGGAGTAACGAGAGAAAGGGCACAAATAGGGGAAGAAGAGGAGACAAAAACAAAAGAAGAAAAATCAGCTAGCAGTGAGAGAGAGAATGACAAAACTGGAGGTTTTCACCACAGTGTGGTGTCGCAGGACAGCAGCATGCTGTGCAGACAGTACCAGCAGCCCAGAGCACTCTCTTTATTCTGCTGAGTCATTAAGCTTCACCCGCTTGAAAAGCTGAACCGAGCCAATACAGTAGTCAGTAAAAAGAGTAAACAGATATGATAGTTTAAGACGAAGCACTGACTGATCTTAAGTCATCAGATCTAAGTCAAATAGTGTTTGTGAACAAATCTTAAGCATTTGTTTTCAGTATCAGGAATATCAGCTGCTAGTGATGAAACACCACTGATCAGAGGGCAAAACCACTTCTAGCATCAGAAGAATACATCATATAGTAGCATACAATTATAATACACTGCAAACACAATTTCAAGCAAGCTCTACAGTGACTACTGAATTACAGAAAGCTATAACATAACAGGCTGCCATGATAAGTGAGTAAAACAAGGTTAGTAACAGGATGAAGGGAAATTCTGCTGCACTATCTTACAATAAAAACTGAAAAATCTAACCAAAGCATTGTATACATTACATTATATCTTATAGAGTGGACTAGATTTTATTCAATTTTAAAATGTACACAACTCTATAAAGTCCTATGTCTATGCTTTGTTGTGCTAGAAATATTGCTGTCTACCTTGGCAATGGGCCATTTTCATAAAACATAGAGAAAGCTTTAAGTTGTGTTTCTATGGCCACTTAGAATAAAATAATGGATATGTGGACTTGGCAGTAAAACCAGCTTCTAAGTCTGTAAAAAGTTGTGATTCTTCAATAAGACTCCCAAGTCACAAGTCACTGACCAAATAACAAGCGGTCCTAATTTCCAAAACTGACCAACTGGACAAAATAAACAGAGAGAGGTAGATGTGAGAGAAAGAGGTTGGTGACGTGTGAGAGAAAAAAATACGTGAACGAAGAAAAACAGCAGTACACATCCTTTCCTGTGAAAAGGCAAACGTGTCATGCTCAAAAAAATCACACTTAAAACACAATAACACCTGATGGTCTCCTTTAAGCCCTGATTAACCAGCCACAGCTCTCCGTCCTCATTCAGCTTATGGAAGTCTGGAGCGGCAGATCTGACCGACACACAACACAAAGCAACATGAACAACACAATAACAAAAGAAAATGCGGGATGGTTGGGTGAAGGGGGGAGATGTACAAGACAATGTGAATGAGAAAATGCCTAATATGAGATGTCTGTATATCGGTGTGTGTATGCTTTAATTTATTTATTTGATTTATTCGTGAAACTTTCCTCGAAAAGTGGAAATTTTCTATGCATTTTAATCATGCTGATTGATACCAACTGATTTATGTTTCACTGCACCGCTACATGCAGCAGTGGTAGTGTCCTCTCTTGTGTATGTGTAGCCTGCTGTGTACTGTACAGTTCATCTGTGAGTTTGTTCCTGCATTTATTGATATCTGCTGATTGAACTCTGATGTCAGTGTGTGAACAAAGGAGGTCACAAGCAACAAAAGGAGCAACATGAGAGAAACAGGGGAATAAATGTAGTGATGCACAGCACAACTTTTTGGGAAGCTCTGGGGTTAAAATGCAGAGAGATTTGGGTTTAATTATCTAACAATTATGTCTACATAGTCAGTGTTAGCATTAACAGCTGTTTACTTCAGCCCATTGTTGTGTTTACAAGACAAGAGGTTTGAATATGTCCTCTTCATCCTCTCAAACTGGACTGAGGGCAGACTGGATGCTACTGTGACTCACTATTACAAAGTGTTATTATAAGACGGAACAGGGCAGGCCAGGGCTAGCTGGTTAGCATGCTAGCTTCAGTAAGAAGTGATAAAAAATAGAAACAAAACAAGAGTTGACATTGGTGTTGCTTTCCACCGCTGGAGACAGCTGAGTGAAGGAATGAAGTCTGATGCTGAACTTGTGATGTTACTTCTAGACTGGTAAGTAAACAGCTCTTAATGCTAATGTTAGCCATGTAGTGATAGTGAAAATTTACACATAGCACCTTTAAAAACCATGATAATGTATGTGTGAGGTATTTTGAGACCAATGAGATGAGCACAACTGACTACAGAGGAAAGTGGATTTAATAAATGGAACAAATCTTTGAGTGTGTATAAACTTCCTTAAATGTGTGCTGCACACCTCTGCGTTAACAAACATAAAAAAATTCAGTAAGGGGGTCATTTCATGCAGTATTCATGCCAAACTCATTCCATAAAGGTGAGACAGGAGGCCTCCTACAACAGCAAAAAACCTGCTGCACAGTCAGTGTGTGAGAAAGTAATTTTGTGGATCTGTGTGTTAATAAAACTACATCTGACAGTCGTCTCCCTTTAAGCGCAGACATTTCCATGCTTTCATGCCACACTTTTGATAACTACTACACTGTAAATATGGAATACTGCAACATCTCCAAAGACAGACCAGAGCCGTTGGAAGGCACGAAAAAACATACTGGTGGCATTATTAAGAGGTAAACCACAAACTATTTTGATTCTGGTCCTTCAATAAGAGACACTGCTCTTGTTAGCACTATAATGTCAAAATACATGCAACCCTGCAAACCCTGAAACTCGACTCAAAAGCCCAATACACATTCCTTCCTTGCAGTAAATACCAATAAACATAAACCCTCTGTTAGAGCACAATCAGAATCTAAACTATAGCTAGAGCGGTTACATTGTTCATCATGCTGTTAGGGCAGAAAATGCCACACAAAGCTACCGAAGCTTTCATCAGCAGTATGATGTGAAATAAGCCGTTTCAGCTTCAGTAACATCAGTCGCTTCCAACCCTGTTCAGCGACAGCGTGGCCATGCATGCTCTGTTCCATGATGCATAGGCCACGTCTCATCTGTTACCTGAGCCTACTCAGGAGATCATTGACTTCCAGCGGCTTACGCATGAACCTAGGAGATCTGCACAAGACAAAGAAGTGTTCATACACACACACAAACACACACATATACATGCACCACTCAGACAGACATCATATTTACAATGGAACTGGAGCTTAAGATATTAAAATGGACAAACAGAAGTTAAAGGAGTCAGAGCCTGGAGGAGTGTGAATTCAACACTGATGGAAGTAGAGACATGGAGATTAGGAGAAGCACCGGCTGTAATAAAGTACCTGTTGGTGTCTTTGAGGCCTATGTAAGCTTGTTTGAGTTCATCAGCATCCTTCAGCTTAGACACATCCTCAACAAAGACAGACGGCTCAGTCATGGTCTCCTAGAAAAAAGGCGAGAGAAGAGATATTGGTAGAAATTATGACAAGGAAAGAGGGATTAACGAGACAAAATAACAACACATTTCACAGAGAGGCCAGGCTGTTTCAGCTGTCTGTGA
The DNA here is from genome assembly GCA_033238685.1 of Lates japonicus. NCBI lineage: Eukaryota > Metazoa > Chordata > Actinopteri > Centropomidae > Lates > Lates japonicus. Next base: position 2,764,755 of record BRZM01000033.1, on the reverse strand, counting down.
AGCTGCATCATAAACCACATTGTCACCGTGACTGTGGGGATTTTCATACAGGTTAGGCGTATGAATGGAGACAAGCAAGTCAGTGGTTTCATTAGCATGCATCTACACTGCTGTGAGCAGTCAGCGTGTGTGCTGTCCCTGCCAGCATCGGTGTAGCTGCCGGCTACGACTGTCCTTTTACACTGACAATCATCAGCCAGTTGGAGCCTCGGGCTGATACAGTGACAAGCCATCAAATGATGCCTCAGCGTCAGCCGTCTATCTACGGGAAACATCGTTTCACAGCAGTGGCCTCTTTTTCTAGTTCTAAAGAGATGAGAGGTGCTGAGCATCAGTTGATAAGTGACATGGGCTAAATGTCACTTGTGACCAAGGTTTTTAAAGCATTTGAGCAGGTTACATGCAACGGCTGTGTGACAGTTTAATGTAAAGGCAAAGATAATTTTCATTTGCAGTTTTAAAATTACTGTCATGTATTAATAGAAATTCACACCATCCACAGATCTCAACCCGAAACTTGCAGACAGCTTTCATTTTGTGGTAACATCTATCCCTGGGGGGCCATCATACTGAATGTATTACAGGCTGTGTTTACAAGGATGGATGCTAAATGGCTTCTGTAAAATGGCCACTGAGCAGAACTGTCAGACGTTTCACAAAACAAATAATCCATAAATGCATCCAGCCAGACAAAAGGACGAGACAGATGAGGTAATCAAACTACAGCCAGGAGACAACAGAGTCTGCATGGAAAGCCTGTTGAGCAGTAAAATTACTGATCTTGAGTCAGAGCAACAGTTTTTTTCTGTGATTTTCATCACCAGCATAAACAAAAGCTTGTGTTTCACAAGCTTGTGTGCAAATTGTTAATGATATTTTCCATGATTTCATTATGGGGTTCTAAACATGACCAAGTATTCAGATTTAATTCAAAGGAGCAAGTTTTTCCACTCTAGGAAAGGTTAAAGTGAAGGCTCTTAAATATTACAATATGACCTTTCTACAGAATTGAAGAAAGTCCTTTTGTGTCGATAATGAAATATAAGAAGCCATTAAACAACCACATTATATTCAAGTCTTAGGTGTTTTACAGTTTTTTTTTCCCCTAGCAGTGGTGGTATGAGTTGTACTTCCAGAAGAATCAAGAGCAAACTATAGATGTCTCTTTTACATAATATCTCTGTTGTTTCTGCTAGATCAGATTTCTTGCCTAAGGAGGTTTTATATACATGATACACCATGAGGAAGTGTCAGATATTCATGCGTGATGCAGTTTTTCAACTGTACCTTCTCATCCTGTAGGAAAGCATGGATGGAGGAGAGAAGGTGGAGACAGGAGAGTTAGACACACTGAGGGTACAGTGAAAACATTTGCAACACACAGTGTGAACAATTTAAATGTGAATTTTCCCTAAAATCGACATCTAACTAAAGAGAACTCATATTGTTCAAATGCCAGTTAAAAAATGTTGTTTGCCTTTGAGACACACGAGTACAAAGCTAACAAGGAAGTCTCAGATATTAGGATCTTCCTGGGCTACATAAACACACCATTAGTTATTTATTAAACATATTTTTTTTAATCAAAATGTATTAAAACTGATGTTTAGTCCATGAGAGATTTCAGCCAAATTCTTTGGTTACTTTTTTGGTTAACAGACAAACACAGAAGCAGACTCGGGTGAAAACGCACGAATGTACGAAGGTGTATGCAAGCAGCATAATATCCACCAACATGTACTGTGGCTTCACAGTTATGACACCATGTGACAAAAGAGCCTAAATGTTTATTTATATGTGGATAATTACAGGCTGAATACTAATGGCTGACAAGATCAGACCGAGGACATTAAATGCAGTCTTTACCTTGTGGTGCATGGCTTCTTTTTGGCTGACCAGCTGGGAGCGCAGGATCAGCACCTCCTCCTTGCGGACCTCCAGCTCCTCACAGGAGGCGTTGAGCTGATCCAGCAGCACCTTGTAAGCCGGGGAGCCCGGGGCCCCGGCGCCTGTAGCTGCATCACCCAGCAGGCTTTGCCTCATCTCTGCCAGGTCATGTTTCAGCTTCTTGTTCTCAGACTCCAGCTCCTGACGCTGAGAAGTGAAAACACTTAAGAGTTATGGTCACAATAAGAGGGGGAAGATTAGGCATTTTAACGTTTCCTGTCTCTGGAAATCAGTTGAAGAATGTACTTCACCCTACTTTGACTGCTTACCTTGAGGGACTCATATTCCAGCTCTGCCCCACGAGCCTTTTTAAACTCTGCATCATCCTGAAACAAGGAGCAGAACATGATGATGAGGAAACCTGTTGGACTGGGATACAGATCTGAGCCTGAAAAAGTTGTGTTTTTTAATTTAATTATGTCGGAAAAAATGCTGATAGTTCTTTTTACCTATGTGATAACCTATCTATTAACTAATGACATACTTATCTATGTACACAACAATGAAAACTGTAAAAACAAAGTTATTGTTTGTCCTTATGCATGCCTATGGATGTATATAAAGGTGTTAGGAAGTTTTTCAATAGGTAGAATCCTAGTATTACGGTATGTTTACAATACTTTTCTATGGGTTAACACACTACAATGAGGCCTTTAGCTGTTGTATAGTTAGTTGATAAATTGATATATGTCAGATCTCAGAGTGACTGGATGTCAGTACCCTGGCTCTAGCCCGCTGGAACTGCTCTTCTTTGTTTTCCAGCTCGTTGCGCAGCGATTGCTTTTCTTGCTCCAGTTCTGTAAGACGTTTCTGCAGCTTGAGGGTTAGTGAAGTGTCTATTCCTCGTGTCACATCCTGCATGACACGACAAATGTTAGGAGAGCATTTGCCCAGTAAAAAAAGTATTAACATGCCAAAGTTCTAAGTCCACAGCTTAAATTGTGATTAACACCTTGTTTAACCATTTTTGTAACAGTAGAAACCATGTGTCTAGATTTTTCCTTTTTTAAAAATGTGGTTGTATTTAATGCCAACGTTCTTACTTCGGCGGCCCGGGAACCTTCTTCCAATTCGGCGTACTCTGAGTTGTAGGTGTACTCTGATTCGTTGCTGCTGTGGGTGGAATCTGTTCTCCTGTGACCAGGCTTGGAGACGTTCTTCAGATCGGACAGAGAATTGATAATAATAACAATAAATTAAAGTTCTCCCAATTGGATTGAATATCACTAACTATTTGACTTGACTTTGTCTATCTGAAGTAGTAATGAACCAGTTAGTGTAGAACTGTGTATACCTCTCATAAACAGGAACCAGTTGTGTGTGTGTATGTGTTTCTCACCGAGGAAAGAGCCATCTCCTCCTTCAGGTCGTCGTATTTCTCCTCGAGGCGAAGGTGTTCTGTCAGGAGATTCTGGTAGCGAGAGCGCTCCTCGTTCAGATCTGTCTCCAGCTGCTGAGTCTCCTCTGCTATCGCACGGGCCATTTTCTCTGGTGAGGCAAAACATAAAGGAGTAGTGGTTAAAAAAAGAAACATACCGTATGGTTTAGGAGACAGTTAGATATTTCTGCATGACTAAGATGGATGTGTTGCAGTAAGTCAGCGGGAATTGTGTGGTGATGTTTGCGTACCTGTCATCTGCTGACTCTGTTCCTGAATCAACCTGTTCAAGTCGTCCTTCTCCGTCTTCAGCATGCCATTCTGATCCTTCAGCTCCGAGACCATCTAAACACACATGCAAATGACCCTTAAATCACATCTTGTGTAAAGCTGGTGACTGTCTGCATCTTGAATGAGAAATGATCTTAAATCCATTCCACAGAAACTATTGTAAATGTGACTGATCCAGTCCTTTTGCACATCTGTCATCAACACATTACTGTAACTCCCAAGTCTCAAAAGATGCTCAAAACAAGTGCTTCTCATTCAGAAAAACCTTCTGAGATATTTCAAGTAAAGTCCTGTTACTATAGATCTGATTCCTGACCTCCACGGGGAGGAACGCAAGAGAATATAATAATTAATGAAATACACACAAAAAAGCTTGACTGAGGGATTAAAAGGAGAATTTCCATTCGTAGTTCAGTAAATTACTGGGTCCTTGTGCAAACAATGAAGAGGAAGGCTAAAGATAGACAAAGCTAGACAAAAACACAGAGCACACACACACACACGCACAGTTCAGTGGCTACCTCACTAACACGCTACTCTATCTCCTGTGCTCACCTGACCCGGAGCTACTCTGTCCCCTGAGCCCGTGTGCCCTTTTCCCCCTGGTTCGCTCTGGCTCCTAAATTGGGGGGAAACTGTTTTCCTCTGATGCCAATGTCCATATTTATACAATATAGTATTGGGTGATATGCTGTATATTTCCAGGGAACTATGGGAGATTCTAATTATTTGGAGCCATTTCTATTGACTTTGGTTTTAAAATAATGACAGGGTATTTGACAGTCACAGTCTCTGGGAATGAACTGGAAAGCTAAGCTAAGGAGAGAGGACAGGATGCTTAAGGAGACTAGAGAAAAGAAGCCACTCGTTTTAAATTTTCCCTGAAATTCAAAGTCTATTAGGATTATATGTGCAGGCAAACTAGCACATTTACTTGATCTCAGACTAGAGGAAAATGGAGGAGCAGGAGAACAACAGGTAACAGGGCAGGTGTGGATGTGGATCCTGTCTTACTTTCTCCATCTCGTCCCTGTATGTCTGCGCCCAGTCCTCGATGGTCTTCTTCTCCTGCTGCGTGGCACTCAGCTCCTTCCTGAGCCGCTCCAGCTCATCCTGCAGCGACACCACCTGGTTGCTTTTGTTCTTGGCGTCCTCCTCCACCCCACGCAGCCGGCTCAGCTCGCCGCGCATTCGCTCGCTCTCTGTGGAGTAGGAACTCTCCAGACCAATGAGCCTCTCGCTGATTGACCGGTTCTCCTTGTTCTGCACAGATGGCAACACAGAAAAGTCAGTGAAGTCAATAAATAAAGAGACAATAAGCGTATAAAGACGCAGGTCAACATCTCACCTGCTCGTCGATCTTCCTCTGCAGCTGCATGATCTTGTTCTCCATGCCTTTGTTGAGCTTCTTGAAGTGCTCCACTGAGCGAGCCTCGATCTTCAGCTTCTTCAACTCGCGCCTGGCCCTCATCCTGCGAATGCAGCACTGCAGGTAGACGATGGAGTAAAGGCATCGCTTGTACCAGCACCGAGCCAACCAGCCACGAATGTGTTTCTGGATGATCACCGCCTTGTGCTCCCGCAGTAGCTGCAGACAGACACAGAAACAGTAAAGAAGAGAGGCAGAGAGAAATCTGAGCATATGTACTAATGGGGATGTCAATCAGATTCTTTTCAGATTTTACTATATTACTATGTTTTGCAGCGATATGTGTGATGTGTGTCTTACCGCCTGGTACTTCTGCCGGGCCATATAAGCTCTGAGGATTGTCTGCATGACCAGGGCAGCAGCCTGCTTCTGCCTGTAGCGTTTCCTCTCCACGTACATCCTCTGGTACTTCTGGATGATGGTGGCCGCCTGAGTGCGACGCATGAACTTGGCCAGGCTGAGGAGAGCAGAGATATACGTGTCATGATCAGTACTTTATCATTTTAATATTACTCTAAACTTATTTTATTTAACCTTTAATTCAAAGTATAGTGGTCAAAGAGGAGTTAAATGTCTTTGCATGTGATTGTTCTGTTTGTGAAAGGCTGAAGTGAGGGGAATGTCACGTTCAGTTGACTCACCAGCGGGCCTGGTATCCTCTGGTGAACCTCTGGATGGTGATGGCAGCGCTGCGCTTGCGCAGATACTTCTTGCGTGCCAGCCAGCAGCGGATGGTTTTCTGGATGCGGATGCAGGCAGCACGCAACTTGTCCGCCCTCAGCTTCTCCAGATAGGCGACCTGGCCGGCCCTGAAGAAGATCTTGGTCTTACCAAATTGGTATTTATCTTGGTCCTGAGGGAAGACAGGAGCAGGGGTTTGATGGACAAAAATGCACAACCAGACTTGGACTATAAAATGGTTATATTTTAAAAAGAAAAGTGAAAACCCAGACTGTCTGACCTGCACTAGTTTCTCCAAAACATTTTTGCAGGTCAACTTCTTGTCAGGGAGCACGTCCTTCTGCTTCATCAGCACTCTGTAACTACTGAAGAACTCCTGATATGTCCATCTGTAACACACACACACACACACACACACACACACACACACACACACACACACACACACACACACACACACATATGCATTTAGAAAACTGCCACAACTAAAACCAAAGTAAATTCAAAGAGGGGAACAGTTAACTTTGCTGTTTGACCTTCTCTAACGAGGAAAACCACTAACTACCACATAATACAATGCATTTTTTCATGTTAATTTGTAAAATATATTGTGATATACTCCTGTGAGGTGACTCATCCTGACTGAAAATAGAAACCCTAAATTAATATTTGTTCTTTTAACCTTTTTCTAACAGATATTTCAAAAGAATTCCTGTGGGAACAATGATGTATACTTCTGCAGCAAAAACACATCTGTTCTTCTCAAATTCAGAGGTTTTCAGAATCTGTGAATCTGTGTGTTTCTGGGATGTGTCAGTCAGTACCTGGATGGGAAACCTGCAGCAGAGATGCGGATTGTCTCCAGGACACCACAGGCTCTGAGCTGCTGCACTGCACGTTTAGGATCAAACCTGTCAACAAAAAAAGAATCACATTCAATATATGGCCACCATGAATTACACCTGAGCTAAGATGGTGACTAAGCACAATACATGAATCAATAATGGCGACAGTGTTTTAGGAAAGACATCACAAATTCAACATGCATTAATGTAAAATCTAAACTGAGAATATGAAGTCTAAAATGGGAGAAAGACATAATTATCAAATTACACTGCCAAGAATAAGTTTATTTGAAGAGATGTAGATACATAAAACAGACAGGAGACTCACGAGAAGGCCAACTTGAAGTCATTGGGTTTGATGCAGCGGACATAGTGTGGAGTGGTTGCATTCAAAGTCTCCATCAGCATTTGCAGAGAGTTACGAAACTACAAGAGAGAACCATCATCCATAGCATTATAATCAATATTACAACAATTTAATGGCAATAGATGATTAATTGATATTTACCAAAATGAGCTGGATTTGATTTAACTTCTGTAAATATCTACACTGAGTGTGCAGACGTGACAGCATCAGTCTAAAAATACAAAACACTGGAGACATGATCAACCTGGCAGCCGACGGTCTTCTTGTGCTCTTTGCTGCTTTTGTCCCGGCCCTTGTCAGGTTTGATGCTGAGGCGAGTCCGGCCTCCCATCCCGGGGACCTGACCAGTGGGACTGGTTGCCTTCTCTTCGTCCTGGAACAGCTCCACCAGCAGGTCAAACTGGGAACATCACCACGTAGAGTCAGAAACAGAATAGCTGAGGGCAGCGTTGAGACACTGCGGGCAATATAAATTAACAATGACGCATTTCAATCTGGATTAAGAGTTAAAATAAGCTTCAGTGCAACTACTGTAGATCACACATGTATAAAAATGCACTTTCTAACAGTCTCTTCTCATAGCCATGCGTTTGGGTTTTTCTTACTTACTGCGTAGTGCGTATGTGCACAGGCAAAGCAGGATGACAGTTATATTTTGAGCATATTGATATTGATGATTTACATTTTAAATTTATAAAACTCAACAAATAAATCTAGTAAGTTTGACATGAGAGTTATTTAATCTCAACATTTCACACAAATCAGCTCAAAAGCTGTTTGGCAGTTTAAGTAGACGAGTGAGTACATGTTGCTTGATTTCTTAATTAGTGTTTGTTAAACTCATTCACAGTCAGACAGCTGTTACAACGCTATAAAAAGTAGAAATGATGAAAGGTTATGTTTTGCCATATATGACAGTATGCCGTTGCCATATATGACTGCATGGCATTATTTTGCCATGATGTTATGACATAAATAGTATCATGTACCATATATGCCCTTTAATGCATGCTACACATCAGTCCTTCCGCCTGCACAAAGTTTGCGCGGGAATATATCATTACGCTGCAACAGGTCCTCTGCATGCTCAGGCATTGCCATGCCTTCCTCCCTGCCTTCATTATAATAGGATATGGCCACAGCCACAGGCTTTTCATAAACTCTCAGCGTCCTCCCGAAAACATAAAAATACCTCAACCTTGGCTCCCTCGTTTTATGTCCAATCCCTTTGTCCTCCCAAATTACCCTTCGTTATCTGTAACAAGGCACACACACACACACACGACAATCTCCAGTGCTGTAGGTGATAATAACTCAGTGCCAGAAGAGGAGGTTGGATAAAGATAAAAGCTAAAGGAAGGATGCCAAGCGTTGTAAAACTTTCATTTATTCTGCTGAAAGCGAAGGTTGTCAGTGAGACAGAACCAAACATGGACCTTTGAACACAGTAATAACACAAACCTGGCCTTTGAGGAAAATTAAGACAAAAACCCCAAAGTTTAATTAACTTACTCATCAAAAACTGCAGTATACATCTAGTTTGAGCAGTAAAACCAAGGCAGACTAATGACCAACATATAATTTTAATAATGCAGAGAGAATGATGGGATTAGTAATTTTAGTCGTCCAACTCAAAACACTTTGGGGTGCATTTCCTCGATTCCTTTATGTATAATAATATTATATTGATTTGAACTACAAATACTTGTTTTTTCCTGCTGTAGTTTTTGATGTGGTTCCAGGTCACAGGTGCATCATGGGAGACAACATATCAGGCATTCCTTGATACCACCGAGAGTCTTATGTAGATCTGCAGGTCCGTTTGGTGGCGTCGTTTTCTCTCTGTAAGTGGAGCCGATGCGACTTGAACATATAATTGTTGCTTCCTTCAAGATTGACCTTGGTCAGACAACAGCGGCACAGGTAAACGGATTTAGACATCCTCTTTGTCCTGGATGCATCCTTGCAAACCAGACACAGTCAGGGGCAGATAAAACTGCTGCTTCTGGAGGGCTGACATGTTGGGTATTGGGGAATAGATGATGGTGCATCCAAAAAGTTGATGCACAACAATGCAGTAACGCCATCAAATGATGTATGGTGTTCTTTTTCCATTTGTGAGCTATTCGTTGCTTCGTCACAAAATACACAAATGATGGATAACCGGCAGACGCAAACAAAAACTTAATTAGACAAAATTCATGTTAGAGGTCACCACCATTTAAATATTGTTAAAGTCGGCTAGTCTCACGTAACAATTATACATTCAGTGCTGTTGTGTGTCTGTGTGTGTGTATATTAAATGGTGTATTGAAGTTAGAGCAGACAGTATTTCCAGCCTTACAGCTCTGCTCTAGTTTAAGTCTATAAAGAGAACGATCAGTCACTGTAGGCATTTTGAACCGACACACTACATCATAGCCTTTGTGTATGTCTGCGTGTGTGTGTGTGTCTATAATGTGCAGCCAAAACAGCAGCGAGGATTTAAAGGCTTGGGCCTTTTGTTGTAGGTTTTGCACTGATCCTGAACCAAAAGATAAAACACCTTACTTTGCACTTGCACTTGCGCTGCGATATTCGTGGTCGGATCGATCTGACATTTTAGGCCTAATAGCATGTATTTGCGCCAGTGTGTATGAAACTGGATCCTATTACAATCTATAAAGTCGTAGAACCACCATTAAGTTTTCCAGTTGATAATGATCCTTTGAAAATCTTTATTAACAATATATAAAATAAAAAGGGGATTGCTGATATATTTTCAAACTTATATATCTATTTCAGCTTTTTGTCTATCTGTAAACAAACATAAACCTCTTTGTGTCGCCCTGAATCAGCATTTGTTTTCACTGCCTTGAGTCAACAGTGTCTTCACATGGCCAGTGGAGGGTGCTGCTTCCCTAAGCCTTAGGCAGGACTTTTGATCAGAGAACAATGGTTTGTTTTTTTCCTCCACAGACCAGGTGTCACAGCTTCAGAATGCACAGAGGTAACAAAAATATACACTGACAGTTCTTTAACATTTATCTGCACTACTCAATATGGATCTGCTTTTACAGCTTATTATGCACCCTTCTTGTAGATGTATGTGTGTCTGTCATCCTTGCTAGCCTTCAGCACATTGATCTGTTCTTCATTCACAGTGTCCTTGTTCTTCTCAGAAAACCTTCACACTGGTACTCGACCTGCTCACCAACAACAACAACAACAGAGCTGGTTGTGTTACAACCACAATATATTATTGTATTAACTTTGCTTGCTTGTTACTGAAACTCTAAAAATCTTTCTAAAATACCAACCATTAATTTCCACATTTGGCAGGATGTTGTGATTTTTTATAGATTTCCCTCAAAAAGGCACAAACATGCTGGCTCTGTATTCATCACACTGACCCTCATTATTTAAGCCTAATCATGGACTTTGCTCCTATGTTTAAAACAACATACGTGATTTCATACTGGTTTTAAGTCAAATTCAGGCATTGATCACAGCTCACAGGCAGCGGGTCACAGGGTGGTTATATACAGCCCAAACTCCTGATGCTAGTTTCATAATATACTAAACAACACTGCAAACATTTGGTCAAATGTTTCGAGGATCCCATTTTAATATCAGGGGACCTCATGGGACAGCCTACATTAGTCCCTTGGCCCGTTTATCTGTAACCTTATAGTGAGGATCTAAAATAGACATAGAAAACTGGTGTACGATATGAAATCTATTGCACTAAAGTGAATTACATCAGCTGCGCAGAGGCACTCTAAACGCACTTGATGGCAAAGTACCTTCCCCTGTATAGAAACAGTGAACAATAAAAAAGGTCTAATGTCCTCCATATAAAAATACCCACCAGCACTGCAGCAGACACACCAGCCAATCTGTTCTCAAATGTTGTCAATGTAGCTAAAAGATCCCTTAGCAACACAATGCACTGGTCCTTCAAACCCAAAACCTGCCCTGTCCTTTTAATGATGAGGAACAAAATCTGAATTTCAAAATACCAAACTAAGGAACAAAAATATTTCGTACAGAATGATTAACTTGATGTACCTCTTGAAACAAACAGTTGAAATCACCTTATCAGCAATATGGATGATGAAAGTAGCCCAGTTGGACATCGTGGCTTCTCAAAGGAGCAGGTCTTCAGGTGGGTGTTTGCAGTTTCTGAGCCCAAGATCATCTGTGCCTTTAGGGTGTTGTTAATTCGGATACGATCTGACTTATTTAGGCCTAATAGCATGTGCATGTTTGCGCCAATGTGTGTAGAGAAACTGGATCCCCCTGTACAATCTATAAAGTCGTAGAACCTACATTAAGTTTTCCAGTTGATAATGATCCTTTGAAAAAATCTTTGGTAACATAATTAACACTAAAATAAAAGAGGTTATGATATATTTTCAAACTTATATGTCTGTTCAGCTTTTGTCTGTTATCTGTAAACAAAGCATAAACCTCACTGACAATAAACGCCCTGAATCCAGCATTTGTTTTCACTGCGCGAGTCAACAGTGTCTTCACATGGCCAGTGGAGGGTGCTGCTTCCCTAAGCCTTTAGGCAGGACTTTTGATCAGAGAACAATGGTTTGTTTTTCCTCACAAAGACCAGGTGTCACAGCTTCAGGCTTCTTTTGAAGGTAACAAAAAAATATACACACAGTGGATGCTTTACAACACATTTATCTGCACTGCCTCAATAGGATCTGCTTTTGACTTATTGTATGCACTGTTATGTACAGTAGATGTATGTGTGTCTGTGCGCTTCACCTTGCTAGCCTTCAGCACATTGATCTGTTCTTCATTCACAGTGTCCTTGTTCTTCTCCAGGAAACCTTCACACTGGTACTCGACCTGCTCACCAACAACAACAACAACAGAGCACAGTTTGTGTTACAACCACAATATATTATTGTTAACTTTGCTTGCTTGTTACTGAAACTCTAAAAATCTTTCTCTAAAAATGCCAACCTTAAATGATTTCCACATGACTGGCAGGATGTTGTGATTTTTATAGATTTCCCTCAAAAGGGCACAAACATGCTGGCTCTGTATTCATCACACTGACCCTCATTATTTAAGCCTAATCATGGACATAACCTATGTTTAAACAACATGACGATTTCATCTACTGGTTTTTAAGTCAAATTCAGGCGACCAGTCACAGCTCACAGGCAAACGGGTCTGCAGGGTAGGTTATATACAGCCCAAACTCCTGATGCTAGTTTCTTTTATTATACCTAAGCTCAAACACTGCAAACATTTGGTCAGAAATGTTTCCAAGGGATCCCATTTTAATATCAGGGGACCTCATGGGACAGCCTACATTAGTCCTTGACCCGTTTATCTGTAACCTTATAGTGAGGATCTAAAATAGACATGAAAAAAGCCCGTCGTGATACCTCATTACATGATATGAAATCTATTGCACTAAAGTGAATTACATCAGCACACGCAGAGGCACTCTAAACACTTGATGGCAAAAGTGCCTTCCTGTATGAAAACAGTGAACAATAAAAAAAGGTCTAATGTCCTCCAGCTATCCTAAAAATATCCCACACCAGCACTGCAGCAGACACCGCAGCCAATCTGTTCTCAAATGTTGTCAATGTAGCTAAAAGATCCACTGTAACACAATGCACTGGTCCTTCAAACCAAAACCTGCCCTGTCATTACTTTTCAGCTGAGTAAGGAACAAAATCTGAATTTCAAAATACCAAACTAAGGAACAAAATGACTCGTACAGAATGATTAACGATGTGCACATAAAACAAACAGTTGAGGCTCACCTTGTCAGCAAAATGCTGGATGATGAAGGCGCGGTTGGACATGCGTGGCTTCTCAAAGAGGGAGCAGGTCTTCAGGTGGGTGTTGTACAGTTTCTGAGCCCAAGAATCATCTGTACCTTTAGGCATCTGGCAGACAAAGGGAGAGGACACAGAAGAAACAATCAGGAAAACATGGAGAGTAAACCAATCTGCTCATAGTTACACTGGGTGACCAGTAAAACAGAAACCCCTGTACAACAAAACGTACTGTTTTCAGTCAGACTGTATTTATTGCTGTTATTAGATTGTATTGCATTAAATTGTTTTGCTATTCTCTTCTCCCTAAATGCATACTGCCTTTTTTCTTTCCTTGCCAGCAAGAACATTTCTGTGCAATAATGTTGGCAATGCGGCCCACCTCAAATGTCAACAGTCTATAAAATGACCTTGTCGTGGTTACGGGCCACAGAGAGATTAGTTTGTGTTGTTAGTGATCTGGCTGAGCTATGAAAGTGTGTAGATGGTACAGATATGAGCACTCTGCATTAGACACAGTTGACGTGTCTAATGTGACATTAACTGTGATATTTTATATACATTCAACTGACACTAAACTCAACATTAACGTCAGTTCTGAAAGCTATGTCAAGTTTTAACACACAAAAATAAAAACAATCAAACTGAATTATTCTCAGAATTACAGCTCAAGGTGTTCAATATTTAATAACCATCTTAGTGACAAGTTGATGAAAAATAATCTGAAAACATGAAACACAATGAGCATGAATAGAACCTTGTGCCTGCCTCGAATTCAGTTTCACTGCATTAAGTGGACAGAGAGAACAAAGAGAAGCTGCCGTTTAATTGTTGTGACTGTGGTCAATGTTTCACTCTGCGTTTCCTTCCTGCAGGTAAACTCTGATGTGAAATATACATGTAGGTGTTGGAGACTCGGGTCGAGTGTCTGTAAAATGTAAAGCACAATGTGGGTGTGAATAGAAAAAATGTTCTCACTGAGATGTTCAACCACAGCCCACAAGCCTCTCGTCAATGTGCAGCATGGACTCTTACTTTTCCTGCTTGTTCCACCAACAGTATTGATAAGTCTTATGTAATGCAGATGCCAAAGCAGACTCCTTTTAAAAGATATATTAAAGAATCAAAGATTTAAAGAGGGGCAGAGCTCTAAAAAAGATCTGAACAGTAAACTGCATCAAATAAAAGGAAACTGTGATGTGTTGGAGACAATGCTCTCAGCGCTGTAAGCACTAAATATAATTCAAAAGACTAAATCAAGGTACTTTGCACTCCTCGTCCAACAGGTCCAGGATTCCCATCTTGGCTTCTATGAGGTTAATGCAGGGCTGATTGTCGTAGAAGTCAATCAGAGTCCAGGGGATCTGCTCCTTCATGTACTCCTCCTGCTCCAGTTTGAACACATGCTGTGCACAGAGACCCGTACAGTTGGAAATTAAGCTGCATACTTGCAATAAATATGTAACATTTCATATCTGTTAATATAATGTGTAATCCAACAGGAAAACACATGTGGCTCACCATGTTGAATTGTTGCTGCAGTTTCTCGTTGGCGTAGTTGATACAGAACTGCTCAAAGCTGTTGATCTCAAACGTCTCAAACCTTGTGAGGAAGAACAGTGGAATTGACAAACTTGTTAACATCTTTTACGAGGCTAAGTTGTTTAGTTAATACATCAAATTTAGACTAAGGCAAAAGATTTCTGTTGTCATTGGTGAAATTTACTTCATGGCTGTATTTAACCTTGGCGTAAAATATAAAGTCTGGTAATTAAGTCGCACAAGTCTGACAAATGAGTGACATTCAAAAGCTCTGATTGGTTCGTTATCCCTCTGAAACCAGTCAGACACAGACACGCGTACCCATAAATGTCGAGGACCCCAATGAAAGAATGCTGTTTGACATTGGTGATCAGAGCCTTGTTGACATGCTCCACGATCCAGTTGAAGAGCTTGGCGTAGATATGTTTGGACAGGGCGTCACGGGCGTTGGTAGCCTGGAGACGAGGGAGGGGCTTGATATACGTCTCTGTGGCCGTCTTCAGCTTCCTGTGGCACAGCCACTGAGCCATGTCCTGGTAGGTCACGCCCACCAGGTCGCAGAACGCCGTCAGGTGGCGATTGTTGGGCTAAAGAAAAAGAGGAGATTTAAGTCATTACCAGGAGAAACCCAGCCAGACGCCAGCTAAGAAAAGGTGGATTTTCTCATTGGACTCATTGACAAAACACTGTTGTCCCCTCATAAGGTTGAGGTTGATGCTACAAAATAAATAAGTGGTGCAAATAAGCAGCATAGAATTACAGCACTGACATCTTATTTCTTCACTTGAAAAAACTCTTACTTCTGTATTTCTGTCTCTTACAGACGACCACGAACACTCCTTAAAGATGCACTCTATCTCTGCAGTGAATGTGGTAATGTGATCAATACGAGTGAGTTCATAATGTTGCCATATGGGAGTCCTTTCATACGTAGATCAACTAACACATTCACAATGAATCTATGAAGTACTGTAAGTGTTTTCAGACTGCCTTAAATATTAAAAGCCATCATATTCATGATAACTGCTAATTTAAGTCTCTTAACCACAGAGAATTTAATATTATGCCTTTCTGGTGTCAAGCTTTTTAAAAGCAAAACTGTGGAGCACATTTGACCATGTACACATTTCAGCTGAGTGCTGTTTAAGACAGAGATAAAAAGGACTAGACAGGACGTGAATGCAGCACTTTTCCATACTATTTCTAAACATATTTTAATTCAGTCTGTGTATAGGTTTGTTTGAGGAGTGGTATTTTGTGTAAAAATGGGATGGCTAACATTCATCACTAAGATCATGTCATAGGACGACAGCTAAAGTCAAATAAGGACAAACTGAACAATAATGCAACCGGGAACATGAGAACAGAAAAGACAAGCTCAAATAAAAACTAACCATGTCTAAACAAAATGCACATGACCACAGATGGACAATTGTAAATATTATGCAAAAATATTATGCAACTGTCTCACTGACAGTCAGTACTGATTGATAAATGTTATCCTCACAGGAATGAGACTGCTGTCTGAATCTCTGTCCTTTATTTCCACGTTTCCCAGATGAAGAATAGCAGCCAAGACCTGGAACAACCCCATCTGATAGGACTCATTGATACCTGCAGAGGACAAGCACAGACAGACACACAGGTTACTGGTAAGAATGTCTGAGTGACTTACATTCAGTGTTGTAACTCCAGTCTTAACTCCTGCTGTAAATCCATCTTTAATCCTTTGTTCATAGCCTAAAATGATCCACACATTCAACTCTAAACCTGTCTGGTGCTATTTCATTTATCTTACTGTTTCGCACAAAACATCAGTTAGTGCATCCAGCAGCTTGATGCGTTCTCACGGACATGCATTAGACTCATAGGATATTCATACATCTTCCACACAGATGTTTATATTTTTTACACACGAGTGTATGTGTGTTACCGAGCAATGTGAAGGCATTGCGAGTGGTGCACAGCTCCTTGGTGTCGTCCACACCGTCGATAACGGGGCTGCGGCCCTGCCTCGTGTACAGGAAGTCGTTTGCACTACCTGAGTGGAGAGATGGAGAAAGTGAATGAATTCAGAAAATGTGCAGTATGTGCAGTTTTACCTTGTGGTAACTTGGCACTCTCCTTTATAATGCAGAACTGAATGAGAAAGTAACACAAATATGATTTAAGACATCATAAGATACTTTTTGTCTATTAAAACCATTCACTGGGACAACTTAGCAATGTTTTTTTAACATTACCAGTGACTATGGTTGCCTTGCCAGTAACCATAGCAACAACTGTGATTTGCTAGTGATTGCTAGTGCTAGTGATTTGATCTGCTGTGGTAAAAGGACCAGAAGAATCACCAAAAGATGTTCATAGTCAGATGGTTTCCTAATAGAGAAAATAACAGTTTCTGCTGAGGTGAAGTTGTTTTAACTCATTGTTTATCATCGCTTACTTTAAATTGAGAGGAAATGGTCTCTGTTAGTACAATAGCACCACAAGGATACACAGTCATGTTTGACAAATCGGACTCTCACAGGCTGACTCACTTACAGACAAGTGAATTCTGAAAGCAGCCAACTTTCACTCTGAGACACTGTCACAGACACAGAGACACCATATCAGGAGTCTGCAGATGGCTCTAAGTAAAAAGTCAAATCAGCAACAATGATGTCAGCTCAACTTTACCACAATCAGTTTCTTCATACTCACTCCACACTGAATTGAGGCATGGCCTGTTGCCTGGCAACAAGAGGCACTGACATGGCTGTGACAACCACTCTATTTACTGAGCCAGGAAGTCAGCAGGAAAGGAAAGACAGCAGCTGTGTTTGTGTGTGTGTGCGTGTGTGCATGGGCCAAATGAGTTGCTGTAAGTGACAGTGCCAGCAGTGTGTGCGTGCATGTGTTTGTGCATCCCATGACTAGGATGAGCAGGTGCAGGTCCACAGTGGGAGCACTCAGTATGAGAGCCTGTTCATCCACTGAGTCAATGAGTTTGCTGCTTCTAAACTGATCTGATACATGGCAGCCCTCTTCAAAAACCTCACTGCAGTTAATAAAAAATGTTTTTTTGGAGATGTGGCAGGGGGACGGGGGTGGGGTTCATCTTTTTTTATACCCTGATTCTATCTTGGGCCCACAGCAGGATCATCTCCAGTTGGTGTTGCAGTTTAAATATGACTGTTACATAAATCAGGAAATAATGGCAATTAAACTTTAATTATGCTTTGCTCTCAGCCAGTCACTGAGATGATGGATTTTCAGTGTTGTGGCTGTTTTCCTGCTGTGGAGAGCCACTGCAGCTTAACTGATGCAAAAAAGCAACATGTTCATATTCAGTTCTAACTCTCTCTGACGTTTTCTTTGAGGCTTGTTTGTATGAGTATTCCAAGTCGGATTCGCCAGACCCTCACTGCTGCACAAACAAGCTGTAAATCACTAGTTTCAGTCTGATGAATGGCACCGGTTCATGAGTGGGTGCATGTTCCTGAGATTTAATGATTGGCATAATCGACACCCTTTTGCTAAATAAGCCTGTTCTGTTCCATTTGTGGGAAAGTTTCCTTCACAAAACTATAACCCTAGAGAAAAAACATTTTCACTCTGCAAAGTCCAACTGTCAGAAATCCGCAGACAGAATAAAACACATTGATTTTATTTTTAGTTCATTTTAGTTGTTTAATTTGATTTCAGTTGATTTCAGCAACATACTTGAGATACACATTCATTCAGATGAGGGCTTTATAATTATGAAGTCAGCCAAGTGTTTTTGCCCTGTAGCAACATTAAGACTCTACATTAGGGATAGACTGATTATTGATGTTTATCGGCGCCGATATTCAGCATTTTGACGCATATCGGCATCGGCCTTTTTTTTTAAAAATCTGACGGCCGATAAGAGATCAGTTTAAAACTGGGTTATTTTGGCTCTGATGCAGCCGCGCCTCTCTGTCTGCAGTCACTACTTTATCTCCAGCATTGTCCCACCCACAGCACCATCTGATTGGTTACACGCAGAGCCAGGTCACAGCCAATCAGCAGTGAAAGCTGTGCATGCACAGTGCTCACACACACGGCGGAGAGGAGAAAAAGTTTTGCCGGGTGGAGAAGCTCCGGAGAGCAGATATATGTTTCTTTATTTACTGTAGAAAACTTTAGGGAGCTATTTATTTGTTTAAGTTTTCATTTAACTTAATAAGACATGCTGCTGAGCCTGGGAGCTCCCTGCACTTTTTGTTAGAATTTTAAAACAAAGATGTCTATTGTCTAAGATAAAAAAAAAAACCTTTAACATGTTGCAAATCTGAAAAGCTGTTTAATAAACATATGCTGAAAGGCATTTAAACAAAGTGTTAGAGTTTGTATTATTCAAAATTTTGACGCCAATATTTTCACTTTTACTGCAAATGAATATCGGCTCCAAATATCGGTTATCGGCCTCCTTGACTACTAATAATCGGTATCGGCCCTGAAAAAACCATATCAGTCTATCTCTACTGTACATGACTTTTATGACAAGCCTGGAGCCTAATTTATCACTTCTGATGAAGCTGTTCTCCGTGTTGCACAAAAGCGAGCAGATTTGAGGCCACTGTTTTTGTAATTGCTTGTAGTGTGAATGCACAGTTAAAGCAAATGATCAGCTGTGGTCAGTGTGTGTGTGTGTGTGTGTGTGTGCATGCACATAGGTGCATGAGACTTACTCAGTTTCAGAGTCTTGAACTCAGGCAGATGGGATGATGCACAGAGCTGATAGAAGATATGATAATTCCTCTCCTCATCCGCCTGAAAGAAAGCATGACAAGCATATACTGTGAGGGAAATGCTACACATACACCTGTAGCACGTTCAGTTTATTCAAATACATCGCGTAAATGTTACTGATCAGTCCTACACATATTTGGTCCTAATCACCACATTCATGCAGGGAAAGTTAACTGTGTCTGCTTGTTTCTTTACAATCATATCTGCATCACAGTTTGACAGTTTAACATCTGGAAGCTCAACTGAAGCAGTTGGCAACTCAATGCTTTGCTCACGGGCATGTCAACAGATGTTACTGAGGCAGATGTGAATGTTACATGTTTATTTTACCACACTCACATTTGCCCGGGCACACAGAGAATATGTGACGCACCCGTTTTCCACTCATGACAGGGTACCTGATGAATCATATTGTAAATAGGTATCAATATTGTAACTGGCCAATTTCTGATGAAAATATATAACTTGCATATTAAAAGGGTGCACTGTGAGGGTGCTGTAAAGCCAGAAACAAAATGTAAAGGCCTCAAGATTTCAAGTCTGTCACCTGTGTCCTACATTGGTGCTACTACACCCAAACGCAGAATGCAAACACACACACACACATCCAGCTCTCAACGCAGACAAATGCACGCACTGCACTACTCGCACAGACATACACACATGCAAAGAACTTCACTTCTAAAGGTATAGAGTTTGCAAGATGATTGAAGAACTGAGCAAACCACCCTGTGACTTTTAAAAACCTGTACAGACAAGGCCTGCAGGAGTGAATGTGTGCATGTGTGTGTGTAGGCTGACAGATGTCAGTGGTCCAACAACACTGAGGTTGTTTTTCTCATATTTGACATTACATAAGGGGAGACAAGAGCAAATTGAATTAAAGGAGTTAAAAGAGGATTACAAATTCTGGGAGGCATGTGTGGTATGCAGCAGTGTGTGTTATCCATTAAACTGACATTTACAGGTGTTTGTTTTGTATAGAATCATTCATCACATATAAATCTATCATATATACAAATGAGGAATGTTATTTTTAAACCGGGCAAACTGTCCTTTAACCTGATTCTGCACATTAAGCTCAATCATAAAACTTAGAATGACGGCAAGATAAAAATATCCTGTGTACCTCATCTTTTATCTTGTTAAAGTATTATTTGGGACATGCTCAAGTCTATGAGTACAAAACACTCCACGCCACACCCACACCTCCACAAATCAATACAGGATTTAGACTCTGGGTGTTATAATCTTATACGAAGGGAGGATTTTCACTACTGAGTCATTCAAATACTATGGTCAGGCAATACACACAATGTTTTACTATTACAGAAAATGCCTAAATGTCATCTTGTTGATGAAGACTTAAACAACTGAACCATGATTGAGCAGAGTCTGGGAACTGACAACACCTACAGCTTTAGCTTTACGTATAAATCACATGACATTTCATTGAGTAGAGAGAGAAAGACCTCACAGAGGCCGCAGAAAGAGAAACTGTTATTCTGGTCTGCCTCATCACTGACTTGAATCAAGGACATCATACCTCTACTCCCTCTTTCAGTCTGTCTGAACTTCGCTTTAATATCAAGAAGAGTGCTGGTATGAAATGATGGGAACTACAGCCTAGAGAACAAAACGAATGACGAGAAATAAAAGCCAGTGAAAGTCTTTGTCATGTTGATATCCCAATACCTGTAACTTTTTAAATATATATCTATTTGCACCTGTGAGTATCGAGTCCACTGGAAAGTATTTGAAAGAGTTCACGTTTTTCTCTCGAAGCTGCGCCTCCCAACCAAGCTCTGTCCTAATTTTTTTCCTTCTATAATCCTCCTGTCTCCACTCCTGCAGGAACACCAAAACAGTGTGATCAGTGTGGTTAGGTAGTGTGCACTGTATTTAGGTTCGCTACTGAGTGACAGTTAAGAAAGAAGACATCTGTCTAAAGAACAAAATCAATAAAAACACAAAAGACAATTTATATCTATTACTTATATCTTATATGATAGAAGGAATAATAATCAGGAATAAGTATACAAGGAATTAAAATACAACTTATTTCTATGGGAATGTGGTGAAAAATTGTGTGTGGGAAAGAGGGAGGAGAGAGTGACTATAAAGGAGTCCAATACTTGTTATGACGTATAAATACAGAAATAATAATCATCACTAAAGTTATACAGTATATATTTATTATATATGCTGCTTAAAAACACTAGGTCTGAAAGTGAGGCGGCAGAATTGCAATGATATTTCTAAAGAATGATATCCAGAGCAAGGAGAGAGAGATTGGTCAGATATGGTGACGTTGGGATTGTGAACAGATTTGACATGGGAGTGGAAGTGATTTGAGTGAATAGAGCTCATAACTCATAGAGGAATGAGGCAGAACATGAGGAGATCTTCCATTGAACCGCCAAAGTTTACAAGATAGAGAGATGACAGAGTACATCTCATGTGTGTGCTGAGTTAGATCAACAGCTACCAAAAGGGGAGACCTCACAAACAGCACAGCATGATCAAACCACAGGTCACAACTCACATCTGTTCGACAAAAAGCACTACAGCTAGTCAGGTCAAAACATCCCTTAATAGAGAGACATTTTTCTCAATGATGAAGGATTAAATAAAAACAGTGAATATTTTAATTCAAGACATCAGAATAGGCAGTAATTAACACCGATACATTGCACAATCAGTCCATCATTAGTTCAATTATCTGCTTAGAAAGCATGTAGAAATACGTACAAAATCAACAGCTTCTGTCACTTCCAGGTGTAAAGACAGCATATTTTTGCAACGTTTGACCATCAGGTATCAACAGCCTGAATTTTGGAGAAAAGTGTATAAATGTTGCACAAGTTATCAAAATATTCAAGGCATCTATATAAGCTGTGAAGACAAACATGGAGTCTTGAAAGAATATTTCACTGAGGTAAATGTCACAGCTTACGAAGAGCTGAGACAGAATAAAAATGGAAAATTGTATGCTAAGAGGTTACATTATTTCAATCATAGGAGAACATAGCTCATGGCTGCCTCTCCTTCTCTCCTTATTCCACCATTTCGTTAGTCGTTACACCTTTTTGGTCCCCGCAGGAGACCGTCCTAGCAGCCAGACTCCTAGCAACAGAGAGGGAGAGAGATGGAGAGGAGGAGAGGGAGAGAGACATAGAGGGAGCAAGGGAGGAGGAGGAGGCTAAAACAGCAACAGGAGTTTTTGAGGCATCAGACCACAGAGACATCACTGCGCTACTGAGCACACTTCCTGATCCTGATAATCATTCTTTCACACACACACACCCCTTCACTTGTTTCACATCACTAGGTGTCAAGCTCAATTATCTTGAATTAGTTAATGCTGAAATATGCTGCCAATCAGCACATTTCTTTTCTGTCTCTTTCATCTTAGACCAAAACACAACTACGGTTTTACAGAGGTGTGTGTGTATGAGTGTGTGTGTGCAATTGAGAATGGGAGAGAAAGACAGCAATACAATGTAAGCTGCAGAGGCAATGAATCATATTTGACCCACAATTTCTGCTGAGAAAAACAGAGGAGAAATGAAGGAGAAACTCCACACACACACAATTTCCGACATTTACATGCTTCAAGGACATCATCCTCCACCATGAAACCCAAGCTGGGAGAGAGGAGAGTCTAGAAGCTGGAGAGAAAAATGTGATGAGTCAGAGGACAGCGACTGTCTGCCTAACAGAGGGATGGATGATGGTCAGGCCGGTGTGTTATGAATGACATCATGTGTGACATCAGATATCACATGACTACAATGTCTCTCTATCGAGCTCGCCCCACATATGCTGCACGCATGAGTGCACACACACTGCCACTCGGCCTGTGAACTCAAGCAGCCAATGAGAGGCTCAATTTTATTTACAGGTCACAAGTAATTTATTGTTTTATTTTTCTTTATCAGGACACTGGGCATGGTCGCACTGATGCAAGGGTCACATGATGTCTATGTGGTGAGTTTGTGTTGATGGCAGGGTACAAGAGGACACGGAGATAAAACTTAAACCAAAACTAGAAACTAGCAGTTGTATTGAGTTAAATAGATCACTATTACAATAAGGAGAGAACAATGCAACACATTCGTCAGCTTCAATCTGCACCCAGTCAGTAACAGATGCTCTCATTTGAAATAAATGGTGATAAACTCAATGTATTCAGTGTGATCCCACCCTGACTATACAACTAATTGCTTTCATTTCATTGCAGGAGCAGGCAATGGAGATCCAGTCAAGTGACTTCTGATCTGGTTATCACACTAGATTAAAGGGGTACTCTAGCAATTCAGAATCAGACTGCATTAAGGTTGAGGGATTTACATAGGACAGATTTTAAAAAGAATTTGAAGCAGCAGAGGCAGAGATATTCTAACTTTTAGTCCCTACATGGGTCAAGCTCCAAAAACCCTGGATCCAACATTTATACATACAATTGTATACATACAATACAACTAATATTATTTTCATGACTGATGAATCGGCTGGTTATTATCAAAAACATTAGTTTATTAATTTTCTGTTGATTGACCAATCAATTAATCCACTAATCGTTGCAGCTCTAAATGCAACTCAGTCTTTTGTTAAACCCCCCTGTGTCCGTTAAATGCCTGTTAAACGTTAAATGTTAAATGTCTCTAAAACTCAACACCCCAAGTTTGCACCACAGACTTTCTGTTACAAATTTATGGCCTCCAAGCCCATGCTGAGATAACACCGATGACATCACCATGACCTCATCAGGGTTATTTTCTCAGACTTTACAGAGCCCCAGACGACATTATAGATCTGTTTTTATAGGCGGTCTCCTCATGACGACTAAACTGAGCATGTAAAATTGATGAGTGCCCCTTTAATGTGGACAGATCAAAGGGCTGAACCACTGAGATTAAAATCATTTTAAGAGTTAGTGTGACGGCAGTAAAAATAAAATTATTACATCAGCGCTGTTGGCATCTTATCAGCATATCTGAATTCAAAAAGCACTTTAAAACAAGTGTTGTTTAAGACTGAAGCTGCTGACATGCTGCACCATGTTTCTAGTACACTAACACCTCTTGTCCTTGGATTACTAAAATAAACTGTCACAGACTATTCAGGTTATAAGGGATTTCCAAAGATAACTATTGTAGTATTTATCATTTCTACAATAAATATGTATTATACTGATCATACACTGATATTGCAACATTGGTGCTCAAGTAGTAATGTTCTGACACATCAACTGTTTAATTATGTCAATTCTTTCATATTATAGTAATTACCAGAATTCATAAATTAACCAAATATAGCAACAGACAGTGAGTGGCCACTTCAAATAAGAGAAACCAATGTTATCAATAATGATCTGTACATATAGTCTACTCTTTCCCTCACAGTGGTCGTCAGCAGGTCAGTTCACAGCAGGTAAAGGCTGCTCTTGGCGGTACGAGGCTGGGCTGGTGCTGATCCTGGTTTAACTGAGACAAAGGATCAGGACCTGATTAGGCTAACTCGGGGTTTAACACCGGCTAATCCTATTCAAGTCAACTACACCACGATTTCATTACATTCACATATGGCTACAGGTTACCACTGCTGCAACTGCTGCTAACACAACGACAAAAACTCCTACTTGTCTGATTCTGGTCCTGAGCCACAGACAGGAACACAACTTACAAATGTAAGCAAGCATCCAAAAGGAGAAGAAGAGAAACAATAGGTAAAGATGTGTTTGCATTCATCAAGATGCAAGTTTAAACTGATTCCATCCAAAAGTGCGTGCCACAACATGGAGCTAAAAGGATAGTTTGTGATGTCTGAATCTCCGCTCTTGATTGTACTGCAATGCCTCTGGGTGTCAGATCATTCCTGCTACTGAAGGACGTTGGATGAGTGAGGTTTGGAGGTCACAGAGATCTGGGCAT
This sequence comes from Lates japonicus, assembly GCA_033238685.1. NCBI lineage: Eukaryota > Metazoa > Chordata > Actinopteri > Centropomidae > Lates > Lates japonicus. The sequence continues at coordinate 2,739,783 of BRZM01000033.1, read as the reverse complement.
TGGAAAAGTGTGTGTGCACAGTGTACTGTATGTGCATGTACCGTATGTGTGTGTGTGTGTGTGTGTGTGTGTGTGTGTGTGTGTGTGTGTGTTGGGGGTATATGGCTGTGACTGCAGGGCGGGGCATCAAGGAGAAGTGTTTACAAATCTGCACAAAGTCAGCAGCAGATTAGACAGACTTCACCCTGCTAATACTGAGCTCTGAGCTTTCACTCTTGGCCTGGAGTCAAACCTGGCCTGCTGTGACTTCTCCGAACCTCCACGGTGTTTTCTACTACTTATCAAACTGTAGACTGCCTAAATAAATTCTTATCAGGCCACTTCCATGGAAATCAGTTTGAATTGACCTTTAAATGTATGTAGTTTCTGCACTGCTTCACACATTGCATTAGAAAAATCTCTTGTTATGACTACAGAAATCAAAGTGGGTCAAATAGGTGTCATCACAGCCTATACGTTTTCCATGTAGCTGAACTCTCTGCAAGTAATGCTCCTCTGTTGTGAAGAAGTGACAAGGTAAGTGAGTGAAGTAATGTTCTTTTAACTGTACAGAAGAAGGAAAGGAATTTAGACAAGGGCACATAATAAAAGTGAATCAAGTGGAAATTGATTCAAATTGATTCAAATTGTAAAACATTTAAAAATATAATACAGACTGGTAGAGACAACTATCTAGACAGCTGCAGTGGAATGTGAAAACTGTTTTGCCCAAAGCCTGAAGCCATCAATGGAGTCCCAGACTGCAGAAGCCTCGTCACATGATGCCACTCATGTGAGAATCTGCTGTTTTTCTGCTCAGCTGGGCAGACGCAGCATGACGCTGAGGTTTGGAGACCTCAGCGCTGGTGGAGGGTTCGGTGGTCTCACTACAAGCAGTGGTGTTCCCTAACCAGGCTCCTGGCACAACTGGCGTGCCAAGTGATTGCCAGAGATCAGAGACTCTTACTGAGAAACTGTGATGCTGCCCTGCACTTAATCACATTAGTGGAGTCACAGCTGACTCCTTCACTTGTGTACAGAGAATGGGAGAAAGGGATGACGGCTCGTAGTTGAGCTCTTGACTTTATAGCAGACAACAGGGCTAAATCTTGATATCAGACACTATGAGAGACACCATGCTCAAATGTCCGCTCCAATGCTGCAACTCTAGTACACCAAAAACACGCTACAGCAAACCTGAGGAATGACATTTACATAATCTGTGAGTCTACAGTACAAAATATCATTCAATAGTAAAGCATACTGCTTCTCCAGCCCTGTATTTACATGTACAGGTGTGAAACTTTCTGTGATTGAATTTTGACAATCTGATACAAAGATTCTGTTGTTATTCTCACTGAGGCTAAAATCAGATTTGTTGCTAATCTATAGTTCTTACCATGTTGCTGACTTCAGTGACTTAACTATTTTCTAAAGAGGTGAATCCAGAGGAAGGGTGTGTCAGGACTGGGGCTCCATGTTCACCCCACAAGAGAGACACGGCATCAAAGTCAAGACCAAAACTTAAAGATCACTCATCAAGGAACTGCATATAAGCTATAAAAAAAAGGCAGCAGCTCCTCCTTCAACACATCAGCCGATTTAATTTAATTCCTCTTCAAAGAATTTCACATATCTACTATGTATCTACTTAATCAATGAACAGAGGGATGGGGTGGAAATTAAAAACTTAAAAAGAAGCCAAAACTTACTTGGACAAACATATACTCCAACTCCCGGTTCATCTTGTCTCTTTATCAAGCCTCTAGCTCATGCTGTGAGTCTGCTGGTTTTTCTGGATGCCTCCAGCCGTGCAACACCGCAAGACCAGACGCTAACTGATCGAATGCTGAGCTCCAGAACCCACTGGTGGATGAAACCTTCTCATTGTGCCTGCAGACACAAGCACACTGACGTTCCCCAAAGTTCCTCACCCTATGACAGATGACTGGCCATCCCTGCTGTCTATCACGCATCCCGGGCTTCCTTCCTCGATCACATGAGTTGTGAGGCAGACTGAGCGAACAAAACTTTCCCACAAACCACTGACATGGCTCCAAATAACAACTGTCTGACAGACACATAGACGAGCAGTAAACCTGAATCTTACACACACACACACACACACACACACACACACACACACACACACACACAGAAAAGGAAAGTATGTCAGTGCTTTAGAGGAGCACAATTTGTGTAACATTTGCATCAATTTTAATCTCTGAAACTAATATTAGCCTCTATTTGCATTTTGTAACAGTGACACTGATTTAAATTGCTTTAGGACACTGGTTCAAAATAAACAGAATGCTGAAATATGATGCTAAAGCTAATAAACAAAAATAGTTGGAATCACTATTTTAGTCATAAACATGCAGCCCCACTCTGTTTGTCTGTGCTGGCTGGGCATTGACTACATGCCAGAGCATATACAACATGACTGCGCAATTACTTTAACCAGGTTATCTCAGTAATCTAATGCACATGCTCTACATTAGAGCCATGGAGACAAAAAATAAACCACTGGCATTGGATAATGTAAAATTCACCACCTGATGCAGCTGAGATGACACCTACAGCACACGAAGCACGACTGTTCTGTCCTCTGACAAACCTATATCAACTCCTAATAGTATAACATGAAATGTATACAGATATCAAATTGAGTTTTGCCTTCTGAGAATGCTGCCTTTTGTTCTGTATCATAAGATTATGTTTGTATTCGTATTTTGGCAACACCCCAACCAGTGATGTAACAACAGGCGCTTTCCTCTCCATCAGGTCTTTATGACAACTCTCCCTATGCAACTATAGGTGCAATATATAGGTATGATGTATTTGTGCTTTATGAAAACCTATTGCTGTTGAACTTTAATCATCACTTTCACTGAGATTTTAATGTACTGAAGATGCTTGTCTTGCAATGGAAATCTAATATTTTTAAAGCGCTGCACTGCAATCACATGATAGTAATGTTGTTGTGCCTTAGAGGAACAGTTCAATATCACTCTCTGTACAGTCAATATGAAGATCGAGCCGATCACCTCATCTAACTCTCAGCAAGAAAACAAATACACATGAATCCCAAAATGTCAAACTACTCCTTTAACTTGTAATTTCTATCTCTACCGCCTCCTCAAATCAATCTTCCTCTCTTCACCCTTAGTTGAAAAAAAACATGAAAGAAAGGAATCTTTAAGAAGGTAATGGTAACAATAAACACATGGCCATTGAGGACACATTAGTCTAGCTGAGTATGGTTCATTAGTGTCTTACCACCAGCTCCTGCTGAGGATTAACAGTCAAACCACAGCTGAATTACACTGACAAATCAAGGCAGTTTGAACTGCAATCAGAGGCAAAGCATCTCTGTGTGAGCATCTCTTATGTAGTAAGTTTTTGAGATGGGAAACCTGCAGAAGTTATAGTTTTCTTTTCAGCTTGGGTTCATGAATCAGTGCTGAATCTAGTAATTCTAAAAATACAGCATATGCTCTTGTTGTGGTACAGAAAAACGCAGTAGGTATTTTTGAAACTTTAGCTCTTATGTGTAGAAGCTCTGAGTCATCTAATGGAGCATCGCTTCATCTCCATTTCCAGGAGAATATCCTCCCTTTCTGCCATTTCTGCTTCACAGCACTGTCTCAATGCCACATTCACCACCTCTGACTGTAGTTTTGACCCTGAATTTATTTGCTTGATTGAGGTGGATGTAACAGATGGATTCAAGTCTAATGACAAAGTCTTCACCTCTGACTCACCCGTCTTCAAACTGGTGGTCGGGTCAGACAGGGGGCAAACGCAGAATCTAATGCTGTGTCTGTGTGTCTATGTGTGTGTGGGTCTGTGTATTTGTGTGTCTGTGTATTTGTGTGTGTTAACCGAGCAGCTCACGCCCACTCAGTAAGCTTCTATGAGGCTGACTCATAAACACAAAGGGCAGAGTGTTTCCTACTCCTGTGCTGGAAAAGTAAATCACAGAGCGGGGTCTGACATCAGAGGCTGACTTCTAAAACAGACTCCACCATTCAAAGCAGGACCTGGCTTTGGGTTTCCCAGCCACACTGACACATACATCCAAAGTTTGCTCTCTACTCTTTTGCAACCATTTAACACCCAACAAGATTCTTATGGAATAAGACAAGCCAAATTGATGGATGGTGACAAGCCAAGTCCTGCTGGCAGAGGACAGATTTAGCAGCCTCAGCCAAAATCTACTGGAATTTGGTTGGTGGCTGGTTTTAATTCCACACCCAGATGCTATTTATGCAAACTCAAAGCATCAAATTATTATTTTGACTTTGTTTCTGGAAAGAGAGTGAAGTCAGGCAGAAAATGTTATTTGTCTTGACTTTATAATGCAACGAGAGCTGCAGCTAACGCTTATTTTCATCATAAATTAATCCGATATCACACTGCATTTCAGCCTGTTCTATGAGGTTTAAAAGCCATTTTCTTTCACTTAAAGTTACCACCATCATTACAAGAGAGACATGTTTTCTGTATCATCATATCCCAGAGGGAAACTGGGCATTATGCAACTGGGACATTTAATACAGAAAAAAAGCACAGCCAACATGTTAGCACCCAGCTCTGATATGTTTGTTGATTAATCAATTAATTGTTTGGTCTATAACATATGATAGGTGATAGTAAAGAATAATGCCCATCACAAGCTCCTAAAATCCAAGATGATGTCTTCAAATTTCTTATGTTGTTCAACTGACAGCCTGAACTATTAATGTCAGATAAGAAAGCCAGCTAATGTTGTTTTTTTCAGAAGCTGGAATCTTGGCATTTTTGCTTTGAAAAATGAATTTATTTGTTGTTGCTGTTCAATTTCAGTGCTAAAAGCAACACATTTGTGTCTTTGTGTTTGCCTACCTCCATATAGATCAGAGGTCAGGGTCAGCAACAGAACAGCACCCCATAAGCATGCAGCAGCAGTGTCCATCTGCTGACACAGGGTTCAAATCTGTGTCACCTGGTTTAAAGACACCACCTTTGACCATTTGTCTAAAGCGCTAAAGACAACAGAGGCTCGGGGCAAAAACAAAAACACTTCTATCAACATGAGAGACGCAGCCGAAAGTGGTTCAGAAATACAAACAGGCTGCAGTGTTGAAGTTTGGTACAGATTTAAAAAGAAACGTCAGTGACAACTGTCACCATAACACACACCGTTATGTTTCCTCTCCAGCACAAACCCTATTCAAGCCGAACACACCAGCTGTCAAAGAAGGGGTGGGGGGTGGGTGACTCATCTCCTTCTCCACACACACACACACACACACACACACACACCATTTTCTGCTTCAAATTTGCTGTCATGGAAATACTACGGCGGCAGCAGCAACAATAACACTTATGACCTTGCAAGTCTTCAGAGCAACAAGGCCTGCTTCAGCAGCAGTGTCATATTCTCCTCAGTGAGCACAGGGTCTATTGTACACAGCCACACTGAGGCTTCAGGGCCTCCACTGGTCTCAACATCCCGGATGCTAAAAGGAGGGATGCTACACTGTCCGGATGCTGCGACGAGCGCAGCATCTCTCAGCGGTACCCAACATGAAAGACTCGGCTCACACCCCAAATAACAACTGAGACAAGTAACAACACTGGTGTAAAAGACGAACACGAGGCTATGTGGAGGCACAGGTGTGAGCTAAAGCCAAATATTTTGGTTTAAAAAGCGTAAAACCAGAGCCTCCATGATGGCTGGCACCGCCTTTGCATCATCCCAGCCCCCTAGCTTCCAGTGAGGGTGGTGGTGGGGGGGGGGGTGTTGATGTAAAATAAGAAGGCCCGAGACAAGATGATATCTTGTTTTGGTGAGCAAACCGGGTAATGAACGATAAAAAATAAAGGTTAATACACCTAATTTTGTTTAATTTGCGGGTAAGAAAACGACGGGTGTTTTGGGGAAAACGAGGCGACTCTCTGTCGCATCTGCTAACGTTGTCTTTTTATGAGCTGCACCCATTTCATCTCTGTTTAAACACATCTTACTGCCTGTGACACCAGCAGGTTTTCTGTTTGTTTCAAAGCCATTTTCATTCATTTGAAGCCGCCGCCACCATGCTTTGCTATCATGTACAGAAAGATACATTTTCTCCATAGCGAAAATCAAACTCTCAGCTTGTTTGTTGGGAAAACAACCTGAACATTTGCAGGCATTTTTTTTAAACCCGCCAAACCCGCGACTGGGGTGTTTATTTAGCCGATACGCTAACACCCAGCTGAATTCATATAAATGTACACTTGTTTTACCTTTGTGTACAGCTCCGACGCTGCCATGACGGTCACTCGCTATGTCCTTTCTCCAATCTGGGCCAAAACTCCGGCAGGTCTCCGCACTGCACGGGGCTCGGTGTGTGTGTTCATGAAGCGGAGGGAGAAATCCTTTAGTTGCTGCGGGGACTCAAGGTGAGGATGTGTCTCTTATCGCCATGATAACCTGAAAAGCTCAAGGCTGCTGAGGTTTCGGTGTCTCACTTTGCATTCTGGGTATGATGGATGAAATGATTCAGCCAAACACAGGAGGGCTGCTACTGCTGCCGCGTGGAAAAACTGCGCCCCCCGCTGGCCAATGGCTCATAATACACCAACAAGCAAACAAACAAACAAAAAAAGACGTTTTTGCTCTTACGCCAAACAATGTGGTTCTTAAAAAAAGAAAACTATAGAAAACAGTATCATATGTTTTTATTTTTTCCCTTAGCAGCAACTCAAGATGAATCACATAGTGTAAAATATGTTGTATTTCAAGTGTCTGTCTTTCATAGCTGAAGGGCACTGCTGCAAACTCCACCCTCTATGAATAAATAAAGCTACTGAATTATAATGTGTGAGGGCCCTCAGCTCTGGGCCCCTACAATCGTCTTTAACAATCAGTTTTAATTAATCCAGATGAATTATTTAGTCATTAATAGGAATATAATTCAATTGTCCAACAAATAAGGACATGATTTGTTCATTTTTTTCAATAGTAATTAATATTAAACCTAAATTCTGTTCAATAAGACTTTACAGATTTTTAGCTTCTTTTTTTTTTTTTTTTACAAACTTTAAAAAAAAAGAAGCAATAATCACTGCATGAATTACAAAAGCTAATTTATGTAACTGCAAACTGAATATGTATAATGCAACTACAATGTCCCTGTAAAAGGTACCACTGTGAAGCTCACAGTGTGATTTACCCTCATCTTTACTGAGACTGTCAAAGAGGTGTTGATTAAACAGTGATTTCAGATGCATTATTTTGTTAGTACTAACAGTGGTGAAAGAAGTATTCAGATCCTTTACTTGAGTAAAAGTACCAATACAGTAATGTAAAACTACTCCATTACAAGTTCAGCATGAAAAATCCTACTTAGGTAATAGTATGTGAGTATCAACAGCAGAATATAGTTTAAGTATTAAAGTAAAAGAACTGGTTTGGTCCTTCTGACTGATATATGACATCATGAGATGATTAATACAGAAGCATAAGTGTGTCAGCAGCATGTTACTGATGTAGCTGCTGGAGGTGGAGCTACAGCAGTTTGAACTACTTTATATATAGTTTTGGGGTTTTAACATTGTGTCATATTTTAAAAGCTTGCTATATTAAGCATTGTGTATAACCCTAATCTTAAAAGTAACTAATAACTAAAGCTGCCCAATAATTGTAGTGGAGAAAAAAGAACAATATTTCCCTCTGTTGATGTATAAAGTAGCATACAATGGAAATCCTCAATTAAAGTACAAGTATCACAAAAATGTACTTAAGTACTTCACTTGAGTAAATGTACTTAGTTACTTTCCAGCACTGGGTACAAGTATTGGGATTTAGTTATACAAAATACTGAATCTGAAAGAACAGACTAGACTGTGGTGTTGGATTGCCTCTGAACTGAATCAGTTTACCACACCATGGTATAAATAATAAACACACACAATATGTCCTAAAACATGTCCAAATAACACACATGACACAGCAATTAAACATTTGTGCAAAACTATTTTATTTACAAAACAAAATGGCACAAAGTGACAGCAGGGCAGCCACATACATGCACAGCTCAGACGGATGTAGTGCTAGCTTAGATTTACCACATCGCAGGTAAACTTCATCCAGTCGGCAAGAACCCTGGAAAAGCACTACACAGGGCCGTGGACAATTTTAAGATAAAACTACTTTTAACTTACGAGTATAGAGGGTTTTTTTTTTCCCCAAATCTGAACACAATTCATTACACTCTTTGTTCCCGGTGCCAAGAGCTGCTCCCACCCAGTACATTTTTTAACAATAGATTTCTACTCACACAGCACAAAGACTGGTCCCTACTGATAGGAGTTTAGCTTTCAGGTCCCACATACTCCACTACCTCTTCTAGCATAGCGATGCCTCATTCACGACCACTTGGAACTAGAAACTTTGACCCAAGGAGAGGACAGTATCGTCCCCTAAGGCTGAAATGCATGGCACACCACAAACACAGTGCAAACTTTCAACATTTCGCTTCAGACTGAAGCTAACAACGCTGTCCCCTTCTCTTTCCCACCTGAAAGAAGTTTTTAGTTTCAAGATCTGTTGAATGAACCATCTATCTGCCACTCAGAGCTTTTATGTTGCACCCAAGCCTTCTCAGCATCTGTTTAAATGTCTGTTCAGTGCACCTTAATGAATGTGAATGGAGCTCTGTGAGGTTTGCCTTTGGGAGCCCTGCGTCACACATGCAGTTCCGTATGACATTTCACTGTGTGGTCCTTTAGTATGGCTTCCCCCCCGTGTTTCACAATTAAAAGTGTTAACAGAACTGAGCTTGGCCTCTGCATTACTATACTCAGTCAATCACTCAAGCATATTGACAGCATAATTTAGAATAAGGACATACAGCGAATGATACAAATCTGATGTTAAACTTTCTAAAAACCCGACATCTGCCCCTGTGCCAAACATAAGCAAATATACATATATACGCAGCTTCCGCTTCTCGCCCCTCTCTTCAGCCAGTAAACACTGTGGTGTCGATCGTCCATCAGTCGTACAGAAGAGTCACAGTCCACTCGTCACACTCACACTTGGATGTCCTGTCGTTCAGTGTATCTTACATGGTAGTTATGAGAAAAAAGAAAAAAAAAAGAAACATGGAAAAGTAGAGGACAATGACAGGAGGGCAGTCAGTTGGGGGTGGGGTGGGGGAGTAGCGAAGGACAAAAACAAGGGTAAGGGGCAGTAGAGACAGGGCCAGGTGGGGGGAAAACAAAAATAAACAGGATTTGAAGGTATCAGCTAGCCAGTTCACCGAGTGCTAGGTGTGGGGTTCTTGTTGGGTGGGGGTCCAGGCTCTTAGGGAAGGGGTATAGGCTGGGGACAGGTGGTACTGTGGGGGGTGGGGGGTGGGAGAGGTAATATTACATCTCTGAGTGGAGAGGGGTGAGGGCTGGGAGGTGCTGCAGGGGAATATCAAGGCTGCGTGTGCATCAGCCTGCCAGTTTACTGGCCACCAGAGAGGGTTTCCTCTGGGGCAGGTCCTGGGGGGTGGGGATGTGGTCCCCTGTGATCTCGGTCTTCTCTGGTGCAGCTGTTGGCAACTGTTTGTTCTTGATCTTTGCTTTAGCCATGTTGTAGTCACCTGAGTCAAAGTATTTTTGCTGTAGAGAGACATAAAATGAAAACTGTGAACTGTGAAAAATTAACTGACACCTCTTAATAAGTGGCATATAAGGAACTTTCACTATTATATATATTTCTAATATTTAAATTAGACAGCAAGGAGAGATCAATTGTATTTCAAAATGCAACATACACAGGTTTGCCGATATCTTAAATCCATTTTTAAGGATTTGATGAAGCAATGTTTTTAGGAGTGGTCCTTGTTTAGTCTGTATCATGCACACATACAAGGACAGGCAGGCAGTGTGATATACAGTTTTGTGCCAAGAAAGGCAGTAAAGAGGATGACTGCCAGCAAGTTAACATAGATGTGAACACAACAACAAAAACTAACACTGCAAATGCTTTATAAAGGGAGGAAGCACACTCAATGTGTTTATGACAGTTCAGGGATACACACAGTTCATTTTGGTGGGAAACACTGAACACAAACTTAACTTCTCTTTGTTTACAAGAAAACTCCTAGGTACTTTTATGCAACAGTGTTCAAGCTTGTTTGGCAAGATAAATACATTTATGGTTGTAACAAATTTTTATTCTCTTTATTGGTAAATGTATCAATTGTTTATTTATTAAACAATTTTAACCATAAAATGTCATGACTTTTGTCAAATGTCCAGCAAAAGTTATAAAATCACTCGTTTATTTTCACCAAGATGATAAGTATTCAATTTTGATTGTATGAAATGATGAGGAAATATGAGATAATCAAACTGCTCATATTAAAGCTGTTACCACCACATGCTTAATTTAATGTTTGTTTTCCCTGATATATGACTTCATAGTTAATATTCTGACACTAAAGAAATAATTTAACCTACTTATCATTTCAGCACTCTTTGAGTGGTAGTTTTTCAATTAATTTTGTCATGGATTATTCAAATGATTACTTAGTCTGACAAATGTACAAAATGAATAACAAGTCTCCATCACTAGATATCGCTAAAACCTTAGGTGATAACTGTCATGTCAAGTGTTGGTATTTTTCCTTGATAAATAAACATTAGTTATCATGACTGTCCAATAATCTTCTGTCAATGTACTCATCTTTCCAGTATCACATTACATAGCATGGTAAAACATAACCTTACCCCTGTGGCCAGTACACCGAGCTAAAACAACACCCCTGTAATAAACCCTGCCATCATGGAGGTTATAAAGTTCACGTTTTATTGAAACAGTTGAGACGTGTTGATTCAACTTTATGGCCATTTTAGAAACTGGAGCATGTGGTGTTGTTTA